>JACXGI010000072.1:0-40784 GCA_016801175.1 Esox masquinongy | reverse complement strand
TAGGAGCATTACAGCTAGGCCATGGGATCTCTAGGTGTCACTCAACTAAATAAAGCTTGTAAATAACGTTTTTGTCCTCTGTTAGATTTGTGCCAAACCTCAGTGTTGACAAACTATTGTAAATTAATGGAAATAAAATTACTTGACTCCTAAACAAGCTCCACGGCTTAATGCATTTTAATTGGTGCACTATATTGTCATTTGTTGTTCGCAAAGCTCTGAAGTGGCAGCTACGTGTTGGCACAGCCCACTGATAATTTTGAGACTCAAAAAACAGAAACATTTTAACCAAAAATGCCCTACCCACTCTTCACAAGGCCTGATTGTTTGACTGGCGTACTGTATCTCCCTCTCCTCCCTGTCAGCTGCAATGACAGGAGTAGGTGTGGTGCTGAAGTTGCTATGACTATAATGAACTTGTTTCTTACTTGGTTCTGACTGAAATGTTAGCAGGATCTTTCATTTTGAGCAAAGTAATTGAATTTTGGCGAAATGTTCACTACATGCAAGTGGTGTGCCACTGCCAACCACATTAACCAGATACTAAATGCAGCCTCTGTTCTTGCAGATATTCACTACCCTCTATAACAGTGAATTTCAGGTGTCAGTATCAGCAATCTTTAATTGTTTATTTGTGTAATTGTTCATTATCAATTCAATTAATCTATTAATAATTTTACTTGTCTGGATCAAAACGAAACCTATTGTTTTCATTTGGAATTAAATTATATTGTTTTATAATGATTGTCAAGGAGTTATATAAAATAACGTTGTGTATGATGGGCAGCTGTTCATCAATGGTTCGGTTGGAATAGTAAAGATAACACTTGTAAATAATTGTGAATATGATTAATAATCTTCACTACCCACTCTATCTTCACTATTCCAACCTAACCATCAATGAACAACTGCCCATTGTACACAATGTTATTATTAATCTTATTAATAATAATAATAATGTTATTAATATTATTCACAATTGTATTGTCTTTCACATGTTGCTACAATATTCTTTTTGCATTTCATTTTCATTTACAATTTAGTAATTAATGAAGTTGGCCTTTAATAACTATTTGTATTTAACAGTTGTCAATTTATGTAACTCTAATATTGACTAAGTAATTACCTGCAATTAAATGATAACAATCGTTATTGTTAAAACTTCCCTTTCCCTGCAAAAAATGTTTTAATAATGATCATCCATGAAAAGAAAAGATCTGGAAGTAGAGGAATGAGCGAGTGCTTTTTGACCCTTTTGTGTTGGTCTCTTGCAATTCATAAATGTACATTTTCCAGACATCTTTCAACTGTGTGAACAATGCTGAATACATTATCAGAAAAACAAACACAGCATTTGAAGAGCAGGGGCATTTATGGAAAATGTATTGTTTTTGCTTTTGCCTTAAAAAATAACCGATTTCAGTAACATACGTAAGCAAAAAAAAAAAGTTACTTTCATGCAAGATTTTTGAAGGGGAAAAACTGAATAATATATTCCTATTTTCTGCCATACGACTGGGGAAGAGTATTGGTTGATGCCATTTTCACATGATGCTTTTTAGATTTTAACTGCAGAGATTAAGTTGTTGCACTTCTATGTCAAATTATTTCAGCAGTTGTTGGTATTACTGTTGGCATGTTGATCAGTAAGAGGTATGTGTATATATACATGTTATTTTTATATTCTTCCCAAAAGTCGACTGTTTTCAGAGTGAATTCACATACCAAGTGCCAGTTTTCAATTTATTTGACAAAAGAATCTGCCTGGCAATATTCAGTAAATAGGGTAATTTTGCTATGGTTTCTAAATTATTTCAACACTGCCATCTTGTGGCCACAAATGACACTTTTTTTAATCACACTTTTTCAGCGCACTTAACATTGGAGATGGGGGGTGGTAAATTACCAAAAAAAGATGTATGCATTCATCAAACACAAAATAATAAGGTTGGCAATCTTAAACTGGATATTACATTAATAATCTCAGATTACATGATGGGACCGATATGATGATACAATAAATAACTCTGTGGGTTAAACACAGTCAATTCTCTGAATGAAGTGTGTCAATGAATGTGTACTCTTGTCTTATTGACTGTTAATTCAGTGAATTATGTTGTTTGTGATAATACTGGATTAGTAGGCTAATCTCCAAGGTCTTAGTATACTTGCAAAAATGATCTGTCAATGTAGGTCAAAGTCAAAACATTATTTCAGAGTAACAGTAATATTACTTATTTTATCACACATTGTAAGCAGATGGTCTGCCTTTTTGTCTCGAAAGTTGGCTCTTGTCTGTTCTTTACTTTAAGGTGTTATTTGGTCAGTAGTGTAAAGGACAATATGAGTGATCTGACGAACATTTAAATTACGTTTGGTTTAAATCAGTTTAGCGTTAGGTTAAGGCTGTTTCACAACTCCATGTGTCTTTGTAACAATTTCATTGCTGTCTAATTGTATCCACAAAGACTTGACGTTCCATCATTTGGGTGATGTACACTTTAGTAGTAGTAGTCTAATTGTATCCACAAAGACTTGACGTTCCATCATTTGGGTGATGTACACTTTAGTAGTAGTGGTTGTCATTGTCAAGTAAAATGCGTTCGTCAACATACTTCAAACAAATGCTTTATCCAATGCTCAATTTTGATCTTGGAATTATTGTATCATTGTAATCAAATATCCTCATAGTCTTGTTATTTTCAACTGTTTATTTTACATGAAGGCACATGGTAATTATCTGGCATAATAAACATTAATTTTTGCAATTTGTGTTTGTGGTTTTTTTTCTCTTCTTTTCTTTGGAAACAGGAGTCGCCCTGACCTCCCATTTTCCCCTTTCTATTTTTAGGGGATGGGCTTTTCCGCTGTCTGGTTTGTGGAGAATCCTTTGAAGTGGAGTCGGCCTACCTGGAGCATCAACATGAGCACAACCATCATGGCCCCATAGTCTGCCTGGACTCTGACTCCCAACTGGATGGCTTGCTTGTTTCAGAGAGTGGTGGACGACGAACACTGTGTTGCGCTCTTTGTGGCCGAGAATTTGCAGACTCGAGGGGTTTTTATTCTCACCAGGTCAAACATCGTAATGAAGCCTTAAAGCAGAAAAAAAGAACTCCTGTTTTACAGTCAACGGCTGTGGCCCAGTCAACGGCTGTGGCCCAGTCAATGGCAAATCAGAACTTAGGGGTGGCTAAGCAGTATGTCTATGAATGCGAGGACTGTGGTAAATCCTATACTTCGATGGGCTCTTTCATAAATCATACACGTTCACACAAGCAAGCTTCTAAGTCAGTATTCCATGAACTGGCACACCTGAAAAAAAAGTCCTTTGAGTGTCAAACTTGTGGTCGTTGTTACTCCCGTGCTTCAGCTCTTGATGCTCACCGCCGTTGTCATGAGGTAAAACTAATTCCGAAGTCACGTAAAAGGTGTGCAGAGAAGCAGACAACCACAGAGGAGCCTGCCATTACTGCAGAAGATGACAAAGCTTCCAAACAGATAGATGGTTTGGAAAATCTGTTTGGATGTTCATGTGGCAAAACATTTCGTGCGCAGTCTGGCTTAAAAACACATCAACGATTTAGCCACAATGACAAATGTTCCCCTGATAAGCGGAATCGAAAACCAAAGAAATTTGACTGTAGTGTGTGTGAGAAGACCTTCAGTTCTTATGCTGGCATGCTCAGTCATCAACGCTTTCATATGAAAAGAGATGGTAATGTTGGCAAAAGGTTTCCATGTGAAGAGTGTGGTAAGGTATTCACAACGCTCACATTTTACTACAAACATCAGCGTTTGGCTCATACTGAAGAAACGCCAGTAAAGTCTTTCCTTCATCAGGTTTGCCAACTCCAGAAAAAATCTTTTGAGTGTCAGGAGTGTGGGCTTCGGTTTTCTAGGGCCTCTGCTCTCCAGGCCCATCAGCTTTGCCATACTGATGTTTTTGGAGTGACTGAAAAAGAAGCCACAAAAAAAACATCCATGCTACCTCACCATAAGCTAATAGTGGATAACAAGACAGGGATTGAAAGTGTTGCTTTGGGGACAATGGTCTGCCCACAGGACACCCCTCAGGTCACTGTAACAGAGAAAGACCCATGTTTCACTGAAGCTGATGGCGATGCAGAGGCTGATGGAACTGATGATGTTCATGTAGAGGTGATCAGCGTAAGTGCCTCAGATGTCTCTGTAAGGGATGAAGATGAGTCACTAGATGAATTGAACCCTGACCTTGAATTGCTGTGTGAATCGGACCAGGATGAAAAAGACACAAATGATGTGTTGTGTCCAATTGAGTACATCTCTGGTACACTTCAATCCAAACCAGAGATTGATCTGAAAATTGTACAAATTGACTTTCTGCCATTTGAGGCCGAAGGAGCTCAACAAACTGAGAAGGTTCAGGAAGAAGTCTCATCCGAAAGATTTAACTGTCCTGAGTGTTTCCGCTGCTTTACTAGTGCTTCATCGTTGCACTCTCACAAACTGTGGCACAGAGAAGATGGAAAAGAAAAATGTAATTCTGAAAAGGATATTTACAAGTGTGATGTTTGTGGATTTGAAACTACACATCGAAAAACATACCACAATCACATGCGGAAACATGATGACCGTAAACCCTACAAGAGTGTTTTATACCAGCTTGGAGCACTACAGAAGAATAGCTTCAAATGTGAAGTGTGTGGAAAGTGTTTCTCACGCATGTCTGCCCTACAATCTCACCAGCAACAGCATCCAAAAAACAAACCTCATCCATGCTCAGATTGTGAGAAGACTTACTCTAATGCCAGTGGTTTGTACAATCACCGCAAAAGCTGTCACACTCCAACACCCACCCAAGATTATGTACCAGAGACCAAACATCTAGGGTTCAATCCAAAGAAGACTCTATTAGGCCCAAAGGTTTTTCATTGTGAAGGATGTGGTAAGGGCTTTTGGTCTTTGGGTGCTTATGTTCAACATCGGCAGAATAAATCACTGTGCACTGATTTAGAGAAGAGTAAACCAACAAGATCCTCATATTCTGTCACTGTCCCTTCACATGTTCGTGGCAAGGTCGCCTGCCCCATATGCAGAAAGAAATTTCGTCACCAAGGTATTATGAAATCTCATATGAGGAAACACGAGAATGGGAATCATAGATGTGAACTTTGTAGCAAGTCTTTCCGTATGTTCTCGAGTCTACTCCGGCATCAAGTTGTACATAATGCTCAAATCCTCCCTCCTCCTATAAAGTCTTTTCAACATCAGGTAGAACAAGTGAAGAAGAATGCATACAGCTGCCCTGACTGTGGAAAGCTGTTTTCACGGGCTAAGGCACTTAAATTCCACATGAAGAGCCATGGTTATGAGACCGACTACTCTGCCTCATCAACTAAATCTGCTGTTGAGGAAAATGAGCTGAAGTGTTCAACATGCCTTTCTCATTTTAGCAACAAAACATCATTGATCACTCACCAAAAAAAGTGTGCGAAGGTAAAGACTAAAACCCACAAGGATATTGCCCATCCTGGAACCGTTCCTAAGGTGAAAAAACTCAAATGTCCCTCCTGCCCTTCTCTTTTCAATAATTTACTGTCGTTGCAGAATCATCTAAAAGATTGTGGCGTGTCGAGAGCAATTGGAGGCTTAGATGTCAAGGGAATGGGTTTAGCAAAAGGGACAAACCACATACAAAAAGTCTATGCGAAATCAACTAAGTTAAACAACTCGTGCTCTAAAAAAATTACTCCTTTTGAAAAAGAAAGTAGCGAACTAAAGGAAACTGAGGAATCACTGACCTTGGAAAATGCTGGCACAATCAACACAACTGACTTAAAATACAAATGTAAAGAATGTGAGAGGAGCTTTGCTGTTGTTGGAGCACTGAATTTCCATAAAAGGATTCATCTTCTGGGTCACAAGTCAAAAGTAAAGCAAAAGCTTAAAGTGGCCGCAAGTGCTATTGTACCTAAGAAGCTCAAGGGTGAGAAAACCGGTAAAGGCCCATTCTCTTGTCCGGAATGTGGAAGACGTTTCATCTCCAATGCAGCCCTTGGCACTCACAGAAGATGGCACATTGATAAGAAGTTTGCAGGGTCACTGATAAAAGATGACAAGACAAATTCGGTTAAGCATAAGTCAGTGGACGAGGGACCTTTTCACTGCAATAAATGTGGAAAGGGCTTCTTCTACCTGTGTGTTCTCCGACGGCACCAGTTGTATTACCTGCCATGCCAGACCAAAGCACAACAAGAACCTGCAGCTGATACCAGTATCGAAGTCAACAGCAAAACCACACATGCTGAATTTGCTTGTCCAGAATGTAACAAAGCTTTTGTCAAAGGCTCACTATTATCAGCACACTATGAAAGTGAGCATAACAAACCCATTAAATCTGTTCTTCAGGTGGGTCAGTCTATGACCATCTCCATTAAAGACAACCCAGAGCAACCTGCCACACCTCACAGCAAGTCTGAGGTCATTCCATCTAAGAAACCAAAGCTTAAATTAAAACTTCACCAGTGTCCTCATTGTGATATGGGCTTTTTGAAGATTAGAGGCTTACGTGCCCATAAATGGCAGGCCCACTCCAAGTGCAAGAAGGTTAAGAGCAAGGTCACTTTAGCTAAGAGCGAGGACTTTGTTGACATTAACAATGTGACTACTAGGAGAAATGAGTGCAAAGACTTGATTACAGAAAGCAAAAGCATGGCTTTCAAAACTGACCACTTCGTTGCAGTTAGTAACAATGCTGTTGGCAGAAGAACAAAGGGTCGACCAAGTCTCCCGCCTTTAAAATCCATCCCTTGCATTGACTGTGGAAAAAGATATAGTTCTTCTGGGGCACTCTATAATCACAAAAAGATCTGTGGTGTGTTTAAAAAGGAAGTTAAACCTGTAGTGACAGAGGAACCCTCACCACCAACCCACCTCTATGAGCAGACTATCAAATGCCTCTTTAAGTGTGACAAGTGTGGAAAAGCTTTCCCAACTGAAGAGCAACTAGGAACCCACAGAGACTTGGCGAAGAGCAGGCCTCACTCTTGTGCGCTGTGCTGTCGTGGATATTGGACTGAGACTCAGCTGCAACAGCACCTGGCCTGGCATGACGAGGTCCGCCGGCGACTCCCTGCAGAACTGCGTTACAGACTCCATGCCTGTGTAAGCACAGAGGCCACTAAACTTAACGTCCCATTGTCTGATTTTAAGGAGAAGTCATCACTCAAGCCACCACCTGCACCTCACTCACGGCAGCAGAATAGTCACAAGTGCCAGCACTGTGGAAAAGCGTTCCTGTCCCCAGGTGCTCTGCAGAAGCACGAGGCTCAGCATGACAGCGATGGCTCTTACCGTTGCTCCCTTTGTCCCCAGACCTTCAGTGAGATTCGGGAACTTATTGATCATCACCAAGAATGTATGGGTAATGACAAAGGGCAGAGAAACCCATATGCTGCTGTCGCCTTAAGAGATGCTGATGGCCTTACTTGCATTGAATGTGGAACGTCATTCAGTCGTGAGTTGGAATTGCACCAACACTACATTGAACATGCCCGTGGAACATACTAGGTGAACTATAGGCCTAATAAAAGTCAGGTAATATTTGAGTGAAGTTACACTTGTTCATGCTTATGCACCTCTTCCAACTTCGTTCATTTCATTGGTGGAATTCTGTTCTCTATGGTATTTTCCAAGGTCAAACTGTTCAAGACTTGCTAAATATGACTTCTGTATGTAGAATGCTGGTAATAATATTGCAAGTATTTCTATTAAAGGCCCCTAGAACCTAACACCCTCCTTTATTTCTTAGGCTTTATTTTACACGTCTTTCCAGAAAAGCACTAATTTAGTTTTGTCTTGCTTTACCTATACTAGTAACATGCACTTGACTTTCTTGTTAGTGAAATTATTCAAGCACTCCAACTATTCTAGCATTAACCAGTCTATATAACATATATAGACGTTTACGTGTATGTATGTGTATGACTGGTACCTCTGTTTTCCTTTACCAAAATATTACCACTGACTAGCATATTCAACATTAGAAATTGAATGTTTTTTTTCTTATTTCACTACCAAAGTTTGCAATGTTAACAGATCATTGTGTTATTTTGCTTTTAGTTTTGTGTTTTGTGAGTTGTGGAAACATTTGATATCCATTGTAATAAGTTTGATTTAACAAACTGGTGTAGAATTTGTTCATGGAGTTTTCTTGTTACAATGTTCCATGTGGTTTTTGTTTGTTCAGTTGAAACCTTACTGACAATTTATTTGTCTTGTTTATCTTTTGAAGTTAGTAACTTCAGCCTTTTCTGTGTACATTTAAACTACAATTGTATTAATGCTGACATGAAAAAAGTTTTAGTAAATGCTTCAAAATATAGTTAAATTCCTGTGTGGTTTATTGTGTCGACTGAATTCCTTGTGTTAATAGTTCTGATTGTCTCAGAACTATTACATTCTGGTCCTAGATTACTGAAACGTAACAATATTTAAGAATAATTATTATAGAGCTTGAAGCTGACCCTTTTTTTTACAAGGTGCATGTGTGAGTGCATATGTGTAGGTGCGCCTTAATATAAATTCTAGGTTGCTTAAAATATGTATTTCTATACTTGAGTAAAATGGGTGCATTGATGAACCTTGCATTACTATCTGTACGTAGCCGTATTTACTTTATAACCTTGGAAATTATTCCAAAGCAATACTGTGTAAAGTGACTTTATTGTATTGTGATCAGTCTTGCAGTGGATTCTTGATTGAAGTATGACTCCAGTAAAGTAAATGCACTTAAAGTATATAATGTTTTGAGGTGACATGGAGTTTGATTGTGCAAATTTGTCCTAGCAGTGGAGACTACAACTACATATCTGTAAGTTTGAGCTTTATAGTGCGTTTAATACATTTGGGCCCTACAAATTAAATTGACTGTGCAGTGGATAAAACATGTCTTTAAATGAAAATTGTACCTCTGGTCCCTGTGACTGTCATTCCAAAACGTTTATAATCAAGTTTCCTAACAAGTAGGTTAGTCTTAGTATGAAGCACACAGTGTTGGACTTTCAGGCTAGACCTCTAGTTTAGGCTGCCTTCCCTGCCATTTGCTACCAAACCAAAAGGCTTAAATGTCTTGGTGAGGTTTCTAGGTGTTATACCAAAGTGTTGTTTTACCAAGGTGCACAAATACTATTTTGCTCGCTCGTCTCACATTTCAAAAATGTTTTCCTGTAATGTTTGTAATTATTGATGATCAGTCATTTTTGCAAAAGGATTGAAACCATGTCAAAAAACAATTGAAATGTTTTCCAAAGGTAATGGTACTAAATGTACTACATTGTCCTAATTTATGCTTCCTTTCTCTCCTCCAGTAAAACTAGCCAGCATGAGGTGTCAGGACTGTGGACAGCAGTTCACTCGTTGGGAGGCCTTCAAGAATCACCTGCGCAAGCATGTCCTGGAAGAGGCAATGGCAGAGGAGGAGGAGAGAAAGAGGACCAAGAGAGCCCTTGAGATTAATGTGAGCAAAGGCAATGTGCCGCCAGCAGCACCTGAAAAAAAGCTGAAAAAGAATGACGATGATGAAAACAGTGATGTAGATGTGGAAGGTGAGGATGAGGAGGAGTTCTTTGACAGTTCCTGGCAGGTTCAACCATCAGAGATCATCAAAGTTCGTCCACGTGTTGCCATGCTTTCCGAGGAGGAGAAGCCAGTCTTCAGCAGCTCCCACAGGGTCTATGCGTGCTCCGTCTGTGGAAAGGTCTACTCCTACCTTGAATCGTTTAGAAATCACCAAAAGACCCACGAAAAAGAACAAAAAAAACAACCCACTGAGAACAAATGCCCTGACTGTGGGAAGGTCTTTAGTCGGCCATCCCTTCTGGTGACCCACTTGAAAGTGCACAGGCCTCCTGTGCCGATGGAACCCTCAACTTTGAAATGTGATCAGTGTGTCAAAAACTTCAATTCTTTGCAGACGTATTTGATCCACATGGACCTGCATAAGCAGAAGCCCTTTTGGTGCCTGGCCTGTGCCAAAGGCTTTAGGGACGAGTTCTCGCTGGACAAACACCTGCAGGGCCACAATTTGAGGCGCCATAAGTGTGACATCTGTGAAAAGTCTTTCCGTGTGCCTGCTGAGCTCCGTTACCACTACAATACCCACACTGGGGCCAAGCCTTATAAGTGCGCACTCTGCAAGAAGAACTTCTCCCAGCTGGGAAACCTCATCACCCATCGTAAGAAACATGTAGGGGTCTATGTTGGGGCTAGTAAGACTCCACTGGGACCCAGGAACCACCTATTTGCTGGGAGGAGGAGGGTCACTGAGATGAAGAGGCTGGTGTTTACAGGGATAGGTAGTACAGAGGAGGCAGAAGTGATTGATATGCGTCAAGAACAACAACAAACAGAAGAGGAGCAGGAGGAGGAAGAAGAGGTGGATGTTTTGGCAGAAGAGAAAGTGGGTGAGGAAGAATTGAGATTGGAAGGTTCAGGGTCTGAGTCTAGTTCTGAAGAGTCTGGCACCTCAGAACTAGAGAAGGAAGATTCAGATTCAGAGTCAGGATCATCAAAATCAACTTCATCAGACTCCACTGGATCTGATTCCTCTGAATCTTCTGATTCTTCTGGATCGGGAGTGGAAGAGGAAGAAGAGGAGGAGGAAGAGCATGAAGAGGTGGCATTGGAGGCGCATGTGGCAGAGCAACAGAAAAGACTTAAGGGATGGGAGTGTTTTGAATGTGGTGCAGGATTTGATCAAGAGTCGGAGTTGCACTTGCACTATATGAAACACGCCAGTGGGGAGCTGCCAGTATAATGTCAGTTTAGGGCATGGTGTGATTTAAAAAAAAAAAAACTGTATTATTGAGTTTGGTATGTTTCTATTACATCAGAATGAAATAGCCTATATGAATTGCCCTTGAATTGAAGAACACTGAAAACAATTCCTGATGATGCCTCTACTCATTGTTGATCACTGATGAGTTATTCTTGTCTCTGTCTTTTATTTTGACTGAAATTTAGAATGCTTTGAAGTGTGGGTTGACTCTAGTGGCATAGGTTGACAAGCCATTAGCCTCTTTATTGTAATTAGCTTCTTTCTTTACATTTATATTTTTCTTACTAATCCAAATTTGCGTTTGTTCAGCTTATAATACACATTGCTAATTTCTTGTTGGTAAAAAGGAAAATTGGCTTTTGTTTTTCACACCCATTTTTAATCCAAGAGTGCCTGAACATAAAGCAAATTGTGATTTTAGAAAATTATAGCTGAGTCGATAAGATTGGAAGTGTGGCAGGTTTCCTTTTCTCTGTTCACTTTGATTCACTTGTCTATTTCTGTCTTCATCATATTTTTCATTGTAACGTTTAGCTTTATTTAGAAGTAATTTAGTAGTTTCATTGGTCAGTAATGGGAAGACATTGTCTGAATAGAACTCATTTGCAGGGCTTTGAAATGTGTGTATGGCTGTCGGTTGTGATGTCATGGTTATAGAAATGTTGAATTTACTGGGTATAGCCTACTGTAGTAGTTGCTATGTTACCATTACCATGAAATCTAGTAAATTCCAGGAATGATCTCTGATCCAATCATCTGGTTGATACCTATCCAGCTGTATGTTTTTTTGGGGGAAAACTTGTTGTTTAGGATTTTTCATTGTGTGGATGAATTAAAATATTTTTTGTAAACATGGAATTGGTAACTTATGATAATAAATGTGATGCAGTTGTGAACTGTTGTTTGTGTACTTACACAGATGTTTATACAACAGATGTTGTCCTTAGTTGGTAGAGCATGGCTCTTGCATTACCAAATGTTGTTGGTTTGATACCAGCTGTGGCCCCCATATCAAAAATGTATTCACTCAAGACTAATTGTCTTTTGATAAAAATGTGTACTATTTGACAGATTTCATAAGTGTTCATCCCCTTGGAAATGTTTCTGAACTTCGAGAATGTGAGTGGTGTGCGGAGTGCAGCTAGCAAAATTTGTCTAGAGATACCATGAGCTCTAGGCATGTTTTGCCCAACATTTTGTTTCCTTCATCAACCTTTAGATTTAGGCATCGCCTACAAATATTTGAATGTATGCTGACTCAAAGGTTATTTAAAGAAATGGTAGCCTACATAATCACTAAAGTAGATTGGGTGTTTCAAGTGTTTTTAAGAAAACAATAATTAAAGCGATATGGATCTGCTGTTATTTTCCTGTGAGTCTGGAGCAATTTTTAGCTGAATGGGAAAATGGCTGTTTAGCACCGGGAGCGGTGTGCCAGGACCACCCCATGTGCAATTAGTGCTATTTCTGTTCATGTACTCTGGTTACATAGTGTGATTGAAATTAATTTAATTGTGGTTTGTCAGTGTTCTGCACAAAATGTTCTTGTCAGCATGAAGGATTTTTTTATGTGAACTAATGAAAAATAAATCACTGATATACTTTAATTACAATCAACATGTTAGAAAGCCATTCGGCAGCAGTTACTGCGTGAGTCTTGGGTTTGTTTCTAAAGGGGTTTAAGCTAGGCTCTTATAGACTGGAAGGTAAGGCTCCCAGCTTACCTACATCTGCGTGGCCTGATTAAGCTGGTGACAGACAAATGTTTAAACACCTGATATCCAACAACATTTTGTACCAGAACCATAGACTTCAGTCTCACAGTCCGTGCATCAATAATGATGTAGTACCTTTTATTCATGGCATAAGCATATCTTGCATCCAGGCATGATTTTACAGACAATATACTGCATGTATCCAAACTCATTATAAATGAAATAAATAGATTCTATGGGCCTGTTTTTGAATACTGAAAACTTGTCTTTCAGGATATTAAAAAAGTGTTTTGGGGTAAATCACATTTTTGAGTTCCTCCAAATTATGCAGTTTACCGAGCCGCCCACTCAAGGACTACAAGTCCCATTCTGCCTGTTTTGTTCTGACGTCACTATCTGCAGTTCGTGTTGGCTTTGTTCGTGTAATGAGACAGACGCGGAGATGTATGGGCGGAAGAATCCAGCACAGATAATGTTATAGACGGATTTAGTATTGTAATCATGCGTGCAGGCATACAGCAATGCATAGGTGCATTTGTGTGAAATCCGCGTAATGTAACTAGAACATGCCTTACATAAATGCAGCTCTGAGCTGTACCAAAAAGATAGTATCAGGACAATGAAGACTGAACAACTGGGGTGCCCATTCAGAAAAACACGGTGTTTTGGACCGTTCAGATAGTATATACCTGTAGAGCATCCTTATATGCCATGTAGAATAATTAATCACGTCGGCTCTACGCGGTATTTCTACAAGCAACAATAGAATACTTTTCTGCATCCTACGGAACATTGACCAGGTGTGTGCAGAATTGTTCCTCATAGTTGAGTTGGACCATCATTTACGGCGCAGTTAATATCCCTTGCATGTTTTCTCCCTTGTTTTCAAGCTGTTGCTGTTTTTCTGTTCTAGCGCAGTGTAAAAAGACCATGATTGTAGCCTATTATCCGCCATCTTTGAGAGCATCTTGGTTATTTAAAGGTGTACTCCTAGCTTCGCCTGCTACTAAACGTATAGGTATACTAGCAGATTTATAATCAGTGTGGTCTGTACTTACCACCCAGTGGTTTAATTTGTTTTTTTTTTCCGTTAAGTTAAATTACTTTGTTTGTGATGATTGTAGGTCCATTTATTCATATTGCTTTCTCTTTAGAAGATTCCTTTGCTTTACACATTACTCACCCATGAATGGGGTGACTTTCTTTTGATTACAATTTACTATTTTATCCTGCATTTTAGTGTGCCTGTTTCCACATGCTATTGTGTTTTACCTTAATGCTAATTTAAAGCTGTAGAAGTGTTGTTGAACTTGTCACTTTCTTCCGCAGGGAATTATTTTTACAATCATGGACCAACCTCCTGTAGTAGAGTTGGGAACCAAGTGTGTTATGCAAAACTTGACACAGCCAGTGGAGACAGGTGGACAAGCAGTGGTTACTGAGGAACAACTAATTGGTTCAAGGGTGCAAACAGTAGAAACAGAGCAACATTCAGTGGAGACAGGAGACCAACACCTGGAAACGAGCCAGCAACCAATTAGTGAACTGCTACCTGTCTCAGTGGAGGAGGCTTTAGAGTGTGGTTTGGACTCCAATGCGACAACAGAGATAATACTAGAACTATCCGCTGTTCCGATTGACTTTGGTGCCCCTGGAGAGGGGAAACAAGACCCAAATGAGAATGCACAGGAGAAGACACATGTGGATTGTGTAGCTGCTGTTGAGAGAAAGAATATTCCTCCCAAGAAAGACAGATTAGAGCCACTCAAGATTGACATGACCAGGCCGTCAACATGTTTAATGCCTCTCACATGTGAGTATTGAACTTCTTTGATGGTCTGACATGATTGTTTCCCTGTGGGTAATTCCAGCATTATGGACAATGGTGTAGTCTTTAAAATAATGTAAAGATCCACATACATTCAGTGCATTTTTCACAAAAGGTGGGTAAAACTGAGTTTATCTTCCATTATACTGGTTGTGAACATTTGCTTGGACAATCACAAGTTTATCAAAACAAAAAAAATTGATAAATATTTTTGTTGTCAAGGGTGGGTCATGTCTGTTGGTGAAGCAGATGATTACTAGAATTGCATGTGCTTAATGTTGATGTAATTTCATATATGCAGTGGTTGACAGACACTCAGAAAGGAAAATGTTTCAACGCTTGTTCAGAACAATCGATAGCAGGAACAAAATACACGCATTTCATCTTAACATGCTGTATGTTCACACTCTCCCAGCAACTTCAAGGTTTAGCTGTGGAGTTGTACAATCGTAAAAAATATGACTAGGAAATGGCTTATGATGACACGTATGATGTCGAAAGGGCTTAGTTAACAACTCATGCACATTAGCCAGTAAACCAAATAAAGTATATAGCTTTGGACAAAGGTGTAGTACTTTCAAAAGCAACAGCTTGAGCTGTTCTGCCTCTGTGTTTGTTAAAGAAATACTTTTTTTTACACTTTTATTTGCTAAAATAATGCATAAGTGTCAATATATTGCATATAAACTCAGTCTTATATCAGGATTTTTCATACTCCTTAACACCTTCATAACTAATACTTAGATGGCGAATGGAAAAACAAGCTTTGTTAGCCCTTCCTAGAGGCCATAAAATATGATGGACTGAGATGTCTTACTTGACACTTTGCCCTACTTCATAATGGCCAGAATTCACAGTTTCTTACATACTGGTAAAATAGTCTGCACTCCAAAATATAATGCTTAAGAATAATAGGAAACATGGTCTGATTTGGATGCTACAGTTTACCTTCGTGTGGGATTGATGATGCATCTTTCAATGCTTTAGTATTCCAGATTAAATTTCATCTGCATTGTTTTACATAGATCGTTTTGTGCTGACATTAGGTTGTTTCTGCGCTTCATATTGCACTCTTATAGTAATCTCCATTGCGTAACAGAGTTTCACTGACATGAACGCCCAAGTCTTCTTTCCTCTAATCCTCTATACTTCCCACAGCATCCCAGATCTCACTGCAGTGTATGGAGTGTTACATCATCTTCAGTGACCACAAGAGCAGAATGCGCCACCTCAAGCAGAGACATCCGGTACAGTATGAGCAGTGCATGTTGGGGGATGCCCTGTTTGCCTGCTACGTCTGTGACCGCCACTTCACCAACTCCAGTGAACTGATGCTTCACCAGCGTGCTCACACGGAAAAGCAGCCCTTTAAGTGCCCAATCTGTGGTGACGCCTTCAGACGCTCCTCTGAGCTCACCCTCCATAAGAAGGTCCACTTCGGTCGGCATGGATACGCCTGCTCAGACTGTGGAAAACTCTGCAAGACACTCACCTTACTGAAGTATCACCGCCGGACACACACCGGGGAGAGGCCTTACGTGTGCAAGGAATGTGGCAAGAGGTACAGCATGCCCAAGGCTCTACAGAGACACCTGCTGACACACTCGCCAGAAGGAATGGAAACGGAAGGTGAAGGGATCACAGCACTAACAAAGGCCCAGCTAAAAAAGAATGATTGTGAGTACTGAAAACATTTAGGTATTGTCATACACATTTTTTAATCTTTTTTTAATTATTTCTGTATATTGAGTTGACCTGACTGAATGCACTAGCAGTACAGTGAAATGCTAGCGATGCGCCGTACAGCTAGAGATTATATGCAGAACCATACGTACACCTTACACCTTACACCTTAGAAATGGTGTCAAATGACAACTCAGCTTTAACGCCAAGATGTTCCTTTTGTTCTCTGTGTCTAGGCACTACAGCGGTGAAATATCTCTGCTCTATTTGCAAGGCACCCTTCAAAACTGTAAAGACACGGCTGTATCACATGAAACGCAAGCACAGCTCATGTGTTGCAGCCCCTACCAACATCACTAGGACCACCACCCCACTAAGTGCCCAACAGATGAAGCCCGGTCAGCCCATTGTGACCCAGGCTCCCATGGGCCAGCCAAACTATCTTCACATGGAACCCCACGGACCTCTCCAACAAGTGGACAACATTGACACCGAGCAAATCCGTAAACTAATAGAATCTTTGGGGAACGTGCAGAAAGTGAACCAGGTGGTGATTCTGGGACAGGTGCCGCCCCATGGTCAACCTTTGGATCTACAGCAGCTACAGGGTATAGGGGAGCCAGTGCAACTATGTTTTACGCAGCCACAACTTACAGAGCTCAAACAGATTGGGGTTGGAGAGAGCGAATCTTTAGAACTGGAACAGGTAAAGCCGCAATGTGATTCTGGGGAAGAAACTATTACACTGGAACCTGTACTATCAAATGACCAAATTGATACCCATTTACATTCACAAACACAGGAAGATACAAACACGATGCCAAGTGAGCATAATGGATTAACAAAAGAGCTCAATCAAATGCATGTAGATATGATTCAGCCACAGTTACTTGGACAGGCTGGGCCGACAGTTGATTTAGAGAACACTATGATTCAGACTGAACAGATGATTGGTCAGTGTGAAACAGTTGAGCTGGGCCAAACACCTGAACAAAGTCAAACAGTATTTGAACTCACTCCCTCACTTATACCAACTCTGGAGTTGGAACAGACGCACACTGACCAACAGGGACTTGTATCTGCTTCTTCACTACCGACAATTGAATTTGAGCCGACGGCTGAGCACGATCAAATAGTTAAGGGAGAAAATGTGTGCGTCCCTTCACTCATACCAACAGCTGAGTTAGAGCTTCCACTGTTACAAACTGATCAGCAGGAGCTTTTTACTGTTGATACCAATAAGGAAGTAGACTGTCCACAAACTCCTGGACAATTGGAAACAAGCCAATTAGGGGAGACGGCCTCACAGTTTGAAACATTGCAGTTAAATCACAGACATTCTTTTGGGGAGGAAGGACATACACAACAAACAGAAGTGCAAGAAACAGTGGAGAAACCATTGCTAGAAGATGAGAATGAGAAGCAGTGTGTATTGCAGACATCTTGTGAAGGAAGGGAACTATCAACATCAGAAGAGAGGAAAACATTAAAGAATCAATTTGCATCTGACAACCTGCTTAACAACCTAGAAGTGCAACCTCACACTCAGACGTCGCAAACAGTCCTTCCACCTTCAGAGACTAAAAAGCTTCCACAGACACAACTGCCTGTGCATTTGATGTCAGTACAAGAATTTGTAAAAGTGAGGAAGAGAAAACAGTCTGATAACTCTATAATGCAAGGAAATATGCAACAACAGAGAGTTGAGTTGAAAGCAAAGCCCACCAAACAGCCAAGAGCAAAGAATGCTCGTCTGGTTGTAAAGTTTAGTCCTAAAGAGAAGCAGAAGAAGCCTTCACAGATGTCTAAGCTGCCTCGGAAAGAAGAGCTCATACAAGACGTGGACCAAACGCCTGTCAAAACTCAACTTGATAAAGTGCCCTTAAAACAAAAGGCTTGTAAAGGAAAAAAGGTAAGGAAACCAAACTCTATTTCTAAGTCAAAAATCAAATCCCCATCTGTCTTGTGTGACTCACAAGTGCAGCAAGTCTTGCAGGCAGAAGAGCGAGTGAAGCAGGGGAAGAAGAAAGTAAAAAGGCAAAAAGATGTCACTAGTGAGAATCACGCTGAGCAGATTATTGAGCAGGAATTAATAGCTCGACCCAAGCCCAAGAAGAAGAAGAAGCAGCAGCAGAAGATAACACAGGAGGACCAACCTAAGAAATTAAAAGCCAAAAAGCTTTCAAAAAGTGGGAGAAAGAAAATGAAACAGAGTATGAAAACAAGCCCGGTATTAGAACATATGTTGAACCCCCAAATAGAGCAACAGTCCCTGCTTCTACTCAAGGGTCACAAACAGCCCCAATTGAAAGTTTACAAATTGGATACCTCAAAAGCACCCCAGGGACAAATAGAAGAGACCTCACCAAGTGAATCCCAAACAGATCTCCAGCAAGACCAAGACACTGCACCCGTCCAGAAGAATAAAGGTCCAAAATGTAAACTAAAACTGATAGCTGCTGGAGGGAAAAGAAAAGTAGGGAGGCCCAAAAAGAACCAAATGGCACTCTCTATTCTGGCTCCGTTAAAGGATACCTCTTTTTCCTCTGACACATCACCATCCAAGCCCAAGACCAACAGAAAACGTAAAGCCCCAGAAGTGGAAACTGAGGGGATCATCACGGGCTCTCATCCCCACCGTGCACTCGAGTGTAAAGACTGTGGGGAGAGGTTCTCTGATGTCTCATCCCTCCAGGAGCACAAGGTAGCCTTGCATGCAGTGGAGAGCCCAGGTCTCACCTACACTAACGGCAACGTCTTTGAAGGTGTTTTGAGGTCAGATCTAGGCCAACCTCCACTAAAAGTAACTAAAGAGGTAACTGAAAATTCATCAGGTCAAAAATCATTTCGGATGCAGGTGGCATCTGACTGGGATATTGAAGTTGATATGAAGGAGGTAGGGTTGAAAGAAAGAGGGGAGCGAGTCTCTTTCCCAGCATTGAACTCTTCCCCCTCTCTGCCTCTGGCTGTTGCTCTTGAAGGTGATCAACAGGAGGACATGGATAAGAACATAGATAAAACTACAGAGGGTATGGAATCATGTTCTCTTATGGCTCCAAATTCAACTCCATCTACCTCTCGTTCACAAGATAGATTCTCTTATCTGTCCAAATCTGTACAAACCCTTCTGTCCGAGAGGAGTTCTTCTCACCTCACACCCATTGTCCCACTACATAGCCCTTCCAAAGCAGGGAACACTAAGACAGAGAATGAGGGCAATATAAATGAAACCTCTGATGCCCCCATACCTACTGCGTCTTCTGATCACCTAGCACCTACTGAGGAGGACATCAAAGAGGAGTTACTACTTGAGGTGGATTTGGTCACTGTTGGGGATGGGGAACAAAATGTGGAGGAGCCCCATGAAGGAAGTTCCCAAAATGACAGATCCAGTCTTCATGAACTTAAAGATCTTGGTCTTCCTGTACATGCTCAGATTGAAAATGTTAATATAACTGAAAAAATACTAAATGAACAGAGCGAATCCTGCCCCTCGGACCAGCCGGAAATTAAGCAAGAAGAGGAGGAGATTCTGGTGCAGATGAGAGATGCACAGAAAAGGGGAGCGTGCAGAAAGACTGCATTCAGGGGCAGGAGAAAAGGAATTGGACATGGAAAGAAAGTTTTTGCAACTAGGAAGACTCTAGGAGAGGGAATGAAGGAAATGGAACCCGAGAAAGAAACAGAGGACTGTCAGGTAGTTTACCAGCTGTATTCGCACACTAACAATATTGAAATTAAGGACGAAGCAGAGTTCACTACTCTTCATCCTGCTCCATCATCTCTCAGTTTAGAGAGTGAGATCAGATCTAGCCCTGGGCAACATATGATAGCCATTCCATGTCCATCTGAATCCTGCGTCCCGTCACCTGAGGAATCCTCTGAGGATCAGGTGGTTTTTGAGCTGGAATCAGTCACCACCAGTGTGGTGGAGGTTTTAAAGGCAGAAGACGGGACGGTAACGGAGAGAGCTCCAACAGACCAGGATGACAGAGACACTGGCCAGTCCCCAGGCATCATACTGGAGAGGTTCCTCACGTCGAGGCAGAGAGAGGCCACCGCAAGGGAGAATGGAGTGGCAGACTTAGGAGATCGGGATGTCAAGTTGGAGAACACCTCAGATTTAGTTTCTGTGCCACCTACCTCTCATGCTAAGCACAGAGTGGAACAGAGCGGGGTCAGGATGTATTTGTTTGAACAGGAAAGCTCCCTGGTTTCAAATAGCCCAGAGATTAGTCAAGATAATACGCAAACCGAATTAAATGTGGAGCAGAGCAATGCTAAGCAGTGCATATTCTATCCAGTGAAAGAGGAGGAGCCTTCTCACAGTGAACATGATATGCCAGCACTTGTGGTGCCTGGAGAGGCCAAACTCAATCATCCAGTGGACAATCTACACATGACCCATCCTGCACTAGAGGAGTGTGAGGTTAAGGGACAGAAAGCAGTGCAGTCTGGAATTGAGATCAATGAATATGGAGAAGGTAAGACCTACCCAACATTGACTCTTTGTTGTAGCAATGTACATTGTAGGTTTCATAAGCAATGGTGAAAATATCCATTGATGTAACTAAATGCTGCTTCTTTTTTCCAGGTGACCTGGACATTGAGCAGCAAGAAACTGAGGAGCTTGTGGATTTCCTACTCCAGAGTTCTGATGAAGAATCAGAGGTTGTTGAATGTTCTGACGCACAGCCAAACTCTGAGGCTCTACTTATGGCATGTTATCATGACAGCCAAAATCCTACATCATCACACTCAAATTACTTACCAAACAAGTAAGTATTGCAATTTGTCTTTGAATAAATATACTGTTACATGTAATCTTAAAGTGGATACTTCATTGCACTGTATGCTTGAGGACGTGATGTTGTCACGATTTATATCAACTGTACTCATAATACATTTTTCTCCTGTAAACTATTTTTCCGTTTGCTATCCTTTATCAGCTTTCCAACCACCGAACGCCAGGCTCCTTCAGGAACTACAGGAGAATCCCAGACAAGGAGTGGCTACATGAAGCCTATTGATTACTTCTCCAAGTATTTTGGTTGGGACACTTGGGTTGAGATTGCCCAGTGCACAAATAAAGTGTCCCATCTGTCGAACCCATTGACCGCAAATGAAGTGGCTCAGTTTGTTGGAATCCACATTGCCATGGGAACGTTAAAGGTAAAGTATCATAATGTGACCTGAATCATATGAAATGTTTTGATTACATGTTCATCCTTACTACATTGAACCAGATCGTTGTCAAAGAACTAATGGCTCTTTAACCACTGCATGGTACTGGCTCAACTCGCCTCGACTCGCTTCTACCTGGGGAGCTTTTCCACCACTATGTACCGGCTCGACTCAGCTCTACATGCCTCGCCTCGGGTTGTTTCCCACTGCAGATAGTACCTTGTTCCCACCCATAGTGACATCACAGGAAAACTGCCGTGACGCCACCTCCAACATGACACACACGAGAACAACAATAGAGGATATCGTACAACTACGCCTGATACCGGCGAAAAGCCGGAATTTGCCAACTAACGTAAACTCTGCAGTGAACAGAAAAATCTATCAAATGAACTCCATCAAATTTCCTTTAGAATTACATGCTTTGAACGTGAAGTGGCAAATCAGAAGTAAACTAAACCTCGATAACATGGTCACAGACCCTGTTTGAAAACAGTGAAAAAGTATAAGAATAGAATTAGGCTATCGCCCTGCAGTATAAAAGATGACATAACTGCAATGTTCTATTAGATTGAAGTGTATGCACTTAACAACTCAACACCAACACATTTAAAACAACCTACATAATCCCTCCATCCCGACTAAAAGGTATAAATAATTGCCTTATTAATCGCCGGCTATAATACCACGCGGACTGACTCAAGAGTAGCCTACTGTACACAAGGCAGCGTTTATATCGGTAGTAGCGAGGAAGCCTGTGTGAGCAGTAACTTTTGTCTTATATTGCGGACCTCAAAAATGGTTAGAAAGCTTGGTAGGCTGCTTCTGTTTGACTTGACATTACTATTTTGTCCAGTGCAATTTATGCCAGTCAGCCTATAGAAAAACCCAGAGGAGGAAAAGACCAGGTCCTTTTGTCCAAGTGAATAGGCTACAAAAACAGCGCATCTTTGCGGGTCATGGGGATAATGAGTTGATTTCAACACCAGTGCATAGCTCCAAACCGAGAGGAGTTTTGGTAAAATACGATCGCTTACCATACGAGTTTGGTCCTATGCACTGGCACTGAAATTAACCCATTTCAATGCAAGGACTCCTGAGACAGACCCACAAAGTTGTGCCGTTCTTGTCTCTTAAAACCATTCTCTGACACTGGTCGGCTAACAGCAGAACAGCTTGTTTTGCTTTGCTGCACGCTTGGAGTCACTCTTGTCCAATCAGAAGTCTTCTGTGTTTTCACGTCACCTTTTGGTATCGCCTCAGCTCGCTTGGAACCGACGGAGCAGGTACTAAAAAGTATCTGGTACCAGGTACTACCCTGACTTTTGCCTAATGGAAAAGCAGAAAAGGCGAGGCGAGTAGAGCCGAGTCGAACTGGTACATAGCGGTGGAAAAGCTCCCAAAGCGAGTAGAGTCGAGGCAAGTAGAGTTGAGCCGGTACCATGCAGTGGAAAAGGGCCATAAGTAGCTAGGCCTAATGGGTCAACTTCATACTAATCTCTGCACTTTTGAGTGTCTAAAACAGTAATTCTCTGGAACATACTAACTAATGTAACATAAACCGTCTTCCATGACTTTCTCCTTGCCTCCTCACCTAGTTCCCCAGTCTCAAGTTGTACTGGCAGGACCTCACCAGGGTGCCTCTGGTTGCTGACACCATGACAGCCTCTCGCTTCTCCCAACTCTCCTGCAAACTGAAACTTGCATCACCAGCGCCAGCGGGAGAGTCCATGGACAGTGACGAATTGGGACACATTGGTAATACTGACATAACGAAGGAGGGAGTCGACATATGCAACCCAATCACCGCTCTACATATCCCAACTAATCCTACATATGGCACAATAAGAACTGAACTGGACGGGTGTGGCCACACACTTCCAAGCAGACGCAGCCCTGTTGAAGCTGTTAGCCCTGTGTCAGTAAAATCCGCAACAGAGAGGCACACAATCCTTCACAGCAATAGGCATAGGTCTGGGAATGTGCCATCCAGCCAGAACTTTAATAGTTTGAAAATGGATCCCCTTTGGAGGGTTAGACCGCTACTGGACCGCGTTCAGGCCGGATGCCTGAAGCTTAGACGAGAGGGTGACCATGGAATCGATCAGTACCCTCTCCCTTTGACGTGTAGCCCGGTCAACAACACACGGCCCTCCTTGCACAGCACTGTCTTAGTTGGATCTGACGGCCTGATCCTAGACTTCAACCTCAGTGTAGATCTCTCTAACAAAGAAGCCACTGTTGAGAAAATGGTCCCCAGAAATGGGATGGTCTATCTTTGCAAGCAGGAACTCTCCACTCCCACCATGCTGGAGCGCCTCCTCGAGGCTGGGGTGCATGGTGCAGGCAAGGTGGGAGGAGCCAGAGGACAGATAGGCGATGAGTTTGTGAGCTCTGACGGGCGGCTAATGCTGCGCAGGTTTGATCTCGGATTCATCCTCTCCACTGTGGGAAAGACACAGCAGAACATGGCGTCTCTCATGGACAGCTTTGACAAGGCACAGAAGGCAGCCAGCCTCAACAGAGACTTACGGAACCTCTACCGTTCCCCGCTGTCAGCCTCAGCTCCAACTAGCTGGCCACAGGCTGTCCTGTGGTACCTAACTGATTTAGCACTGGTAAACTCTTGGGTGCAGTACAGGCAGGAACACGGTCCTCTCCCTGAACTTCTGAACCTTATGGGATTCAGGTTGGAGGTCTCCAAGGCGTTGATCCTGACCAGCGGCGCGGACACCCAGGACTCAGCCCCTCCTCATCCTCCTGCACAAAAAATACCCAACCCAGGGACAGCCCCAGAACCTGGTCTGTTACAAGAGAGTCCTCTCCCTGATACGGCCACAAGGTATGATGGTTCAGGCCACTGGCCGGAGCAGCTTGGGGACGGAGAGGGTGGAAGGTGTCGATTCGGAGGCTGTGAGCGAATGTCTCGAGTACGTTGCCTCAAGTGTTGTGTTTTTCTCTGCATCTCTCGCAACCACAATTGCTTCTTGAGTTTCCACAATCAAGGGAGTTTTTGAAGCTGACTTACAGCGAAGATCATTCATTTGAGTTGTGTATGTACAACCCCGTTTCCAAAAAAGTTGGGACGCTTTATAAAATGCAAATAAAACAATGCAATGATGTGCAAATCATTTATCCCTGTATTTAATTGAAAATAGTACAAAGAGAACATATCAAATGTTGATACTGAGAAATGTTATTTTTTTGGAAAAATACATGCCTATTTTGAATTTGACGTTTTGCTGGCATCAAATTCAAAGTGGCCATATTTTTCAAGAAACAGAATGTCTCAGTTTCAACATTTGATATGTTGTCTTTGTACTATTTTCTTTTGAATATAGGGTTTAAATGATTTGCACATCATTGCATTCTGTTTCAATTTACATTTAATGCTGCTTCCCAAATTTTTTGGAAACGGGCTTGTACTTGTTTTTTAATTCACTAAATGGTACATATTTTATTTAATGAGGAATGTTATTTGTTTTTTGAGTTTCAAGTTCAAAGTTTTTCCCCAATCCAAAATATATATTTCCTTTGTCATTCTATCCACAATCTTGCCTTTTCAGTGTTAGTGTCTGTTCTCAAATTGCTTCTATAACTGTGTAGCAAACTATAACAGTACACCTTTTGGAGGTTGGTTCTGTGAAAATACTGTTTAAGTGTAATGCAATAGCTTCTGTTGTATACTTTCCAGATAGTGTGAAAAGAAGATGAATGATAGTCATGAAGAGAGCGCTCATCTCTGGAATGAAGGATGCATTCAGAAGGGGGGGGGGGGCAGCAGCGCTCAATTAAATGTAAATGCTTTTTTAAATTACAATTACCTGTTCAAAAACCAGAGCAGTAATCCTTTTGGGGAAGACTCAGCATGGCTGCTGTTATTTAAAGTAACTGCCCAGTGTTTCCAGATGTCTATGAAATATGACCTGTAATTAATTACAGTATGAGTGAAATACTTATTACCATATCTTGAAAGAAAGTATGTTTAAAAAAAGGCAGATATTCTGTGTTGGAATGGTGTGGGCTTGTGTATACATCTATACTGGTTTATAAAAAAATGTTGGGCAGTATGCTGATTATCCTGCTTTTTCATGACCTCTTTGGTCAGCTCATCATATTCTGGAGTGTTACAAAGCATTTTTTTTTAACTCTGTGATGCAAGTTGAAGACATGTTTTTTTATGCTTTGGCCAAATAAGTATATGATGAACCAAAAACATTATTTGGGTATAACTTACAATTTTGAAAATGTGTTTTTCCACTAGGCAGTTACTTTAAATGTAATAAATTGTCCATGCTACAGTACTTTCCACATGTATCAAACAGAAAACATTTCAGTCTTGTCATTCAAGGCAACTCAGAAAAATCTGACTTCCGTGCTTTCAAGACAAGTTGGTACCTTGAGAGAAAATGGTTTTGAATGGTCTTCAACCCTGAAGTCCAAATCCTCTCTGGTGATCACAAAGGTTGTGATTTTACTTTTTTTGTATAGTTGCAAGTACCATAAGTTCAAGGTTTTGGTGGAATGTGATGTTCTCTGCAAACATTCCACATGGAAAACATTTAGTCACAATGAAAGGATGTTGAAATTGTGAATGAAAATAGTCTGAATCCTTGTTGTTTGCATGTGTTTTTGACATTGGTGGAATTATGTACTGGTGGAGCAAATAAAGTAGTGAGCTTTGTAACTGTTTGGGTTGTGAATTATTTTATGCCTTGTTCGGGACCTAACTAGAGTTGTCTCATATTTAACTTAACAGTGAATTCATTATATTATTTATCCAAATCACCACTCTGCAAGTTAGCATTAACCTGTAGGCCCATCCATTTGGCCAAGCTTTGCGCGAAGATCGGAAATATGGTGAGGACTGAAATGAGCAGTTTCGTCTGGAGACCAAAATATTGCCACTGTCACGTGACAAGGGTAAATTCAATTTTCACTGTACTGGAAGCGGTTTGAGGTAGGTGGCTAACGGCTTGTCCTATGTAAAACTAATGTTTGTTATTTGATAATGCACTGACTATATAGTGTAATAATGTTGCATATGTTTCTACCAAATCGTTATGATGGGGTGACTGGTTTGCGTTAACTTAACTCGGCTGTAAAATGCAGAAAATGTAATTTCTCCGTTTAAATCGCTTTACCTAGCTAGCTAAGCTAACATTAGCCAGCTAGCTGGTAGGCAATCTATGTGGAAGTAGCTAGCTATATTAGTTAACGATAGCTAGTTGTAGCACTTTTACTCGAACTTGATAACAAAGATGGTTTACTCTAATACTGAATATAACGATAGCATCGTAGCAGCTAGCTGGCTAACCATGTGGCGAAACTCATCTCAGACTAGCCAACTTTAGCTAAGTTATGTACTGTACATATCTAACAGTTACAGTAACTATGCCATGGTACATCTACTACTACTACCAATATCCATATCCACCTAACGCGTTAGCCAGTGCAGCTGAGGTGAATATCTGTGAATATGTAGCTAGCTAGCTACGTTAGGCCGAGACTTAAGTAGCTACCCATAGCTAGCTAGCTAGCTAAATAACGATAGCCACGTTATTTCTGGATTGGAGCTTATTTCCACTATAGTCTGCTTGAGCTGCTAGCGCCGCGGTGTATCTGTTTACATTAAAAGCAACCTAGTCAATAAAAACAAAACATCTACGGATTTGGGCCATTCTGTGTTAATTTAGCACGCTAAGTATGTACTGTAACTCAAAAACACTGTTCTTTTCATGCAATATTTCGTCCCGCTGCTGGTTGGACAAGTGCATTCTTGGTAGTGTCGGGTTTGTAACGCACGATGGAGAAGAACCCATCTTGTCAGAAGTCGCATACATTTTGGGACATTTCAAAATATTACGCTTTCATTCAAAACTTAAGACTTGTTTCAGGCGATAAAAGATGTTTAGTACATTTTATTAGACGTGTTTGCGAGTCAAGCTTTTATTGAACATTCTAGCAAGTCAAGCTTCCTTGGAATAGTGGCTTACAGTTAAGCAGTGAAAAAGTATTTGCCTCCTGATATGATTGTCGTATTTGACACTGGATGTCATCAGAATGTAAAAAGTATATACTTAGTGAAAACAACAAAATGTACACACATTCAATTTATTCAAGTTATGCAACATCCAATACCGCAGTGTAAAAAAAGTCAGTTCCCAATTATACTAAGTAATGATGCGGTCTAAACGCTTCCTGTAGTTATTTATCAGGCTTTCACAGTGCCATGGAGGAATTTTGTCCCACTCCTCCATGCAAGAATGTCTTACCTCAAAGAAGTGTAAGGGTTTTTGAGCATTAACTGCTTATTGCAGGTCCTGCTACAATCTATCCAAGGGTGTTTAGGTAATTTTAAATCAAAGGTATTCCTCAAACATAGTGTAGACTTATGTTTTGATTCATTACTTTGCTGCATTACCCAGCTATTTTCTGGCCTGAGATTCTGTAGTATTCTCTGGTACAGCACATAATTAATTGTTCTTTTAATGATGTCATGGCACCCAAAACCTGAGGAAGCAAAATATACCCAAAATAAGACATCATCATCCCTGCTTGACCATTTGTTTGAGGTTCTTGCTGTTCAATACAGCGTTTTGGTTTTCGTCAGACATAACAGGGCCATTTTGGCATAACGTTCTGCTTTTGATCTGTCATCAAACATTGTTCTAGAATTCTTGAGAATCATCCAAGTTGCAGAGTGTGTTTCAGTTAGCTGCACTGAAGATGATGCAAAGTTTAAAAATGTACAAACTAGGCTGCATCCATTTAGCAATTGAGACTTCAACCGCTAGAGGGCATGCAATTCCACTGCATTGTGACAGTCCCCATTGAAATGAATGACATCTGCAATGGAGTTATTGTGTCTTTCCGGTTGCTATGGTGCCTTTATGGCAGCCTAAGCTGATTGCTCTGCTATTTTAATAGCTTTTTATTGATTTATATATTTTATGTGCTTTTTTTCTTGAATAGCTTTTTATTTATCAGTCGCTAATCAAGTACTGATCAGCTGTATCTAAAAAGAAAATATTTCAACTGTAAGAATTTAACAAAAATCTTACTTTTCTGCAGTCAACTTAGTAGTGCTAGGTGATTGTTTTCTTTTGAATATTTGTATTGAAAATTTAGACTGAAGTTTAACTTATTATCTGGAGATCTATAAAGGACTGAAATGAAGGACATTCAGATCTACTTGAGAATTTCTTCATAGTTTTAAGAGGATTAAACAATCTGTTAGTAAGGAGCTTAAAAAAGGACTTCTGCAACTTGGAATCCTTCAGAAAAAGGCCAAACATTGAGGAAGTTGAGGTGGTAGGAAAATAATTCAAGAACTAACACTGTCCACAAATATTTGGACATTGCCCTCTTTTTCAGCTCTACCAGCTTTACGCAATGCAGAATCTGACTGTCTTGAGCAAGTTTACCATGTCCATGTTCCATCTCTAAATCAGGCCCCTTTAAGACTGGCACTGTTTAACGTGTAGTCTCTAAAGCCATGTTCACACATGGCACAGCAAAATGTATGCATTCCGGCGGAAGTCCGTTCATTTCAGTAGAAAGCAATCCGCAACACTCTGGCTAATCTACCACACTCTGACAGATTTGGATGCGGTACGGCAGTTGTGTTGCATGAGTTTAAAATTTCCGACTTGTGCTGTGCTTTTCCGTACAGTATCAGAAACGGAAGTTGATTTACCTCCAAAGAAGAGCTGATATGTAGCTTTCAACTATGTGTTTATGGGATCGCAAGAAAAGCTTTGACAGCTCAATATTTGTGGAAGCCTACAATATCACAATTTAAGACTTATGCTAAATATTTCACCCATTGGTTAAATATTTGAGGGACATTTTTGTGACAAATAATATATATATATATTATATAAAAGGCTATATTATATAGCCTGTGTGACTTCAAAGTTTTCATTTAATCAACTACTATGAAACCTAAATTGAGAAAAGCTCCTGCTCATCGTCTTGCCAGACGCTAACAAAACAAGGCTGTCCTCCATCTTTGCGAAACTGGGAATGAAGATCCGGAAGATTGATTGCGATGTACTGGTACTGTATGGTAATTTTATGCCATCTCTGGTGTAAACGAGCCTTAACAAACAAAACTCTATTATTACAAGAGTTTATCAAGGACAAAGACCTAGGACTTTTTTGCTTGACAGAAACGTGGCACAGAAATGGTGACTCCTACCTTCTAAATGAAACGTCCTCCTGGCTTTAAC
Source organism: Esox masquinongy (assembly GCA_016801175.1). Taxonomy (NCBI): domain Eukaryota; kingdom Metazoa; phylum Chordata; class Actinopteri; order Esociformes; family Esocidae; genus Esox; species Esox masquinongy. The sequence goes on along the minus strand of JACXGI010000072.1, from coordinate 11,321 downwards.
TATCTGGAAAAGGCCTGTGCCCAAGGCAGGTGTGATGGTCTGGCTGTTTTCCACAGATTGTGTCCTGAAAATGTTGCCTGTTTTATCAACACCTGTCTGTCTACCACCAATGTAGTCTACTGGGAATGTCAAAATGTTGCCATACTGCAGTTTTAAACGAAACTGAAGGATTGTACTGTGTTGGTTTATCAATACCACAACTCGCCATTGTAGACCTAGCTCTTTCTCCTTGAGTTTGGAAAAAAAACAATTGGAAAAGCACCAACAATTATTTCAATTTTGATTACAAGTCTTTCATTTAAACAGAATTACTTGTTTTTCCACCCCAGCTTAATCACATTTATACAAAAGGCATTTAACAAAGCGTAACTAGCTATTCTTTCACAAATGAAAAAAAAAAAAATATTCATTGCGGTTCATATGGAAACCGTAAAAAGCCCCCTGTACGGCACGGTTATGAATATGTGTACTGTTACAGCCCTGCTACATACCATGTTTATGTCCCTCCCCTTTTGTCCTGCTGTCTCATTTTTCTTTGTTCTTGTGAAACTTTTCAGAATTGTTGCAGTGGGTGTTTGCTCAGGTCATTCAGTCTCCCACGATGGACTCAGACATACTGAATATAGAGGAGATAGTGATGGGGAGAGGGCCACCGGATCCCCCTGCAGAAATAATTACTGAGAAACCAGTGGAACCCTACAAACCAATCTCATCGTTCAAAGCACCACCCCCACCCACCATTCAACCATGTGAGTTTGGTGGCAGTTTAGTGTTTGACATTTTAGTTATGACTCAGACTTGAACAGATTTGATGTAGTTAAATGTGGCTTAATTGAAATCACTCAGGTAGGTTGAGGAGGAACGCAGTGCAATTTGTAATGTCACTGACCTCTGCTCTACCTCCTTTTCTCACAGACCAACATGAGAACCTGCAGTGTTTTCAGTGCTTCATCACCTTCTGTAATTCCAAAGCCAAGGAAAGGCACATGAAGAAGAGCCATCGCGAGGAGTACAAGCAGCAGCTCCAGCAGGTATGTTACTACTCAGTTGACCTAACAACATTTAAAGGGACTGCTTGTAGAATGTTTGTATTCTATAGTGTAGGGAATCATTATGATATCCAAACTGTTTTTTATTTATATAGCTCTGAAATATCCAAAAGTATATGTATTGTTACATCTGTTGTAAGCTGGTCAACAAAAGTGAAATAATGTTTTTATATGCACAGTTGTTGGGGGAATACAGCTAACTTCCATAATGGAATTAGGGATTTTATACTAGAGATATTATAGTCTAGAACGGGGGTATTGAACTCATACCCTACGAGGTGTGGAGCCTGCTGATTTTTTGTTCTACCTCATTAGTTGCCCACCTGGTGTCCCAGGTCTAAGTAACTCCCTAGTTAGAGGGTTGTAATGAAAAAACTGAGTGGAACTGGCATTAAGGTCAAGAGTTGAATTTGAGGGGTCTAAAATATAACACAAACTACTACAGCTTGTTTTTTAACCTCAACTATTTCATGTCATTGCAACTTTTAGAAAAACGTAATACTAGGGCTGCACCATTTGAACATATATGGTTTACAAACTGCAGAAAGCGGCGATTTTTGGCTTTTTATTTTATTTTTACACTCAACGTAATTATTTTTACTGGTGTGCCATCCTTGCTATAATCATATTCGTATTTGTATTTAATTTATTAGGATCTGATTTTAGAAACTGTTTGCCTATTTAAAAATAATAAATTAGATTATTATAATTTAAATTTCTTATTTCAAAGGTAAGCGAACGGCACGATCGTGTCAGTCAAAACATTAATAAATGTCTAGCTGTATCTTGAATCGGTCAATCACACTATACATTGTTCTGATCACACCTCTCACTCGTTAAAATATATTAAAACTGAGTTAAAATGAGGATTCTAAAAATGTCTGTGACTTTTCACTATTTATAGGGTCAATTCTGTGATGGCCCTATAAATAGTGACAGTAATAGTCACAACCCCATAAAATAATAACACGCACGGGTCGATGAGACGCTGTATTAGCTGTACAGGCACTCTGAACCGCAAATTCTAACCAGTCAGAAACATTGAAGATTAGAGCAAACTGCACAAGAATAGTGCAGAGTAGGACATGCTGTTAGGGAGAGGAAGAGAATTGATTAAGAAAATGAACCCAGAGGACAATGCAATAGAGACTAGGGATGATTGGGTGCTGAAAAATAATTAACCTTCTTTTGTTTGGGAATATTTTGGGTTCCAGGGAAATGTCACAAACTAATGTAAAATGCAAAACCTGTTAGACGATGTTTGGAACAACATGCAGCAACACAACAAACTAATTTAAACACCTGAGACTGCGCCATTGGGACTTGCATGAAAAGTGCATGGCAAAGAAGTCTCTTGACAAAATCAAAAATACATCAGAAACCCATCTCAGACCAGCCAAACAATCATCAATAATCGGCAGAACTGTTTTGTGCAGAACTGTTTTGTGCCCGGGGTGCAGGATTTCCTATTTTAATGGGTGTATTAGTGAAGACTTCATTTAACTCTAAATATGCACAGTCATGCCAATACATGATGAATTGATCAACGACAGGTCATTTTTTATTTATTATAGTGTTAAATCTAAATTAATAAATAAAAAGTGGAAAAATAGCCTATAGAACAAAAGTGGAAAAATAGCCTATAGAACACAGAAGAAAATGGCCCAACAAAATGTTCCTTTATGCTATAGAAAAATGTTGCCTACAGGCTGTAAACATTCACAAAAGCGGATCATCCCTCTTGAAAAAGCAGGTCGGAGACTTTCGCAACTGACGTGAAATGTGCAGTAATTAAAAATTAATTTAACAATATTTAACAGTAAAAAGATAAGTCTGAAAAACATAATTAGAACAGCCTATATGCTATCCTGTAAATATATAGGCACCAAAGTGAATGTCCTAACAAAATTATCCTAATTTGCAGTTTAAGCTGTAGTCTACTCATTTTAACTGAATTGAATTTGTAAACATTCCCAAAAGTGGATCGTCTGTATTCATTTGATTTACATGTTCAGACAAAATACCTCCAACAATAACTTACTTTGAATATTTTACTCAATGTTTTTATTTTGGAGGAGCTGAGGCATGGGTACTGTTGCACCACACACATCGCTTCTTTTGTGAGTGTAACTCCATATGAGAAGAGCTCACCGAGACATAAAGAAATTACAATCACCTATTATATAGCCAAAGACGTGCTCTAAAACACATCAAAAGGATCTGTTAATTGTTGCTTATCATATCGCAAGTCAAATCACAATTATACCTATTTTCAGACTGGAACAGTAGGATTTTGCTGTGACCCCTTGTTTAATAAATATTTCCATTAAATATGACATTTGTTTTCCCTAGGGAGATACTCTGTTCACCTGCTATGTTTGTGATCGTACCTTTCCGTCTTCGGAGGAGCTGACCCAGCACCAGGGCTCGCACAACAAGGAAGACAAGCCTTTCAAATGCCCCCATTGCCAGGAGAGCTTTCGCACCTTCTCTGAGGTTAGTACGGAACAGGAACGGTTTCCGAATTGCGTGTACTGTAATACTGCTTCAATAGCTTGAAATAAACTTGCAACGCGCTTCAGGGTCTCTTCCTTTAGCCTTGACTAATGCCTGTATGTTCTTCTCTTTCCCCACAGCTGACAACACACAGGAGACAGGTCTGCCCGGAGAGGGTCTTTCAGTGTAAGGACTGCACTGAGACCTTCCGCAGCCCCGCACTGCTTCGTACCCACCGCCTGGCTCAGCACCCCCGCCCAGCTCCGCTGCCCCGTGCCGAGGCAGAACGGCAATTTATGTGTAAGGACTGCAATGAGACCTTCCGCACTCCTGCCCTCTTCCGTACACACCGCCTGGCCCAGCATCCCCTGTCAGAGGCCGAGGCAGAAGAGCCCGATGACCCCACCAAGACCCACCGCTGCGGGAAGTGCAACAGGGGCTTTGAGATGGAGTCTGAGCTAGTAATGCACCAGGAGAACCACGCTGGCGACCAGCACTGCAACGGCAGCGCTTCGCCGGCCAAGAAGCGCGGACGGCCCGCGAAAGCGGAGGACACGACGGTAGGGGAGAAGAAAGGGAAGAGGAGAAAGAAGAAGGACGAGGGAGATGGGGCCGAGGAGGCCGAGACTGTAAATAGTACAGAGGAGGCTGCAGATGCTCTGGCTGAGGTGAAGGGGAAGGCAGCAGGCAGTGGCGGCAGACGGGGTCGTCCGAAAGGAGCAACAGGCAAGGAGGCCAAGCCGCACCAGACAGAAGCCTCAGTGGAGGAGAAGAAACCCAAAGCAGCTGTCACTGCGCCCAAGCAGCACCCCTGCACTGAGTGTGAGCTCACATTCCCCGCCCTGGCCCAGCTCCGTGTCCACAAGAAGGAAAAGCATGCCCCACGTAAGGCCCACCCCTGTGAGGAGTGCGAGGAAAGCTTTGCCCGTCCCGAGCAGCTAGAGGCCCACAAGAACCGGGCCCACACCAAAGGGCGTTACGCCTGCCCTACCTGTGGCAAAAGCTTTGGCCGAGAGAGCAATCTGAAAGCCCACCAGCAGAGTAGCCACCAGGAGGAGGAGGAGAAGGAGGAGGTGGCGGGCCGCAGCCGGAGATAATTTAGAATTGGGAAAGGGGGGGTTTCTGTAAAGGGATTGGGCAGGGGATCAGAAGGAATCAGAGATTTTAAAGAATTTGAATTTGGTCAAGGGCTTTTGTTATTGATTTGAGGTTGGGCATGATGTCGGTCATGGGTTTGGAGTGTTTTTTAGAATGTGATACCGGCAGGTAAGTAATTTTTAGCAGGATTTTAGGTGCAGATATAAGCTGAGGTGTCACACTGATTGCTCAGCATTTGCCAGTTTTTTGATTGTGTTAGGATATTCAAGGCACATCATGCTTGAAATAAGACTAACTAACCAAACGATGTAAGCAGTTGTTGAACCCATCTGTCATACTCTTGTCTTATCTAAAAACAATAACAATGACTTTTGGGTATCATGTTTGTTCCCTCTTATGTTTTGATTCATTTCTTTTAAATGATTATCAATTTAATGTTATTGTTTTTACTTTATTTTTAGAGGTCTTTGTGTGAAGGGGTGTGTATAAAATATGCTGTCAGACACATGGCTTTTGTTTGTTTTATGATTTTGATATTGTGGAGTATGTTTTCTGTAGTAGCTGATTAAATGCAACCTTGTGTGTTTTGTAAAACCTGTTGGAGATATCTGCTATTCAAAAGAGATCATTGTGGAAAGTTAAAAAAACATGAAGATTAACTGGATTGGAATGTCTGGAGTTGCTATTTTGAGAGACATAATGTAGCTATTTATATACAGTTTATGGTTCATGTAGTAGTGCATTGTAATGCCAAACTGTTGCAATTTTGATGAACTTTTAAATAACTTCTGAATAACTGTAAAACATGCCAAGTATAAAATAACTTGTGTAGGTTTGGTTCAGGCCCTATGGTTCTTCTGTGGTGTGTATAATTTAAATGGATAATCCTGCCACCAGCTACATCGTGTCACCTGTATTTTTGATTTGTTAGATGTTCTTTGAAACGTCTCAAATAATTTTAATGAACTTGACAGATTGTCTTAGTCAGTTTAACATAATGACTATAGAGGCCTTGGTGGAAGTGTTCTTATTTTACTTTTTCCTCCCTGTTGTAACATGCCTAGACATGGCCAATACGTAATAAAGCATAGCGCAAAGGCTGCTACAGAATTAAAATTTTTATCTGTTTGATTTTCAGTGTGACTCTTATTAGCCTCAAGTTTTCATTACATTGTTGCTCAATGCCTATAATAAATCAAATTAATTATTAAGAATTTCAAATGAGTGATTATTATACAGGTCTGAATCTTTTATGAATTGTTTGATTGTACTAAACATTTAAACTTAAACAGTTACTGCATAAATGTTACACCACCTGAGAAAATAGTTTAAAGCTATTTATCTGGGCAGTTTATTTGCTTGCAAAAAAATATTCCATTAGTTTAAATATAAATAAACATTACCTTTGAGATAACTGGCACAATGAAAACCTCTAAGCATTATGAACTCAAATGCTCTGCAAACATGAGACCTGAGAGGCATTCCCGAAAGCTGGATTAGAAACTTACCCATAGATAATAGAACCCTGCCAGCTGTCAAACCAGAACTTGGAACAAACTGAATAATCAGAAGCCATAGCAACAAACGTCCTGACCCAAACCTGCAACTCGCTAGGTTAAGTGGATCTTATCCTGTCCTAGTGAATAAAACGCGGAGTTTATTCAATCAGATTATACTCCGTCGAAATTCGAATTGACATCGGAATCTGCATTGTGCGCCGTGCATTACAAATTGTTAGACCTCGAATAGATTATTTTTGAAACCATTGGGAATAATTTCTGCTAGAACATTAAAAAATTTTTTTTAAAGTAACATCACGCATGACTGCTGCAAAAACCAGATTTGAAGCCTGGCAGAAAATAACTGACAGAATAAATTCGTTAAGTGACGTAGCGTTATTTAATTTAATGATCAAATAGGTCTACATATGGGTGATTAATGTTTTTTTTATTTCTAGAGAACTTCTTGCAACTCCAATGAAATTCTGTCAAGCCTAAAACTTAAATTATAATGACCTACACACTACGTTACAATTTCTATTGCAGTCCCATTGCATAGCCAATATGGGAATGGAATTTTATTCAGTTCATGAAGCGCAACAGGTAGCTATTCCATAGTTGTAAACCAAGGGAGCAAAACGTCATACAAATTATTTTGGAGAAAACATCTATGATATTTTAGGCGGTAACAATAACATATTTTTCCAAACTACTAAAATATTGTGCGCTATCTTTGGCTCCATGATGTCCATCACGTTTTCTGTTATCATCATGAGGACATTTTTTGGAAGTGTTTTGGAAGTCATCACCTGGCCATACAAAATGATAGGATAAAACCAAAGTTTACAGAATCTGGGCAAAGCTGAATACACAGTACATAAAGAAACTATTTAGTTTTGTCATTGTTGCAATATAATGTTTTGAATATTTGTTGGAGTGAGTAAATGTATAATTGTCTAACTGGCAAATCATTTAACTGTGTATTTCTTTTAGGTTATGCCATTAACTTTAAACTTTTGGACTACATTAACTGACTTTCAGTAATGCCTTTTGTGCTCTTTTGGACCTTTTCTACTAGTAATTTATGCTATTGAATCAATTTTTAGAATAACGGTTAAATTAGACCTCAGATTATCAATCCCAAGACATGTAACACTTATATTCCTCCCAACAATGTTTTATGTCCATAACCCTTCATGACTCTAGAATTATGAAATGTACCTGTTCCAGGCACCCCTGGATAAATTAATATTTCTGTAAACAGACCTGACCTCTACATGGTGCAAAGTGAAACTTGCTACCTTTCTGCAACAGGCTATAGAATATTTAATACTTCCAGTTACCAATTTCTTTCTAGAACATTGCTGTTAAATTGAACAGTGCAAGTCAAAGGAAACCATTACAATGATTTGTATGAAAACTGGTCAGATCTACACAGCAGAACCCACAGGTCTCAGCAAAGGACCTTCAGAACAGTTTAGCTGATACTGAAATTGTTGCTTACAGGTCCACCGCACAATGTACCTTACACAGCATGTTCACATTTGTGTAATATGTTGAATCTATGGAAAATGCATAACTGGTAATCTTGTATTCACTTTGTACCATGTAGAGCTCAGATCATCTATATTGTAACTGCAATAAGCAGCATTCTCAACCATCAACCTCCTAATGATGGCCCTCTACTGTATCACATATAACCAAGCAATGGCTACTCAAACAATAACTGACAATACAATGGCAGACATAGTGAGTATGAATGTGCATGTATGCATACAGTTGTGCTCGAAAGTTTGCATACCCTTGGAGAATTGGTAATATATGTACCATTTGTAAAGAAAACCTGAGTGAGCAGGCAAAACACGGCTTTTATTTCTTATAGGATTCATATTCAACTGTAGGTTATAACAGAATGGCACAATCATAAAACAAAACATGGCAACAAAGAAAAAAATAAACTGATGCCTGTTTAAAAGTCTACATACACTTAAAAAGTTTTTTTGCATGATCAGTCATATTTTTCAAATCAATGACAAAATTTCTGCCAAGGTATGCAAACTTATAAGCACAACTGTATGTATGCATGTGTATTATAACTGCACTCTAAACCAGCAGATTTCTAAACCACCAGTGTTTCATTCTTGACCGTAAACAAAACATTTAAAACTATTTTTAGAGGCACTTCATTCTTCAAATTATTATATTTCAGTTGTATGTTCCCAAACAATTTTAATCCTGAAACAAAATACAATTAAATGGTATTTCAGGCTCTGCATGTAGTTTTGGAAAAAAGTACTTTTACATAATGGGTACAAGCATAATCAGACTAGAGCGCTTTTTCAACATGTAGTCGAAGCAAATACGTTTTGGTTTTCTATATCTGTGCTTGAACCTAGTGTTATCTTTTGACAAAAGATATCGAATGAAATCACACGGACTCTGAAATAAAGTTTGAACGTTAGTTATTCTTCTTCCTCCATTAGTACACTCAATGTAATGATTTCATACATGACATCTAGCGTCGAACCAGGATGTCCCCAAACTGACCAATGGCGAACATCAGTGGGCGTAACTTAATATTCAGGAATCCCCATATTAACTAACCAATGGCGAACATCTGTGGGTGTAACTTAACATTCAGGACTTGCTATCTCCAAATATATCTTATAGACAAAACCCTGCAAAATTTCAATCTCAACACACTACAACACCATGAATATATAAGAAAGAAAATGATAAACAAAGCACATCTGTCATTCATCACACTTTATTGAGAAACACATCTGAAGAAAGTAAATTAGTTGTAAATCATTACTTTGAATTATGTATTGTTGTCACATGAATAAAGAAACTGAGTGCATCTTTACTACATTAAGAAATACTGCAGTGCTAGAAGACTACATCAACATCTTCGGGGTCGCCTTACCCCAGTCAGAGGACCCAAGGTGCCTCAGCAATTAAAATTAGAAAGTGCATTTTTTTATTCTGCCACACAAAAGCCAAGAGTGATTCTATGGGCCCATGGACGTGTGACACACCAACGCAACGGGTAAGCATCAGAGATCACTGCAGTGTTCACTGTGCCTCCGAAATCCTAAGGCTGCCACCCTTGGTCACAGGCACCCTGGGTGTAGCCCATTTTGGATACTTTACTGTCTTGAAGACTCTCTGAGCCACCGGTTTTTCAAAACCTCATCACTCATTCTGGAAGAGGAAAGGTACTGCCTGAGCTTGAAAGAACTTTGGGGGCACTTTATGGTTGATGGCTGTGGATACAGGGTACTCTCTGCATACTCCACACACCTGGAAAACATTGTCATTCTCCTTCCTAATAAAATCCAGATTTCCCCAATGACAAACTCGTGTGACGTCAATGGCAGTGAGAGGACTTGGTCTTCAGCGGCTAAGGCTTTTACCTCAGCCACTGTGGTTGTCCTATTTTGCACAACCAATAGATGCCACTGGAGGGACTCATCTTACAGCCCAGAAACAATTCTGCCACGCAGAATTCATGACTCTTTAAGTACGCAGATTAGGAGCAGCCTAGTGCAGTTATTTTCAACAATATTCATGAAATTTGCCACAAAAAATCACTCCAACCTGTTAACGTACTCCTCATCTACAAATTACAAGTAATATCATTAACAAATTCCTCAATCTTCCCAAACAAAGTCAACAATTATTTGCCCACAATGCATAGATACACAATTTCAATTAATACACTATACCATTACAGTTAAGTGGAAGAATAAATGTTAAGTAAGCATAGTAAATGTGCTGTGTTTGTATGTGTGTGTGTGTGTGTGTGTGTGTGTGTGTGTAGGCTTTGTTCATTACTTCCTCATACAGCACATCTTAGGTGGTAGCCATTGAAGGAGTCTGTCAAAAAGCAGAAGACACAAGTTACATGGAGAACTTGGTACATGCATCAGATCTGCTGACCTGGAAGGTCATGTCGATAAAAATCCTGTAAAAAGAAAATAATATTTTTTTTCCATCAGATTCACCATGAATGTCCCCTATATTGCAATCCTAATTTTCTGTTTGTGTCCTCACCTCTTCCTCAGACTGATTTTGTCCTTTTTGATGTGCTGTTTCTCCTTTGCCCCCACAGGTTTCTCCTGCTGCCTCTCAACGGATTTCTCCTTCTCTCGTTTTCTGCATTTCCTAGCTTTCTTGATCCCTTTGACTGTTTCCTTTGTCTCATCAGGCTAAATGTAGAAAAGAAACATACTCAACATACAGTTGAAACTCAAAACTATAGAAGTTCAGTTCCCCTAGGTGCACAGTTTCAGGATCAGCTTCCCCTCCCCTATTTCTAACCTTAACCATTTGGCGAGACAATGCAAAACTGATCCAAGACTAGCGTCTATGGAAAACTTCATGACAACCCGTCTCTCCTTCCTCTACCTCACCTGTTGGGAAACTCTGGCAATTTCCCAAAGAAGCTTCCTGCCCTTTTCACTTACATTGGTGATGGGAGCTAGGCGCGCCTTATTTGGATGAGGGATGTACTCGACAGCGGGCCAGGAAGCAAGGGTGCGGCTGGGAGGGGTCAAAGGGCAGGGGATATCCTGTGGGGAGGGAGCAAAATGTATGCTATACAATTGAATGTCTCCAATTTAAACAAAATACGGATAATACAGGTGCTGGTCATATAATTAGAATATCATCAAAAAGTTGATTTATTTCAGTAATTCCATTCAAAAAGTGAAACTTGGATATTATATTAATTCATTACACACAGACTGATATATTTCAAATTTTTATTTCATTTAATTGTGATGATTAAAACTGACAACTAATGAAAATCCCAAATTCAGTATCTCAGAAAATTAGAATATTACTTTAGACCAATACAAAAAAAGTATTTTTAGAAATGTTGGCCAACTGAAAAGTATGAACATGAAAAGTATGAGCATGTACAGCACTCAATACTTAGTTGAGGCTCCTTTTGCCTGAATTACTACAGCAATGCGACGTGGCATGGAGTCGATCAGTCTGTGGCACTGCTCAGGTGTTATGAGAGCCCAGGTTGCTCTGATAGTGGCCTTCAGCTCTTCTGCATTGTTGGGTCTGGCGTATCGCATCTTCCTCTTCACAATACCCCATAGATTTTCTATAGGGTTAAGGTCAGACGAGTTTGCTGGCCAATTAAGAACAGGGATACCATGGTCCT
>JACXGI010000071.1:180116-209778 GCA_016801175.1 Esox masquinongy | reverse complement strand
CTGCTGCTGACCAACTTTATGGAAATGCAGATTTCATTTTCCAACAGGACTTGGCACCTGCACACAGTGCCAAAGCTACCAGTACCTGGTTTAAGGACCATGGTATCCCTGTTCTTAATTGGCCAGCAAACTCGCCTGACCTTAACCCTATAGAAAATCTATGGGGTATTGTGAAGAGGAAGATGCGATACGCCAGACCAAACAATGCAGAAGAGCTCAAGGCCACTATCAGAGCAACCTGGATTCTCATAACACCTGAGCAGTGCCACAGACTGATCGACTCCATGCCACGCCGCATTGCTGCAGTAATTCAGGCAAAAGGAGCCCCAACTAAGTATTGAGTGCTGTACATGCTCATACTTTTCATGATCATACTTTTGAGTTGGCCAACATTTCTAAAAATCCTTTTTTTGTATTGGTCTTAAGTAATATTCTAATTTTCTGAGATACTGAATTTGGGATTTTCATTAGCTGTCAGTTTTAATCATCACAATTAAATGAAATAAACATTTGAAATATATCAGTCTGTGTGTAATGAATTAATATAATATCCAAGTTTCACTTTTTGAATGGAATTACTGAAATAAATCAACTTTTTGATGATATTCTAATTATATGACCAGCACCTGTATATAAAAACTTACTACCCAAATAAATGGCCTTAGTTCAACTGTCAGGTGCCTATAACTTTTGCACAGTACTGTATATTATCATAATCCAATTCCAAGTACACACACCTGGACAAATACAAGCATAAAAATATTACTATTTCTATCTACAAAAAGTTCTTGCACGATGGAAAAATAACTCTAAAATAAATCCAACTCACTTCTAAAGCTGCCAACCAATTCCCACTCTATAAACTTTGAACCAAATTGTTCAACTGAAATTAAATGGATAATAAATACTAGTTATCCAATTACAAAGCTCAGATGTAATGCAGTGTGTGATTTAAACATTATGTACGCTCAGTCCAATGAACTGTGATACATCCTATTATGTGCTCATAGGGTGTAATACAAATCTATTCAGAGTTGGTTGCCTGCCTTGTCTTTACCAGACACTATAAAAAGAAAATGTTCCTGATGGATCTTTTAGCTTTTGTTGAAATTTTAATTGTGGGGGAACCCAAAAAACACACTAAATGTTTCCTTCAATCACTTTTTGAAGAGCCATTTGGAAAATATATTTGATAGGGTTTGTTGTTGTGCGGCATCTTCGAGCCACAAGTAACTGTTCTTGGCCTCCGAGTTTGTTTAATAATAAAACATTTTTCAGAAGTAATTTTTGTTAAAGGTTTTGGTTAAATATATTTTTGCCAGTAAAATCAACAAGAGTTCAGAGAAGGCTCCCAGTTTTTCATGAAATAATATTAGCGGGCGTACGGTCGGCTGAAACATAGACTGGTGGTCTAAAACACAAACTGGACATGTACCACAAGCTCAACGCCTCAGTTTGGTATTTCATTAGATCCACGTAGTGCTTTTAGGTCAAACTAAATGTTTCAGGTACCAAAACAAACCGAGCTGTACGCACATGGGTATTAAGTATTAAATAAACATGGTATATATGATGAACTGACCTCCTGAACCAGTCAATTACTGTGTATGTGTGTGTACCACTGCATGGCCTACACACACACACTGTGTCCTTACAGGAGAGAGGTCAGTAAAGTGCATCCTCTCCTTTTTGTAGTGTAGCACCAAGTTCCTCGGTTTGGGTTCTCCATTAATAAAAGGGGACAAGAAAGGTCGGAGGTATTTGTGTTTCGCTCTGATGGATTATAACAGACAATCCAATTAAACTGGCAGCTACTGCAATCAACTGGATTAGCGTTCAGCTAGCTACAGCCATTATATAAACAGCAGGTTACTACAGGCCATTCTACTCCCTTATGCTTACAGCTGGGTGATGATTTAATTAACACTTATTCAGTGTGTTATCAGACACAATAGATTTGAGACTGTGTTTCTGAACTCCAGTCGGCCTACTGAGGCTTTAGCCAAGGTTGCAATTTTTCATTTTAGCACAGCTTTGAGGGCAGCAGGTGACTTAGTGGTTAGAGCATCTGGTCAATAACCGGCAGGCTGCTAGATCAAATCCCCAAGCCGGCAAGGTGAAATGATTGTCATTCCTGTCCCTGAGCAAGGCAGTAAACCCTAACTGGTCTCAGTTTGTTGCTGTAAATAGAACTTGTTCTCAGTCAATAAACCTGGTAAAATAAAGATACCTTATTTATTATTTTTACTACAGATCCAGTGGAGGATGAGGAGATTGCAATGTAATAGGCACCCAACCAGATGGGCTCATTCACTTGGAAAACAAAACCAAATCCATATAACCCCTTTTTTCAAAAACACAAAGAATGTTTTATCCATGGCGAAGGGAATGCCGTGGTTGGAGACAGGTACTGTGTGAAGCTGAAAGCCTGAAGTGCCATTGTATGGTTGATAGAGGGTTTTAAATGGTTCTGCTTTCTTTTGTGCATGGCTCTCAGGTTACAAGACCCTTCTAAAAGGAATCTCTGGGAACTTCACCAGCGGTGGCTTGGTGGCTATCATGGGTCCCTCAGGAGCTGGGAAGTCTACGCTGATGAATATTCTGGCTGGCTACAGGTGACCCACAGTGTTGACACCTAACACTCAGTCACTGATAGACAATTAACTGTACATAAAGAAACAGGCCACATTTACAGTTCTGGATATTTAAAGGTTGCCATTACAAAATGCCTTGCTGCTGCCTGCTGTTAGCTTGCTGTGACTCTCACAGGACAACGCCAAGCGACAACTTCATTCGCTATCATCTAACAATAGTCCTCGTCATGAAATGCAGGTTTATTACTACAGTATGTGTTTGTAAGTCCTTTTTCAGTCAATTACTACATCGGAGATACAATGGGCCTCTTTACGCCTGTCTAGATATGTTTGTAAGTCCTTTTTCAGTCAATTACTACATCGGAGATACAATGGGCCTCTTTACGTCTGTCTAGATATGTTTGTAAGTCCTTTTTCAGTCAATCACTACATCGGAGGTACAATGGGCCTCTTTACGCCTGTGTAGATATGTTTGTAAGTCCTTTGTCAGTCAATCACTACATTGGAGATACAATGGGCCTCTTTACGCCTGTGTAGATATGTTTGTAAGTCCTTTTTCAGTCAATCACTACATCGGAGATACAATGGGCCTCTTTACTCCTGTCTAGATATGTTTGTAAGTCCTTTTTCAGTCAATCACTACATCGGAGATACAATGGGCCTCTTTACGCCTGTCTAGATATGTTTGTAAGTCCTTTTTCAGTCAATCACTACATCGGAGATACAATGGGCCTCTTTACACCTGTGTAGATATTCCATTGAAAATCAGACGTTTCCAGCCACAATAGTCATTTACAACATTAACAGTGTCCACACTGTGTTTCTATTCAATTTGATGTTATTTTCAATGGACAAAAAAATTAGCTTTTCTTTCAAAAACAAGTGCATTTCTACGTGAGCCCAAACTTTTGAACAATAGTGTGTGTTTTGTTCATGTTTTTTACGTCCATTTCTTATCATTCAGGCTCGTCTATTGTATTCCGATTAACATTTTTTATGTCTACTTAATCAACATTTAAATCAATAATTTTGTCTTTTCTTCCCCCAAAGTAATCCTAATCTGCCCTGTGTGGCTCGTGATGACACTGAATCGTGGTCTCAGTTTCCGCTGCGCACTCCCGGATATGTGTGTGTGCACGCGTGACTGTCATTGCCTTTGGACGAACGTCTCAAGGTTGAAGGCACGTTAGCAATTCTGCCCTGTATCTGCAGGGAGACGGGAATGAAGGGGAAGATCCTAATCAACGGACAACCCCGTGACCTGCGGTCCTTCAGGAAGGTGTCGTGCTACATCATGCAGGACGACATGCTCCTGCCCCACTTCACAGTTCAGGAGGCCATGATGGTAGTTCTTTTTTAAATTTAAGTTAACGTAAATATATCCGTTTGTCCGGTCCCTTTTAGGGCAGATCTCTTTTTGCAAGGGAGACCTGTGCCCAAGACTACAAAATAGGTTTGAGCGAGGTAACCTTGGTCAGCACTGAGTTCAAGAAATTCACATTCTGTCAGCCGTAAAAAAAATCCCCCAGAATATATGCAAATTTAATGGCATCATTTTGTCAGTGTTTTATCTTCTTCACCTTTTCAAGCTAAGCAATTGTATGGACCAGCCTTCTACAGTCTAGAGTATATTATACAGCATAACATAAGCATATCCAATGCATGTCTTATGGCGAGGGAGAACTTCTGAACTGATATCTAACATGAGAAGCTCCATCTAAAGAGCAACTTTATATGAATATGTCCATGTTGACCAAAATGTCAGATAGCATCTTCTAATTCCCATGTCTTTATTTGCAAGATTTCAGCAAATAAAACTAAACCATTAGTTTAGTTTTATTTGCAGACCTGCTTGATTTAGCAGCTTTAATATCCACTGTTGTATGGATGGTGCCTGAGCTGGAACATGAAGCTAACTTAAGCTGTCTAACTGTGGAAAGCCTGAGTTGATCAAGTTTCATAGGGCTGTAAGGCACTGGTCAAAAGGAGCGTGAAATATAATGGATAGGGTGGACACTTTGGGACACTTTTGTGGTGTGACTGAAATACTTCTGTATGTTTCCTAGGTGTCTGCAAATCTGAAACTACAGGAAAAGGATGAAGGCAAGAGAGAGATGGTAAGAGAGTTTCATGGGTACTGCTTCAGAATCCTCCTCCAGAAAATAAATGATAAAAGGTCACGTATTATTTGGTCCCTCATATATAGATGGTTTGCACTAAGGGTTAATGTAGCTTATCCTAGATCTCTGATTAATTAGACACACTGTATGTCAAGGGATTGAGAGGGAGTGGAGGGTTTACAGGTGTAAACTCTCCAATGTTGTTTTTAGGTTAGGGAAATCCTGATGGCCCTTGGACTACTTGACTGTGCAAAAACCCAGACGTCACGTCTTTCAGGAGGGCAGAGGAAAAGGCTAGCCATTGCCCTGGAGCTTGTCAACAACCCCCCAGTGATGTTCTTTGATGAGCCAACCAGGTCAGGAGCTCCTTTTGCACATACAACAGAACACATGCATGTGTGTCAGTGGCAGGTAAAATCCTTACGTGACAAAGGATTATAATGTGCCACAGTCTAAGCCCACTGTACTCTCCATGTTTAGAATCTTGGTTAAAGGGGGCAATCTGCAATAAGTACATCTTTTTCCAATTTATTCATATATATATACATTTATTCATATATATTCATACCCATACAATAAGAATTAAGAATTTCATTTATAAATGCATCATGGGATTATTTAAAATGCCTTATTCCAAAATAGAACTTTGTTTAGTATGGAAATAAGTTTTTTTTTTTAAATACCTACATTCAGTTTCTGGGTGTTATTTTTCTTTAAATATCCACAAAACATGGTTAAATCCTTTATAAATGATATTTTAAATATATACATTGTTGCATTTATTTACAACTCTGTTTTCAAAAAAGGATGGGACGCTGTGTAAAATACAAATATAAAAAGAATGCAAAGATGTGCAAGTCATTTACCCCTATATTTAACTGAAAATAGTACAAAGACAACATATCAAATGTTAAAACTGAGAAATTGCATTGTTTTTGTTAAAATACATGTCCATTTTGAATTTAATGCCAGCAACACGTTTCAAAAAAAGTTGGGACAGGGGCATGTTTACCACTGTGTTGCATCACCTCTTCTTTTAACAATACTTTGTAAGCGTTTGGGAACTGAGGAGACCAATTGCAGTACTTTTGAAAGTGAAATGTTTTCCCATTCTTGCTTGATATAGGATTTCAGCCACTCAACAGTTCAGGGATCTCCTTTGTCGTATTTTTCGTTTCATAATGCGCCAAAGGTTTTCAATGGGTGACAGGTCTGGACTGCAGGGAAGACAATTTAGCTTTTTACTATGGAGCCGTGCTGTTGTAATATGTGCAGAATGTGGTTTGGCATTGTCTTGCAGAAATAAGCAAGGCCTTCCCTGAAAAAGACATCTGGACGGCAGCATATGTTGCTCCAAAACCTGTATACACCGATCAGCCATAACATTATGACCACTGACAGGTGAAGTGAATAACACTGATAATCTCGTTATCAAAGCACCTGTCAGTGGGTGGGATATATTAGGCAGCAAGTGAACATTCTGTCCTCATACTTGATGTGTTAGAGGCAGAAAAAATGGGCAAGCGTAAGGATCTGAGGGACTTTGACAAGGGCCAAGTTTTCATGGCTAGACGACTGGGTCAGATCTCCATAACTGCAACGCTTGTGGAGTGTTCCCGGTCAGCAGTGGTCAGTACCTATCAAAAGTGGTCCAAGGAAGTAAAAGCAGTGAACCAGCGACAGGGTCATGGCCAAGGCTTATTGATGCACGTGGGGACGGAAGGCTGGCCCGTGTGGTCCGATCCAACAGACGAGCTACTGTAGCTCAAACTGCTGAAAACGTTTTTTGAACATCATGTGGATGGCCAGGTGCATGTGCGTCATTTACCTGGAGAACACATGGCACCAGGATGCACTATGGGAAGAAGGCAAGCCGGCGGAGGCAGTGTGATGCTTTGGGCAATGTTCTGCTGGGAAACCTTGGGTCCTGCCATTCATGTGGATGTTACTTTGACATGTACCACCTACCCAAGCATTGTTGCAGACCATGTGCACCCTTTCATGGCAATGATGTTTCCTGATGTCACTGGCCTCTTTCAGCAGGATAATGTGGTGCCCTGCCACAAAGCAAAAATGGTTCAGGGATGCTTTGAGGAACACAGCAACGAGTTCAAGGTGTTGACTTGGCCTCCAAATTCCCCAGATCTCAATCCAATCAAGCATCTGGGGGATGTGCTGGATGAACAAGTCTGATCCATGGAGGCCCCACCTCGCAACTTACAGGACTTTAAGGATCTGCTGCTAACGTCTTGGTGCCAGATACCACAGCACACCTTCAGAGGTCTAGTGTAGTCAATGCCTCGATGGGTCAGGGCTGTTTTGGCGGCAAAGGGGGGACATACACAATATTAGGCACGTGGTCATAATGTTATGGCTGATTGGTGTATATTGTTCAGCATTAATGGTGCCTTCACACCCATGCCATGTGAAAGTCACCCATGCCATGTGTACTAATGCACGCCCATACCATCAGGGATACTGGCTTTTGAAATGTGTGCTGATAACAAGCTGTATGGTTTCTCTCCTTTTTAGCTTGGAGGACACGGCGTCCATGATTCCCAAAAATAATTTCATATTTTGATTCGTCAGACCACAGGACAGTTTTCCACTTTGACTCAGTCCTTCTTAAATGAGCTTGGGCCCAGAGAAGGCGGCGGCATTTCTGGATCTTGTTTATACAGTTAGGTCCGGAAATAATTGGACACTGACACAAGTTTTGTTATTTTGTGTGTTTACCAAAATATATTCAAGCTACAGTTAAATAATGAATATGGGCTTGAATTGCGTTCTCTCAGCTTTAATTTTAGGGTATTCACATCCAAATTGGTGTGGAATGGTTTAAGAATTACAGCTCTTTAATGTGTAGCCCCCTCTTTCTCAAGGGACCAAAAGTAATTGGACAATTGACTCAAAAGCTGTTTCATGGACAGGTGTGGGCTATTCCTTGGTTATTTCCTCATCAATTATGCAGGTAAAAGGTCTGGAGTTTATTCCAGGTGTGGCATTCGCATTTGGAAGCTGCTGCTGTGAACCCACAACATGCGGTCAAAGGAGCTCTCAATGCAAGTGAAACAGGCCATCCTTAGGCTGCAAAAAAAATCCATCAGAGAGATAGTAGGAACATGAGTGAGCTCTGCAACACAAAATGGCCTGGACGTCCATGGAAGACAACAGTGGTGGATGGTTGTAGAATCCTTTCCATGGTAAAGAAAAATCCCTTCACAACATCCAGCCAAGTGAAGAACACTCTCCAGGAGGTAGGCATATGATTATCCAAGTATACCACGTAGAGAAGACTTCACGAGAGCGAATACAGGGGGTTCACCACAAGGTGCAAACCATTCATAAGCCTCAAGAATAGAAAGGCCAGATTAGACTTCTTTAAAAAAAAAACTTTAAAAAGCCAGCCCAGTTCTGGAACAGCATTCTTTGGACAGATGAAACTAAGATCAACCTGTACCAGAATAATGGGAAGATAAAAGTATGGAGAAGGCTTGGAACTGCTCATGATCCCAAGCATACCACATAATCTGTAAAACACAGTGGAGGCAGTGTGATGGCATGGCCATGCATGGCTTCCAATGGCACTGGGTCAGTAGTGTTTACTGATGATGTGACAGAAGACAGAAACAACTGGATGAATTCTGAAGTGTATAGGGATATATTGTCTACTCAGATTCAGCCAAATTCAGCGAAGTTGATTGGACGGCGCTTCACTTCACAGATAGACAATGACCCAAAACATACTGCGAAAGCAACCCAGGAGTTTTTTAAGGCAAAGAAGTGGAAGATTCTGCAATGGCTGAGTCAATCACCTGATGGCTGAGTCAATCACCTCATGCATTTCATTTGCTGAAGACAAAACTTAAGGCAGAAAGACCCACAAACAAACAGCAACTGAAGACAGCTGCAGTAAAGGCCTGGCATAGCATCACAAAGAAGGGAACCCAGTGTTTGTTGTCCATGTGTTCCAGACATCAAGCAGTCATTGCCTGCAAAGGACTCTCGACAAAGTATTAAAAATTTTATTTATGATTGTGTTCATTTGTCCAATTTCATTTGAGCCCCTGAAATAAGGGGACTGTGTATGAAAATGGTTGTACTTCCTAAGCGTTTCAAACGATATTTTTGTTCAACCCCTTGAATTAAAGCTGAAAGTCTGAACTTCAATTGCATTTCAGTTGTTTCATTTCAAATCAGTTGTGGTGGTGTACAGAGCCAAAATTCTGGAAATTGTGTCAGTGTCCAAATATTTCCAGACCTAACTATTTAGTTTCTTCTTTGCATGGTAGAGTTTTCACTTGCATTTGTGGTTGCAATGACAAACTCTTCACAGACAATGGTTTTCGGAAGTGTTCCTGAGCCCATGTAGTGATGTCCACTACAGAATCGTGTCTGTTTGAATGCAGTGCCGCCTGAGGGCCCTAAGATCATGGCCATCCAATTTTGGTTTTTGGCCTTGTCCCTTGCGTACAGAGATTTCTCCGGATTCTCTTAGTCGTTTATTGACATTATGTATCATGGATGATGAGATCACCAAACTCTTTGCAATTTTCCTTTGAGAAACGTTATTCTTAAATTGTTGCGCTATTTGCCTGCGCAGTCTTTCACAGAGTGGTGAACCCCTCCCCATCTTTACTTCTGAATGACTTATCCTCTCTGGAATGCTCTTTTTATACCCAATCATGTTACTGACCTGTTGCCAATTAACCTAATTAGTTGTGATGTTCCACCAGGTTATTTTTTTTGTATTCCACAGCTTTTACAGTCTTATTTTCCCTCTGTCCCAGCTTTTTCTGAAACGTGTTGCTGGCATCAAATTCAAAGTGGCCATATATTTTTCAAGGGACAATAACAGTTCTCAGTTTCAACATTTGATATGCTGTTTCTGCACTATTTTCTATTGAATTTAGGAATTAAATGATTTGCAGATCATTACATTCTGTTTTTCTTTACAGTTTGTACAGCGTCCCAACTTTTTTGGAATGGGGTTGTATTTAAATGAATGTAAACGTTGTATTTTTTTCTGTCTTGTTAATTGGTTTGTCCTAAGGTTAATATATCTCTGTGTCTGTTGGAACAATTTGATATTCTCCTTCCTCCCATTTGGATTCTGATTAGGAAAGACTACATCTCATCAGTAGTCCCTAAGGATTTAATACGGCAATCAACATGCAGCCGTTTGTTTCCCTTGGGTTTAGATGTGTCCCATCTTCAGGGATTAGCCTACTGCTGAAGCTCACAATAACTTGTCTCTTGGCACTATGACAGAAGGAGGGTGGAAATTAACTGACAGTACAGTACAATTGTTGTTGTTGATAAAATAATGAAAATGATTTTGTTTTGGATGAGGTAACTTTAAATGTCAAACTGACAATGTTTTTCTCATTTAATGTGTTTTATCAGGGAGTCTGAGACAAAGTTCTCTTTTCCTAATGAGCCCTGCCACCTACACAAATATGAATAATGTACTGTAAATAAAACGTAGAGTCGTTGAGTTACCACGTTTTGGCACCCATAAACGTTCTGAAGTGGTCTTGTCACTTAAGGGGCACAAAACACTGGTTTGTAATGACACCAACTAGTCTTTGTTGCTTTGTGCCCAACGGTGTTTGAAAGGAGGACAAGTCATGTGATCTCGGTCAGCTGTCACTTTAGCTGTGCAGAAGTCGCTACATTCCTTGCTTTGTCATTGTGCACTACAAACGAACTCTGTCCCCTACACCCTGTCTTGCAGTGGCCTGGACAGTTCCTCGTGCTTTCAGGTGGTGTCTCTGCTGAAGGCCCTGGCCCAGGGTGGACGCACTGTTATCTGTACCATCCACCAGCCCAGCGCCAAGCTCTTTGAGCTCTTCAACAAGGTCAGCCACCAACCTGGCCTGCTGCTAGACCTGAGTCCCAGATCAGCCGAGAGTTGTCTCGGAAACTCCAGCGGCGCTGTCGTGAAAACCCATCCAGCCCTGGGATTCTTTTTAGTCTACTGCATGGGAATCTACAGTGTTAAAGAAACACTGACAATACAGACTCACAGATGGACCTACCCAGCTATGTGGTGCAATGAATGTGAATGGTACCAATAAAACACGCTTATCTACTTGTTTAACAATGTCAGAAAAGGTATGTGTTCATTTCTGGATGGAAAGACTTTGTAAAAGGAAATGACATCATAGAGCTGTCATAATACAACAGGATGAGACAAGCAGCATTAGTTCTACTGATTTGAACAAATCCCGATTTTGTTGATTTTAGCATATTCCAAATTGGAAAAGGGAAGGGGATATTTTGGGCTTAGGCTTGCCCGAAACTTGCGAAGAGAGTGGAGTGGAGGTCTTTGTTCCGGAGCAGATACTTGTTCTATTTCTTCCCTTAACATCCACTAACAAGTGGACTCGATTAGTGACACAAGACTTTAGTTCTGGTTTAACCAACAGTGCTTGGTGCAGGAGTAGGCAGCTCCAGCAGTCTTGGAGGGCCGAAGCACTTCTTTTCAACCTCTCCTAAGCAGTGGACCAATTCAGACCTGGGACACCACATGCCCTTAAAGAACTAGTTAAAAACCCCTGATAAAGGGTGACCTAACAAAAAAAATACTTTTAGTCCTTTTGATTGGAGCATAGTGCTGAATTACAACCAGAGTTGTTTTGTGTCTGTCGTGCTCTGCAGTCATTTCATAACTGTTAGTTACTTTGAAAGGCCACAAGATTGGTCAGTGAACTGTGTACTGATTGCGATGCACCTGTCTGTGTCCTCCCCAGCTGTATGTCCTTAGTCAGGGCCAGTGTATCTACAGAGGTGAAGTGCCTAACCTGGTCCCTTACCTTAGAGAGCTGGGTCTCAACTGCCCAACGTACCACAATCCTGCAGACTTTGGTGAGAAAACGTTACCAGTTCAATGAAGAACAAGTCATGTGTTGTCATCTGTTTTAATTACCTTGTGTAGATGTACATATCAGTGTATTCTGGAATTTATATACACCCCATCTTGTTTAGGAATCATCCTAATTTCCTTAGAATAAATTTTCCAGATTATATAAGGAGTTCTAAACACTGTTAGTTAAACAAAAGCAGATGATAATTTTCTAAATGGTTTCCTATGCAATACTCACCTGGGTTTCTCTATTCTCTCTTTGATCCCAGTGATGGAGGTGGCATCTGGAGAGTATGGAGATCAGACAGCTCTTCTTGTGAAGGCAGTGGAGGAGAGGAAATGTGAGAAGGACTACAAGACAGACATGGATGGACCACTTAACCCCTTCCTGTGGCACAAATCTTCAGACGAGGTAAAAGGGAGATTTGTGCATTAATACAACTCTCACTGGATTTCGATTGTTTCAAGTTAAGTTTAAGAGTCCTTTACATGGGTATTTAAATCACTTTGTTTATCTCTGTCTTCTAAGGACTCCTCCTCTGGTGAGGGCTGTCACAGTTTTTCAGCCAGTTGTCTCACTCAATTCTGCATCCTGTTCAAAAGGACGTTTCAAAGCATCCTTAGAGATACGGTAAGACAGACTGTCTGCCACCTACTGGTTTTGTTTTGGTACTGCAGCAGCTTCCACTCTCTTTGAAGTCTGATAATAGATGTTGATTATCATACAGGATGGTGTCAATCCCCAACACTTCAATAAGATTCAAAAGATTGTGAAAAAGATAACAGGGGCATGACATGAACAACAAACACCTACACTTAAATAAATGCAATATGCAACCATTTCAAAGGTTTTACTGAGTTACAGTTCTTGAAAAGAAATCAGTCCATTGACATACATTCAATTCACCCTAATTCATATGTGCTTCTGTTAGTCAAAGATACCTTTGATTCAGAGGATACCAACATGCTCAATAGATGACATGCTTTTTCCTGGTGAGTATGCAGGCCATGGAAGTAACGGGACATTTGCACTTCCAGATCATTGTGACATGGGGCAGTGCATTATCATGCCGAAACATGAGGCGATGACAGCGGAAAAGCTTTATGTGGAGGTCCTGTGCTTGCATGGTTACACCTGGTCTAAACAAATAGACAAACTAAGCAAATATACAAAACAAATTGTTCTAATGTGTTTCTCCTCCTCTGCCCTTCCTGTGCTGGTTCTACAGGTGTTGACTCATTTAAGAATCACCTCTCACATCGGCATTGGGATTCTGATTGGCCTGCTCTACCTGGGCATCGGCAACGACGCCAAGAAAGTCCTCAGCAACTCTGGCTTCCTCTTCTTTTCTATGTTGTTCCTCATGTTTGCTGCTCTCATGCCCACAGTGTTAACCTGTGAGTATTCTCAGCTGTTATTTCACAATTTGATGTATGACAAACGAACTCACAACGGTTATAAGTAGGGATGCACCGATACCAGTATCGGGTCCGATACTGGGCTCATGTACTCGCACTCACAGAAATATTCCGATACCACGAACCGATACCACGTCATGGAAACATTAATTGAAACTCGATGGTTGCGTCGCCTCTGGCCGCATAAGCATAGAATATAGAACTCAGATTGGTAGACCGGGAAGACGGAGATCTCAGCAATTACACAAGTAGAGTACAAGCTCTGCTCTGCTGAATTGTGGAGTAGGAAAAGTAAAACACTAATTTAACACAAGCAATTTGATAAAATATCGTTGGACACAACACAGCGCAGAGTTCAAGGAGTATGCTAACGCTAGCAGTCAACAACTCGATAGCTACAATGGATTAGCGTAATGCTGACAACAATACTCTATTAATGCGGCAGCGGCAAAAGACCTTCGGTTTTCATATTTTGCAAAATAAAAGTCTGTGATGGATTGTGTGTATTGTTTATATCTTCAAAGAAAAAACTATTTCGGGTAAAATATAAATTAAACAAATTACTATTTAAATAATACATTATATAAGGTAAAGAATATTATAAGGTGGAGCACATTGAGAAATGGTTAGAGCTTAAGGTAAGTTAACGTAGAGAACCACAACATGTTTATAGGGGACAAAACTTTTGTTTTTTTACTAAAAAAATCCTACCTAGTGCAGCTTTGAGTACTTGGTATCGGTACTCGGTATCTGCAAGTACCCAAATGTAAGTACTCGTGCTTGTACTTGGTCTGAAAAAAAGTAGTATAGGTGCATCCCTAGTTATAAGCCACTGCATACAGTATGTTAGATTTTGAGCACGTTGAGCTTTACCTTATTTCTGTTTACCTAATTGAGATGACTGTTTTCTCTCTAATGCAGTCCCCTTGGAGATGGGAGTGTTCCTAAGAGAACACTTGAACTACTGGTACAGTCTGAAGGCTTACTATCTGGCCAAGACGATGGCGGACCTCCCCTTCCAGGTAGTTAAAATGCCCAATAAAACTCTGGAGAGTTAGGGTTATTTATAGTAGTGTGTGCTGTCCTTTTAAATCTGCAAATTGAAATAAAAAACCTAGATGATTTCAAACATAATGATTCTATCATTCACTGAGAAGAACAGAGGTATGGTAATCAAATAAAGCTGTTACAGGAGCTCAAAGGGGCTTTAGGGTTGGGATCAAAAAGCCATTCTGTCTGTCAGATTTTTTGACAAATCCCACAATGATGTTATATAACGGGGGCTTTACACTCC
Source organism: Esox masquinongy (assembly GCA_016801175.1). NCBI lineage: Eukaryota > Metazoa > Chordata > Actinopteri > Esociformes > Esocidae > Esox > Esox masquinongy. The sequence goes on along the minus strand of JACXGI010000071.1, from coordinate 195,483 downwards.
AACAGACATTCCCCTGTGATCTGAAATAAAAGAGACAAAAAGGTTTACTATGTGTTCTCATTTATTGTGTTTCACTACTGTGGCCCTTTTCACTAATTCGGTATGATTATTTCAGGGCACAAACAGTAATAATTTGATTATATGTCAGTTGTGGTGCATATGTTTTCCACTTAGGAACTGTTCAGTTTGAGGAATATGAGGGGCACTTATTCCAACCTTGATTACCAACAGCATCTCCCCTCCTGCTGTGCTCTTCACCGAGGCATTTAATTAACCCCCCAAAACTGCTTTTGGGTCGCTGCCCTGTCACTATTTTCCCAACATCCTAGCGTATTGCTAATTGTACATGCAACAACGTGTGCAGCCGCGGTGTGTGTATTCAAGGTGAACATTTCCTGACAGAGGAATTACTACATCCACAAATGGACAGTCAGGTATCCTTCTATTCTTGCTCCTCAGATAGTGTTTCCAGTTGTCTACTGCAGCATCGTCTACTGGATGACATCCCAGCCACCTGACGCCATACGTTTCATCCTCTTCCTTGCGCTGGGAGTCCTCACCTCTCTTGTGGCCCAGTCTCTAGGACTGCTAATAGGAGCGGCTTCCACCTCACTACAGGTATGGTTCTCACCTGCTGACAACTAACAGACTGTAACTGCAGTTGTTTTCGCCTTACGATATACGAATTAACGGCAGCGGTGACCATTTAAATTTTGTCCTAAGCAAACCCAATTGACCACGGTAACTTCCGTTGTTATAGTAAGTCACGTTCTGTCTCTGATGTTGTGCTTGGTCCATGTCCCAGGTTGCTACATTTGTCGGTCCGGTGACGGCCATCCCTGTACTGCTTTTCTCTGGCTTCTTCGTCAGTTTTGACACAATTCCGTGGTATCTTCAGTGGATGTCGTATATCTCATATGTCAGGTAAGTGCATTAAGCTCTATGGTATAAACAAATAGATTGACAGGTACTTTTAAGGTTTTTTATGAGGCCTGGCTTCTTCCTGACACTGTGACAGTGTCCCTTTTACTGAGATAAAACCATGTATTCGGCATTTGAACAGTAATATTCATGCTCATTAGCAGCACCTATAAGCCGTTCCTTTCATTTTGTAGGTATGGCTTTGAAGGTGTTATCCTCTCCATCTACGGGCTGGACCGGGAGGACCTCCACTGTGACAAGGATGAAACATGCCACTTCCAGAAATCTGTGGCCATCTTGAAAGAGCTAGATGTGGAAGACGCTAAACTGTACCTTGACTTCATTGTGCTTGGCATCTTCTTTGTGACCCTTCGAATCCTTGCGTACTTTGTGCTGCGCTACAAGATCAGTGCAGAAAGGTAGGCTGAGAAGAGGGGGTAGGATGAAGAAGGCCCAGATCCCAGGAAAGGCTCCTTTAAGCTGGGATGCAGCTTCTTGAGACACCCCGTTTCTCCTCCGGACAGTTGCCCTGAACCACACCGTGTAAAACCAACTGTTGGGGAAGGTACTGAATACATATGCCAGTTGTGTGAAGGTGTGCATGCTGTATGCATCTACTTTGCCTACACAAAGATGGCCAATATTACAGAAACGTTCTAGTTTAAAAACCCAAATCTATTGGGTTGTTGAAGGCCAGGCTACTGGCCCAGCAAGAATGTAGATGTAATTGCCTTGTGCAGTATTGCAGTACATGCAAGAGTTTGGTGTTGATAGTCTCTCGACTAGTCTGTAGTATCCAAACTGGTGGAATAGCTTAGTGGAAGGACAAAGGAAAGAGTCACACTTAAACAGGAGCTGGTCTCCAGTGAGTGTATATTATATAGAACTGCCAGATCAAACAGAGCTAATCCAGGACCATCTTTAAACAAAAAGAGATCTACAGTATAGCTTGTTGCTATGTTATATCAAATAAATCGCATATTTTAATCATGTGACAGACTTTACAGTACCGGGATATAGTTAATCATATTTGAGACTGGCATTGCTCACTCTGAGAGGAGTTTCCAGAAAGAAATGATTCACTTTACAAGCCAGCCTGGGCATGACATCTTCTGTGTTGTAACAAACAAATGCATCAAATGAAGCATGGTCGTGGCGTGGGAGAGTAAAATCTTCCATGCTTGAAGAAACAAATAAATCAGCACTGTTCCACTACTGATACGTGCATGCATATGGGTTTTTGAGAAAAATGAAGTACCAAAGTAGCATCCCAGATCAGGGGCCTGTGCTTGGGATTACAGGGCTTGGATAGTTCCAGGAATACAGGGCATATTACCTCTGATGTGGCCGTAGCAGGCTTAGTATTTAAGTATCTCAAGTCTGAGGCATCAAGCAAAACTACGTGGTTTTAATGGCAAATATAATGCAGTTTTATATATTAGTCACATTCAGTCATGTAAAAGGAATTGAGAAATACTGAGAACTGACACATGGCTTACACTGGTTAACCCTCTGTCACACGATCAAATCATTACAACAAACACACGACATTCTGAGCTTGGGTTTGTTTTATCTGTCAACCATTCCAAAGGGAAATAGTACTGCCAGCTTTCTATAACAAATCGCCGTCTTCTGTTGTGATATGTCCACTCCCTATGAATAACCAATGAGAAGTAAATGACGTGACTTCCTGGGAGCTTGTCCATACGCATGGTTTTTATTTGTTACCCAAAGCGGTAGGAGCATGCCATGTTACACAGTGCCCAGTGTATTGGAATATAAAGCAGTGTGAATGCATTAAAGGGATAGTTCACCCAAATTGCAAAAAGTACACATTAGTTTTTGTACCCAGTAATCTATATATGGACAAGACCCCAATCCATGCTTTGGTTTTGTTTATCTGGCCAAGGTATCGGTCTCCAAATGCTAACTTCTGACTATTTATGGCTCAAATCCAATGTGCTATAAAGGTGAACTATGCCTTTAAGTTATGAATTAAGCATACAAATGGATGTACAAATTGCATAATGATAGCAGGACTGCTTGAAAGTAATTTATCCGCTCCATTTCTCTTGTGGTTTACTTATATGGCTGGAATAATTATTGTGTATATATTTTTTTATTAAACATGACACTATTTTACTTTGCCTTTGACTACATACTTGTCACATATATTCCCATCATCTGTCTTCTGGTTAGGGCCTAGGGTTAGAGTATGGAGAGGACAAGAAGTAGACAAGAGCCAGCTGTTATTTTCCCATTGAAAATAAATATTTCTGTGTAAATTGCAGTTTCAATTTCATGTGAGCTTGCTCAAGGTTATGGAAAGATCAGAATTTTGTATTTGCGTTTTTTTCCCCCCTCAAAACCCATTGAAAGTAAAAGGTCAGGGAATAGGGATATCTGGCTTTCTGGTCCAATTGTTTTGAGAAACAGAAGACATGGGAGAGAGGACACAATGTTTATGAACTTAAGACTTTTCCCAAGTAGGAACCATGTTTGCATAATAAAGGTTCCTTTGGGGGAGGGCTCATGTGAGTGAGGGAACCTTAAAAAAGAAAAAGTTGAAGTTGTAAACTGCCTGTGTGAGACATCTTTGTTTATCCACCATATCTGGTTTAAGATTATTTGTCAAGCGAATAAAAATAAATAAATAACATCTTACTTTTCAACTAATTGCAAAGTTATTAAGTCACAGATGCTCTTGTTTAATTATTGTTTAATTGAAAGTTCAATTAAAACTTTTAAATTTTTTTATTTTAATTGCCCTGAACCCTGACTGACAGACATTCAGCTGGACATAATTATGGTTAGAACAAACAGTCTACATGCATGAATATATATGTCTTGCTGCACATTAAAACGTCGGACATTGATTGACTAGTTATTGAACTGTCATTGATCAATTGCGCTTACATTTTATTAGTAATTTTCTTTTTCAGTTCTAGATTTGAGTCACATCAATAATCATCTATATTTTATCTAAGTGGAGCCCTTCAGTTGAATGATGATGTTAGAAATAACTGGGTCTGTGGATGGATACAAGTATTGTCTTGTTATATGTTGTAATGCTCTAGTAACTCCTTGAGTCAGGTCGATGGCCTGCAACTTAATTAGGGTTCTTGCCAGAGGATTGCTCTGTAAGTGCATTGGACAAGGTTGACATCATTCATGAGAGAGCAGTGTGATAAGAAGCAGAACGATTCAAGTGAATATTCATCAGTGAACACTTGTCCCGATCTTTGACTCCCATAATTTAACTGGTAGACGCTGTGACGATGCAAAGGCTATAAACACCACAAAATTGGGAAGGGGAGGTAATGAATAGGCAGTCAGAGTGAAAATTATAACTGTTACGTTAACCTACTGATATAATTGTCTCCAGTGGTTTGGTGTTTTTTTCAAAGTCCATAGTAGACAAATTCACAAACAATTTTTCTTTAAAATATTGTCTGAGTCTAGAAATCTAGCACTGCGACTGTTTTATAATCTTGGGATTATAAACCAGTGGAAATAATTTGATCCCACACCCACTGCTGAACTCATTTTACTGAACTAAGTGAGCATGCCAGGAGCCCACCCCCCAGGGTGCAGTGTCCCTGGCTCTCACGGCGGGGCGAGGGAAGTACTCGAGCTATGTTAGCCATGAGCTGGAAAGCTGGTGGATGCGATAAAGTGAGGTATGAAAATATCCTGAGCATAGTGAGGCAGCGGGATGAAGAAATCAGTTCCATGCAGGCCTGTTGGAGCACATCTGCTGGAAACAGTGAAAGGATTCATTAACATGCCTATGACTTACACTCCTGCTTCAATCCAGGTAGTTGCTCCACTTAAACTTGGAAAATAAATGATCAAAAGTTACATAGACCAGGACGCTAGACTTGGTGGATCAAGTAGTTTTGTGTAGGACTAACATGCATCTACCTCAACATACCACCAGGTGGCAGCATTTCCAAATGAATCAGATTTCCCATAACATGGACCCCAAACTGTCCGCCTGCAATGACATGTTTGTTTTGTAAATCTACACCAGATGTAACCATTTCCTATTGACTTGGTAGAGTGGAGTTAGCAAAGTAATCCAAAGAGCCAAGCATCTCAAATGGAAAGCAGGCTCTTCAGGATCAAGCATATTTTGGTGGGAATGAACATTTGTTACTAAATCTTTTGTTTTTGAATCATCTTGATAATAACATGGTAGAGTTTGTACTAATATATAAGTAACAATAAAATCATTGCACAGAAAAGTTTCATGCATTATTTTACAGACTGTTACTTAATTGGTTCGACAGTTTGAATGGTTTGCAATCTCACTATATAACAAGACACAGTCACAGCTAGAACAAATCATTCCAAATGGGCTGTAGTTGTTCATGTCTAAAAACGTAAATGTGTTTACCTTCTTACCAATTACAATGGTTACAATCTATATCAAAAGCAAAAATCACATTATTTTGAATGCTTGCACACACAGTTTGGGACCTAAGATATGTTAGACATTATAAATGACGTATAGTGGAAACACAAGAGTAGCCAGGGGAGTCAACGGAGAGATGCATTCAGTTGTTTAAAGGTTTTGTGGCATAGTTGTCTTCTAGAATGTTCCATACATAAATGTCATCACAAAATTGTTGTTCTTGCATTTATAGACTATAGGCATGTCTACCTGCAACGATGCGTTTAAATTCTCTGGTCCAGAGGCCACTCTTCCATGTTTTACCCCCAAGTCATATTGTCAATGTAAACATCACACAATACTGAGGTTGGTCAAGTATGACTCCCTGAGGGAGACTCCATAAATACAGATGGCCTCTTGTCCCTTAATATATAGATAAAGTTAAAGTGTAACAAAAACTAACATTTATACTGCCAATAATGCAATCAGATTACTACAGATATAAAGCGAGGTAACATCGGCTCAAATTAGCATTCCCCATTCTAATTTGAATACGTAACATGCACATATAAATATGTAGGTAAAGCGACTTATATGAGTATTAGGATTAACTGTCTTACTCAAGGAAAGTATGTCTATCATCACATTCAGCAAGCAACAGGTAGACAGACATTTCAGTTGATTTAAAGGAGCGAGTTACATGTATTTCAAGTTTTAAGTTCTGGATGGACCCACGTTGACCAAAAAAAGTACAATTTGCATGGCACATTTTGCAGAGGAGTTCTCCGGAACCTGCTGAGAAAACAAAATGGGGATTTTCTTGTACTGAAGCACCAATTCCCAACACTTGAGTTACCACTGATAGTCCCAGCACCAAATAAGGATCCCCACGTAAGTAACAAACTATTTGCTACTATTCACGCTAACATACCTAGCTATTACTGTAGAGATGATCTTATACCAGCTAATTAATCTGTTATTGTTAGCTCCAAAATGAACCTTCATATCCTTGCTTTCAATGAGCTAACATTATCTGTGTGGGCAGCGTCGGCTCTAGCCTTTTGGGGGCCCTAAGCAAAATTTTATTTGGGGGCCCCTTTCATTTGGGACTCCCTAGCAGCCGGAGACCCCTAGTGGTCAGGGGCCCTAAGCGACTGCTTATGTCGCTTATGCCTGGAGCCGGCCCTGTGTGTGGGTAACTGCTAGCCAAATAGTTGACTTAGGAGTCTTTTTACAATACAATTGTAAAGCATCTTTTGTGGTGAGTTGGTGTCCTTTTGGTTTGGTGCTTAGCAAAGCGGGTGGAGTTATTTCCTGCATGGTTGGCCCTGTGCGGGGTTACCTTCGGATGGGGACGCAGTTTCACTGGACCCCCCTGTTTCAGTCCCTAGTCATCTACACATGCAAAAACATTTGTGTCACAAAAAGGTAACGTACTCTTATAATCTTCACCCAGTACAGCCAGAAGACCCAGACTGTTCACCACTCTGAGTCCAGGACTAGGTTTCTTCCTAGATTCCAATCATACTAGGGAGTATTTCCTAGCCACTTTGCATTATGACTTTTTGGTGCTTCCTCTTTGGGCTTTTGGCTGGGTATCTGTACAAGCCCTTTGTTACCACTCCTGGGCTTTATAGAATAAATGTGATTGACTGTATCCTCCCAGTTGCAGCTGCTAGGAAGCATCCCATTGGCATGATGCTTCCACCACCATGCTTCTTCGTAGGGATGCTTTGAGTCGGGTTGGAAGCCGTACCTTGCTTACACCAGATACTGCGCTTGCATTCAGGCCTAATAGCTCTCCTATAACTCTCAGCCACTACCCAGGGTGTCATGCACTGTGATAGTCTTTGTGCTCTCCGCCCTATGACTCTCTCCGCTGTTTTCCTATCCTATCATCTTTCCCGTCTGTTATATCCTTCTCCCTATTGTCACCTAAATCTGCCTCTTCGATCCTACTCGACTTTGACTCTGCCCTCCCCTGCTGCTCTGTGACTCACTGCGAGCACACAGAACAGTGTCGCTGGCACACAGAACAGTGTCGCTGGCAGCTGAGCGAAAATGAAAGGACAATTCCGAATTACCTATCATCCTTTTACGTCCTCTTTGCTGCCTTCCCTTCCCTGGTGTTGAAACCAGCTTCAATTTTGCAGACAGCCCGAGACTTCCACCTATGTAAGCATTTGCATCATTTCCAATCCCCCTTTTTAAAATGAGGTGTATTTTTTTAAATGAATATATATACACTTACACTAATCTTTTTCTTACATTTATTTTCCTTCTTTATTATTCTTTTTAAAATAATTTTCCTTAACCCTGCCATTCCTTCCCTAATTGGATTTAACTAAAGGACAACAACTCTCATGCTTCTACTTCCAGCCTGTGCATCATATTCACACTTTATATTTCTCATCATTTGAACATTTTATATGTTTTTTTTTTATTTATTTATTTCAGTCTCACCCTTCCACTACTCTCAACCCATCTATCTCTAAAGACCATCACACTTTAATTTCTAATTGCTACAAGTTTTTCTATTGTACTGTGATGATTCACAAACATTTTGAAACTCCCTATTCTGAAAGTTTCCCCAGAATTTATATTGAATATAAGCTTTCTTTTAAAGTTATTGTATTACAGACTGATTTATTTATTTATCTTTCAGATCACCCAGCAGTGCTGTTTGTAGGGTAAGTTCCAGGGAAATGTCACAGTACTTCAACCATTCTTGAACCCATGACAAAAATAGCTAATTGCTAAAACCACTTCAGTTTCTTCCAATCCTAAGAATTTCTTTGCCATACTACTCAATCCTCCACCTCCATCTTCCCTCTGCGCTGCGTACTTTGTCAACCATTTTGAAAACAAGCTTGATGACCTTTGCATGATGTCACTGACTTCTATCTCCTGTCATTTATCCGGTACCTTCGACAATGTGAACCATCCGTTTGAGAAACTCTGCAACACAAGATTCTTGAGAGTCTTTACAATGGGAAGTTCATGAAAACCTCAGGGAAGATGACATGACATCATCAGTTGCAGTATTGCCACAGCTCCTTCTAATGTGCCCAACATAGCTTGTGAGTGTATAACTGTTGTACTGCAAAATATCTAAATGGCCACTCTAACCGTATGAAATGACAAATATCCGTCTGCTCAGTGGGCTCTCATTACTTTTCTCTCCCACCTATTATTGCTATGCAACAATTGTTTTTATTCCTCCCTTGGATACCCAGCTGTACAATCATGCCAGTATTGACAAACGTATGCACAGACGATGCCAAAAGATATTCAAAGTGTGAAAGGCATTGTGAAAACAGCTCATTATCAAAGTGTTTTGGAGCACGATGTTCAACCTGACGACCAGAAACTGCGCCTCTGCTGAAGGTGGTGAGTCTTCCAGCAGGAAAACACATTAAAAGCAAAAGAAATGCTGGACTGTTGTGAAGTGTCCAGAAATTAGTCCCGAACCTAATCCCATAGAAAACCTTTGGCGAGGCAAAAGCAGCGCTCACACATTGCAGAACTGGAGAGATTTGCAGCTGAAGAGTGGGCCAAAAAGCCAGTAGTGCAGGAAGAGAAGTGCAGGAAGCTTACTGATGGTAATAAAGATAAAGATTGATTCATAGTCTGTAACAAATAAAAGGGATACATTTGATGAATTTTAATATGTTTGTCAATCCACAGGGTAATTTATAAAGACTAGCTAATCATAAATAACAATCCATTATGCATGAATGTGACAACAACTGGTTTATTGAACAATTCTATAACCTATGTTTTTTGAGAAGAGAATATACTGTGAATTGTACCATTACAGTACATGTTATATTTTAAGAGTTACAGTACATGTTATATGTTATTAGTGGCTTAGGATGGTCCCATGGTCTAATCCAGTGCGTAATTAATTAAAAATTATATATACTTAATAATGTACAGTATTTCTATCTCTCCCCTTTGGAGACGTATAACTTTAAGAGGTTGGATACCTCCCTGTTTTCCATTAGGGATAATGTAGAAATGAAATGGCAGTGGTCATAGCTCATATGGCCCCAGCAACGCAGTGGGAGGCCTGGATAACTTACTTCGCCTCCCACACACAAGACACTCTGCAAACACACTAGAAAGATATATGACTATGAGTGTTTATGGAGTGGGAGGGGATGCATGGTTACCATCTCTTCATTATGCCTCACGGAAAACCAGCACAAAGGGAGATGAAGCAGCAATAAAAAAAACAACCGTTGATATCATGGAATGACTGTTCTTGCATCCATTGCCTGATTCTGAATTCTGATTGGATCAATCATGTCTGGTTATGTTTTTAGGATTTGTGGTTCCCGAACATATTCCCTTCCCCCATCAAAGTCAAAGTCTCTTTATTTATCAAATCCACCAAATAACACCGAGTCATACAGAACAACAAAATTCTTGTGACATGGCACATCTATGCAGTAAGAATTAAGAAATATCAAAAGCAAAAAATATAGCAAAAATATACGTAATGTAAACTAGCAGCAATTTTAAAGAGTGTAGAATGGGGAATATGAAAAATATGGGTAGGAGTATTGAATATTATAAATATAATAAGCGTAATATGCCTATGAATGGTACGTAAAAATATTCAGAGCATCTAGAAAACACACCAGAGCATCTGGAATATTCAAGTGTGATCAGTATGATCATAGATCAATGTTGCTGGTTGAGGAGCCTTATGGCCTGAGGGGAAAAAAATGTTTTTGAGTCTGGAAGTGCGTGCTCCGATGCTCCGGTAGCATCTGCCAGACGGCAGCAGTGTGAACAGACCATAGCCTGGGTGGTTGAAGTCTTTGATGATGTTCCATGCTTTTCTAAGGCATCGTGTATGGTAAATGCCTTGCACGAAGGGGAGATGGCAGCCTATGATGCGCTCCGCAGATTTCAACACCCTCTGGAGGGACTTGCGATCAGCAGCAGAGCAGCTGCCTTACCAGGCAGCAATGCAGCTTGAGAGGATACTCCCTATGTAGTTTTTTACAATATTTTAGTTAAAATAAAATGTATCCTTTCTTGGAATTCATAAAGACATAACTGTCAAAGGGTCTGTGATTACATTGACAAAACATTTTCCATTAGGGGAAAGTTTGTTTAGGCATTGGAATTCAAACTGTTTATCTTCTCGCTCACTACAGTTAGAAATCCCTCTTGAGCTTCTGGGAGAAAAACATGTTGAATCATTTACCCCATCGGAATCCACAAAAACTGTTATGAGTTCTGTAAATTATTGTTTAGCCTAAAATAAGTGACTCAGGGAAAGATAAAAAATCATAACAAGGGTATCACAGATCTGAGTTCTTCCCAGATTGAGGCAGAATTACATCCATAGACAGCCAGTAGCAAAATGATTTTATAATTATAATGTACAAAACAGTGCTGCGATGGAAATTTAACAGACAATACTGCATAATTTGTGAAATCTCTTATATTGTTCTTTTGTTCATTGAAACATAATTGGAAACCCAGCAGACTCCAAACTCACCATGCTTGCATGCTTCTAGCCTAAATGTTAAAAACCTTAATATTTCATTTTCACCCAATTTTTCCCTGTATTTTTGATATCTTTCTTTGATCCATAGACCAAAACCTTCCCTCTTAAGCACATCTCGCCAAGCCATTCTGCCTATTATCAAACTGCTCACTCAAACAGAAGGTTTTCACTAGTATACACAAGCTGGGGGTGAGCACCCCACTCCAACCCTGGCACAGCTGAGCCAATTCACTGCAGCTGTACTGTGAAGCAGATAGTAAGACCATTGTGCCACTCTGTGATCCTACTTTGAAATGTTTCTGATAGATTTGGAAATATGCTATACATGTGCTTAGGTAAAATCCTCTTGAAAATATAGTCACCCTTTGCAATGACATGAAATATTTTGTCTGAAATTATTTTATATTTTAATCATGTCCCATTTAACAGAGGCAGTCAAATGAGAAAGCCATGAAACAGATGGTTATTTATTACAGAAACTAAACCAAAAAAATGTCTACATCTGATCCTGTTTTCCCGATAGCTCAGCAACTTAATTTATTATTTACTAATGTTAGCAATGATAAATTTATGTAATAAAAATACATCACATCACAATCTAGAACGAACAAATTTGAATTTCAGCGTATAATCTAGAAGTATCTTCATCTTTATTCGTCTGTTCATAAAATACCAAAACATTCCAGCGTAGATTTAAATACTGCCTCCCTAACAAAATGGCTGTCAGTAAATATGATTTAATTACTAGAAGACCAAAACACATATTAACCTCTTCAAATAATAGTTATTTCTGAAACACCTGTGCTGATCATGACTTAAAGGTGCTCTTCAGTGTTTCATTTGAGTGGTGAAGATGCACCCGCAGTGCATCCCAAATGTATGGATCAGACCTCACAGGTCAACACCAACGCATGAACAGATCTCACGGGTCAACACCAACGCATGAACAGACCTCACGGGTCAACACAAACGCATGAACAGACCTCACGGGTCAACACCAACGCATGAACAGATCTCACGGGTCCACACAAACGCATGAACAGACCTCACGGGTCAACACAAACGCATGAACAGACCTCACGGGTCAACACAAACGCATGAACAGATCTCACGGGTCAACACAAACACATGTTGGATATTACAGATTTATTTGTCCAGCTCATAGCATGCCAACAAACAATAACATGAACACAAATTTACCAGTGGAACTAAATTTTTTACAAGCATATTTCTGCTGTTTCACTGTGTATGAGGAGATTTTCTTCGCAATTATCAAGTTTCCAAAACCACCCACATTAACCCGTTTATCAGTTTTCATTTACACAGAAAAATTCATGCTTTTCCAACTTTTTAATAACCTGGCTGTTACTTCTAGGAAGGACACCACCTTCAATTAAATATAATTACAGTCCAGCAGCTGTGTTTCAGCTGTTTTAAGACCAATAAAAGTATTAGACAGCAGACAGCCAGAAATATCCAATTTATCAATCATGGTTAGCAAGCAAATGTAGTGGTCAACCTGCCATTTTGACAGTTACCACATCTAAAGAGCATAGCTGGGCACAGTTAATCAAAAAGTTAACTTCGTTAACAGTTAATCCATTCACCAAAAAGTTTACTTCGATAACCGTTAATCAGTTAAATCATTAAAAATGTAACAGAAGTGAGCGATAAACGTTAATGTTTTAATTATTAAAAAAACACCTAAAACACCTGTTGCTCTAAAAACATCTAAGAAAGTGCAAAAAAAAAAAAAGCCTTTTTTGGGTATTTTTAAGGGCTTGCATTAGTTATTTTTTTAACTGCATGTGCTAGAAGCTTGTGTTTTTTTTCCAATGGATCCCCGACTTACTGACTAAGTCAAATGACATTACATTTGTCCTTTTCTGTCAAGGCGAAGCAACGTATGTTGCTGAACGTAAGTGATGTTGAAGTTATTCCATTTTTGGAAGGTCTCGTCCATGCATAACGATGAATAGCCAATCCATTTCACAGATACTAGAAAGTCATTCTTTGTTGGCCAATCACGGATGATGTGGACAAACAAATAGCTGCTCGCAAGTAATATGTGCGTTCCTGAGCGTTTTTTTCACTTGTGACCATCGTACCGAAGCCTTGAGACTACTGCACAGTCTTACTGCAGAGAAATACATGTTTGACTTTGAAAATAGCATCTAGATATTCAGCACAGCATGCATTGGATTTGGTCTCTGAAGCAAAAATTGGCTTAGACTCTAGAGGGTTTTGAAAGTATAATTTATGAAGTTCCTGGGTTAGCGGACTTGAGTAAACGGAAGTTAATTAGTACGATAATCATTTTTACAGTTACTTAAACGTTAAATTGATAATGAAAATGTTAACTTTGTAAATTAACAATTAAAGAATTAACGGTTTGGGGCCCACCTCTACTAAAGACTAATGTATATATTTAAGATAGCTATAGCCACAGGTCTCAACAGACAAATCCCACAGGCATTGTTTTCAATAAGCAAGGCTCAAATCAACTGCCATTTTGCCATCAGTTAGCATATAAGAATACAGTACATAAAGATATAAAGATTATAAAGATTGTTAGCTACAAATGACATGAATTGGCTTCTTAGCCGAAAGAAGCGTGAGATTGTTCCCACTGTTAATTTAACAAGAAGCAAGACACAAATCAATAAAACATACTTATTTGCTGTTGTGACCCTAATGATAAATTTGTGGCCCAAATGTGATTATTGAATACATTCTTCAATCCATATGTGAATGTGTTTCACCAGGATTTTGTCAGGAGAAATGTCCGGTTCAAGCATGCATGCTTCAACATCAACATACGTTTTTCAGATCTTGCTAGACCAACACATGTTCCAATGAAAAAAAAAAGCGTGTTGTTTATCATTATGTGAGAAACAAATCTCACTGACCTAGAAATCTCTCAGACATGATACACACCACCTAAAGGTCCCTCAGAATTAAATGCCCCTTTAAAGAAGGTTACCTGGTTTGTTAAAAGGTTATCATTACCATCCACGGTGTGGTGATCCATGCATGCTTGTTATGTAACATTCTCAGGCTAACGCCTTAACTTAAGCTCCGGCTTTAATGCAGCATAACTGTCTTCTGTCACACAGATAACCGGGTTCAAACCAATAAGGTTCAACCAGCTTCAAACCTCATGAATCCTGAGTTCAAGGCCAAACCATAATTGTGACATGACTTTCGGTTCCTCTGTTGCTAGTAAAAAAAAGACTGCACAGTGGCTCATTCTGCAGTCCATTTCTACAGGGATATTATTTTATTTGAGTCTTGTTTGTCTGTGCCTCCATAATGAACACTGGGATCATTAGCACTGGTAGTGACTGCCTCCTCTGGGTTTTTTCCCCACTGATATCTGGATTTAGTAGGAAAGGTTTGTAGCATTATTACTGTGGTTTTCTTGTTAAATATGTGTGGAATTACCTCCTGCACATTATGGGGGTGCACAGAGGTGATTTACAGTGCAGCAGTGTCATGTCCCAAATATTTATTGGATGTGTAATTGGCTGTATCTTGGTGTTGGGTTTGTTTATCCAATGGAGGGCAGGGATTTCTTTTTGAATAGCTGCTTTGAGGCTGCCTTTGAACTTAAGGAAGATTCAAGCACTGATATAATTTAATGCGGAAAAGACAATGTATAGAAATAATAGATCTTCATACTTGCTTTATACTTGTTGTGTCCTTAACCAAGGTCCCTAAACCCATTTGCTAGTGTAAGATGCTCTCAGTTGACTGAAATAGAATGAGTGATACTATTACTGCATCCCGTCATAACTTATTGCAGTTCTCAGCCAACGACTCTGCTTCTGTTTGGAGAGGCCTCCAACAGATTACCAACTACAAGCCTAAATCCCCCCACTCCATTAACACTCCTGTGACTTGCCAATGACCTGAATTTGTTCTATTGCAGATTTGAAAGACAAAAGGGGCCGTCCTTACAACATACCTTCTCCCTGAGTGTCTGGCCATCAACACCAGCCTCCAACCAGCGGGGCCCATACACAATCACCCATCTCGTTCGTCCCCACCTCTGCCACTACAATGCTACTTTTAATCACCCACCTCAATCGTCAAATCCCCCACCATCATCCCAGTTCCCAAGAAGCCAAGGACCACAGGACTTTATGACTGCAGACCCTTCGCCCTGACCTCTGTGGTCGTGAAGTCATTTGAGCACCTTGTGCTGTCCCACCTCAAGACCATCACCAACCCTCTACTAGATCCACTGCAGTTTGCCTACACACCCAACAGGTCTGAGGACGATGTGGTCAACATGGCTCTTCACTTCATTCCCCAGCATCTGGACTCCCCTGGAACCTATGCCACCCTCAACTGGACTAATCTATAACCCCTCCCCACATACACACAACCCTCAACTGGACTAATCTATAACCCCTCCCCACATACACACAACCCTCAACTGGACTAATCTATAACCCCTCTCCATACACACACAATCCTCAACTGGACTAATCTATAACCCCTCCCCACATACACACACA
>JACXGI010000071.1:112820-180016 GCA_016801175.1 Esox masquinongy | reverse complement strand
ACCTACTTGGCAATGAAGCTCTTTGTGATTCTGATTAAAGATGACATTCACATAAGGAACTCCGGTCAGAGGCTGCAAATGCTGTTCTGTATGGTGGAAATGTTTTACGCAGCAGTTTATCACGTCAACCATAACCGTTCATACGTTTCCTCGATAGGATGATAAATATATGTTGCTAAAATCTCAGGAACTCTCTTCATGGCCCGGTGCTTCATCCATCCCCAGGAGTGATGAGCACAGATTAATTGGTTAATGTGTAAATAGCAAGAATAGGGCTAAATGAACGGCATAATTACACAGAGTTCTTTTTTCCCTCACTTTTTTCTTTGTAAGTAATATGAAAATTGGATGAGGTTAACTGTCCACCGATCTACTGAATCAGCATGCGACTGTTTTTCCACCTTGATGAAAAAGGTGAATGTACAGTTAGCTCCAGAAATAATTTTTTTTTGGCTGATAATTAATTATTTTGGCTGTTTACCAAAGTATTCTCAAATTACAGTTAAATAATGAATATTGCCTTGAAGTGCCGTCTCTCAGCTTTAATTTGAGGGTATTCACATCCAAATTGGAGGGTTTAGGAATTACAGCTCTTTAATATGTAGCCCCCTCTTTCTCACGGGACCAAAAGTAATTGGACAATTGACTCAAACGCTGTTGCATAGACAGGTGTGGGCATTTCCTTCGTTATTTCTTCATCAATTATGCAGGTAAAAGATCTGGAGTTGATTCCAGGTGTGGCATTTGCATTTGGAAGCTGTTGCTGTGAACCCACAACATGCATCAAACAGGCCATCCTTAGGCTGCAAAGAAAAAAAAACATCAGAGAGATAGCAGGAACATTAGGAGTGGCCAAATCAACAGTTTGGTACATTCTGAGAAAAAAAGAACGCACTGGTGAGCTCTGCAACATGAAAAGACCTGGACATCCACGGAAGACATCAGTGGTAGATGATCATAGGATCCCTTCCATGGTAATGGAAAACCCCTTCACAACATCCAGCCAAGTGAAGAACACTCTCCAGGAGGTAGGCATATTATTATCCAAATCTTCCATAAATAGAAGACTTCACAAGAGCAAATACAGAGGGTTCATCACAAGGTGCAAACCATTAATAAACCTCAAGAATAGAAAGGCCAGATTAGACTAAAAATATAATCTAAACATCTAAAAATGCCAGCCCAGTTCTGGAACAGCATTCTTTGGACAGATGAAACTAAGATCAACCTGCACCAGAATGATGGGAAGAAAAAAGTATGGAGAAGGCTTGGAACGGCTCATGATCCAAAGCATCCCACATCATCTGTAAAACACGATGGAGACAGTGTGATGGCATGGGCATGCATGGCTTCCAATGGCACTGGGTGTTACGCATGCAGGTACCCTGTATGTGCGTTTGTGTTTTTCCCCTCCTGCTGTTTCCCCAGGTGTCCTTTATGTTCCTGATTGTGCTCGTTGGTGTTTCCCACCTGGCAGTCATGAGTGCATCGCCTGACTGCTGAGGTGGACCAATCAGTGGACACCCCTCCTAATTGCACCACCTGTTCCATTTTCCTGTACTCAATCACATCACACATCCCTGGTTTAAAAACCCAGTCAGTTGGTTCTCCCAGAGAGATTCTTTTGCTTTACCCCGCATGGACAAAGACACTCTTGAGATACATACCCTTTTGATAGACAGACACTTTGTTCATACATACATCACTTAGTTTAGCACATACATCTCACTTTGTCCTGTTTCATGTGAGTATGTATTGCTGTGGTGTTTTGTTTGGTGTTGTCTAGTCAATTGTTTACTGTGTGCTGTTTAGTCCTTGTTCAACCTGTGTGTTTTGTTTATCCCTGTGTCCCTGGGAAAAGTTTTTTTTTTTTTTTAGCAAGTCACCCTTGGGCATACACAACCCGTAGGAAAACTTTGTCTAAAAACACTAGTTAGACCTGAGCGGACCACCCACTGTATTTTTGTATTGGTTAGTAGTTAGCTAAGTGGTTCTTGAGGCAGGCAAGTTCAGTTTAGGGGTGTTTGCTATATTATTTCATTTCTTGGGTCCAGCTCAGCCCCTTTTCCCTACCCCCTTTACTGTGTGTTTATAATAAACGTTTTATGTTTGGTGGTAGCTTTGGTTGTCTGTGTTGTTTGTTCTCACTGTTCCTGTACACTACACCACTTTGCATGAGTTTTATGTTACGGGTCTCTGTACCATCCACCCTAGACTGCTAGAGCCACAGGGTTCATAACACTGTGGCACTAGTGTTTATTGATGATGTGACAGCAGACATAAGCAACCGGATGAATTCTGAAGTGTATAGGGATATATTGTCTGCTCAAATTCAGATAAATTCAGTGAAGTTGATTGGATGGCACTTCACTTTACAGATGGACAATGACCCAAAACATACTGTGAAGGCAACCCATGAGTTTTTTTAAGGCAAAGAAGTGGAATATTCTGCAATGGTAGAGTCAATCACCTGATCTCAACCCAATCAAGCATGCATTTCACTTGCTGAAGACAACTTAAGGCAGAAAGACCCACGAACAAACAACAACTGAAGACAGCTGCAGTAAAGGCCTGGCAAAACATCACAAAGGAGGAAACCCAATGTTTGGTGATGTCCATGCGTTCCAGACTTCAAGCAGTCATTGCCTGCAAAAGATTCTCGACAAAGTATTAAAAATGAACATTTTATTTATGATTGTGCTAATTTGTCCAATTACATTTGAGCCCCTGAAATAAGGGGACATTGTATGAAAATGGTTGCAATTCCTAAACGCTTCATACGATATTTTTGTTCAACCCCTTGGAATTAAAGCTGATAGTCTGCACGTTCGCATCCATTGTGGTGGCGTACAGAGGCAAAATTAAAAAAATTGTGTCAGTGTCCAAATATTTATATTCAAATGAATAGAGCACGCCGAGTGTACTAAGATTGAAGAGGCTCTCAGACTGTGATAGTATATCAACGCTCTGTAAACGTGTAATTTCTTGGTCTGAACGTATTTTGTTTAACACTGACTAAATTGATGGGTTAAAATATTACGCTTTATTTGCTAACTGTCAAATACTATATAAGTCATGGTTGCAGATCCAACAACACAGTATTTTTGTGATGACATCCCTATTATGAAATAGAAGATAACGGTTTTAAGAAGTGTTCTCCTGGTTTTTGTTGACCACATTATCAAGAGGATTTTTTTTATATATATATACACGATGACCTGAGAAGCAAATCATTTGTCTGTAATCAAATATTGGGTAGGTCTCAAATATTCCCCATTACTCACTGTAGAACTCAATACAGTTTCTGCTACCGTGTTAATTTGCAGCTTTCACACACACACACACACACACACACACACACACACACACACAGCTTTACATCTCTCAATGTTTGTACAGGTAAAGCGCACGCGTGGATATGGATACCGGGCAGGCCATGCTAGCTACTCTGTCTACTGGGCCGATGAAATAAGTTACTCCACAATCTCTGTGACAGCCGATGGAACTGGTGGCTGAGATCATTGGTGATTTTCTTGACCATCCTCTGGCCGAATGTGGGGTGAGTGTTCCATGTGGGAGGCAGCTGGCACCATGTGGACCTTTCAGCGCACCTCCTGAAGAGCTTAACCCGATATGAACTCAATCAGAACACATCCCAACCTCTGTGCATTTACACAGTTAACAAAAAAAAAGCAGTTATATCCTGATAGTGTGTGAGTGCAGACACGTCCCTTGTGTTTGGATAACATTCTCATTGTGGTATTTTTCTGTCGTTTTGGCTCAGGCAGGTGGCATGTTGAATGAGTTCAAAGTGTTCTCTCATCTTTCATCTGAATTCCAACTCAATCCTCTGCCAAGCAGTGAAGGGATGTTGAATAGTTTTATTTTATGTTCCCAGAACTTCAATAACTTGCCATCATGTATTTTAGGAGAGAAGAGATCATTTGTATGTGCTAATCAAAGGTTTTGTTGCAATTATTTTATAAAGTGCATGTATAAAACCGTTTGAGGACAAATTGTATGCATTTTCAGTGTTAACCACAAAGAGGCATAGACAGGCCTGGGAATAAACACATTTAGATTACTGACAACTCAGCCTGTTCCAGAAATTGTTTACAGGTAAACAATTGGTAGAGAAAGTACATTTATGTATTTCAACATTTTGGTGTTGAGTGGAAAAGGATCAAGTCTGAGCAGAAAGATGTAAGCTGCTTGATTGAAAAGAGTGGTTTGGTTAGTCTAGCTGACACCTAACAAGGTCTAATAACTTTGTTGTCTACAAAGTTTCCAATATGCACAGGCAAAATCTTTTAATAAAAAATTACCTTTTCAAATGTGCATATCATAAAACTAGTAATATTCTGTGTCAACATTTGTGATCACTAGGTTATATGTACAGTTACAAGATGAAATGGCATCATAACCCGGGATAAAAAGAACATAGATGTCCATGCACAATGTCCTTACTGTGCTCACAGAATGATAATCTGTTTTCCTACTATTGTCGTGCAAAAGCCTAACACTGTAAGATCATATTTTATAACATAGCCAGTAATGTTGGCCACAGAACAAGCATTCTATTCATGCCCACCAGACCCAGATTGGGATTTATAGTGGGCAGTTTTTGGATTGCAAAAACAACAGCAATTGTGTGATGTCTAAGATGCAGACGTGCTTCCAAAGCTTGGCCCTTTATTAATTCTGCTAACTAACTACTGGAATTATTTTAAGATGGTCATGCCATGGACCATTTAACAATTAGATTTGGTGTTTAGCACCAAAGTAGGTAGACAAAAAAACAGAATAGAATAAATACCGAAAAGCATTGTGTTGTTGAAACCAGTGTACCACAGCTAAATACATCTAAAACATTTTCTAAAACTGAGACATAGACCGATCACATTATGACCACCTGCCTAATATTGTGTAGGTCCCACTTTTGCCGCCAAAACAGCCCTGACCCATCAAGGCATGGACTCCACTAGACCTCTGAAGGTGTGCTGTGGTATCTGGCACCAAGACGTTAACAGCAGATCCTTTAAGTCCTGTAAGTTGCGAGGTGGGGCCTCCATAGATCGGACTTGTTTGGCCAGCACATCCCACAGATGCTCAATTGGATTGAGATCCAATTGAACTCTGGCCACCCATAGGAAGCAAACCCACAATCTTCGCTTTGCAAGAACCGTGCTCTTACCAAGTGAAATTCAGGGAACCTCATTCTCCTGCTTTTCCTTTCCCTCTCAACACCTCCCTTTTCCGTTCCCTCTCGACACCTCCCTTTTCTGTTCCCTCTTGACACCTCCCTGTGTGATGTAGCCATGCAGGTATCCTGCATAGATCTCAGATTGGCTTTCTAAATGCAGGAGCGACTCTCAATCTAGTATTAATTAGCTGTGCACTGGAGATAAAAAGGGTCTGTACTAATTGGTTCAAGGATTGTTAAGTTTCTCCAGAGAATTAACTGAAGAAGCACATTTCGTCAGTCCCCCATCCAAAACCGTGGGCTCCAATTCTGACTTGGCTTTGAGTCCATATCCCAGCCAGCTCTAAATGGCCCAATTAAAACCAAAAAGGCTTTGCTGCCCATAATAAAACCTGTCACTTCCCGGGCTCTTGACACAATACGATCTACACAATGGTTTCCTCTATTTAAAGAGTCTGTCTTATTCTGTTGAATCCCTAGTGCTCTGGATTTTTTCTACATTCATGTTTATGGTAGCTTTAAGTTAGGTAAGGTCTAAATATAAGTATCTGGAGATTGAGGGAATAGTGGGATATTAACAAAAAAAGAATGATAAACCATGAATTTATGCAACTGGTCTTTGAGATCTGTGAAAATATAACTAGTACTCTAAAGTAACCCTAGATGGTACAGAAGATTCTGGCAACTTAAATAATAAGCAACTTTGTAGAAATCCTAGATGAGGTACTGTGAAAGCCAAAATGTAGTTTCCCCATGAATAATACTTAACATCCATTCATACACAGTAGTATAGTCTAGACTGATGTTCTGCATACAATATAGTCAGTGAAGTCAGTAGTGTAGAGTTATTGAATATTTTATAGTCAGATTCTACCTTTCATTAGCTTGTGACCTCGGGATATGTTTGAAAATACAGTGATTTTCGAAATCATTTTGAAATGTGCACTTTCTCTTTGGGGGGGGATTAGAAGTGATACAATAATTTTTGTACTATTACTAATGACTGACTGCTTTAATAAGAGTACTCCAAGGTTTTCCTAGAAGCTAAATCAATTCAAATGTTTTATACATCTTTTTCAAATCTCAAACAATCCTTAATAAAGCACACATCTACATTTGTAAATAACTCACAGACCGTAACATTGAGACACACAGCAGGACACAGGCACAGAGGTCGTGGTGGAACAAGGACTTCTAATGAACCGACTTGATTACAACAGGCTCAAAAAACCAAAGGCTCGAAAGGGAATGTCACATACAACAATGACAGACCAGGAACACAGGGAACTGGGGAAACTAAATGGGGAGGTGACGAGGAGCAAACGAGACACAGGTGGCATGCTTAAACTACACACAGGTGATATCAACGAGCACAGGGCATTCAAACAGAACCTACTGTAGATACACACCACATAGAACTAAATGACACTGAACATAGAAATGCAGTAACTGGCACGGCACGGCACAGGCCTGTTACATAGACTTGCAGACATGGTTAACAACTAGGAGAATTTATTGATCATCTAAGGAAATTCAACATTGAATATAACAGAAGATAAAGGTCATTACTTCCAAAAAGAAAAATGAAAGATTTACTGTCACGTCAAGCTAATCAGTGGATTAACCCTCAGGCATATCATACTTGTTGATTCTCACAAATGACACAGTATTGAACGATACCCAGATAAGGAATTGATCACATCTCATTTATTCCAGCGGGAGTGCATACAGTACATGGATTACAGGCCAAAGGAATTATGCCTGAAACTAGTATTTCCTCGGTTAAACAGACGTGTGTAATTTCCCTTTCCTGTAAGTAATGTTGAAGCAAATTGTGAATATATACACAAATCAATTCTGACAAATCAAAAGCCATCTGTGTACTGTAAGTTATGAAACGGTGATCTTATAGTGCTTATCTTTCTTTTCGTTTAATTTCTTTGCTGTTACAGAAAGGTCTGTTCTTTGACCGTGACATCTGGGTAGGCCCGTTGCCATAATTCTCCTGCTGAAATGAGGCTTGTTACTGCAAAGTTGATGGAGGGGATGGAGTGTCTGGAAACTGGGTAGTTGATGGAGGTGATGGAGTGTCTGGAAACTGGGTAGTCTATGCTTTTTTCTTCTTCATAATGGAAATGAAAATATATTCTGTGACAAATATAAACTATGTTGAACTTCCAAAGTTTACGATGTCTCTAATTATCTGAGAGACATCACAAAAACAAACAACTTCAGATTCCAGATCTGAGATCAGTCCTGCAGCTTGTTGTGCCTCAAGTGCCTCCTGAGAAAAGCCTAGAAAAAATGAACATCTGGCATTTCTCTAATGGCAGAACTAGAGGTCCACATCCCTGTGTCCCCGCCATTATGCTCACCTCACTTGGACTCATAAACTATACACTTTGGCTGTGAGCCCTAGATAGTCAAGATGGAGAGTTTGAGCTTGTGTCTGTGTGTGATCTGTCATCCAATGGGACAGTGTACTCTAAAAAGCAGGTGTCAAGGTCGTTGTCATGAGAAGAACTCGCCGCTTAGACACACAGTGGTCATTGATAACACAACATTTAACCACGTTTTCCCTCTGCTGTCTAACCACCATTTCACATATTATTTTACATGTTATCAGTGGCGTCGAATGGGGGGGGTACTAAGTATATAGGGCCCTAACGAGTGGAGGGGCCCTCGAAAATATTTTAATCCCGAATAAAGAGGAGAGGGGCCTTCAGAGACCGCCTATGTACAGGGCCCAGAATTTTGTGCCACACCCCTGCATGTTACAGACTTATTTTCTTATCTGTGTCCATATTTGCTGATGCCAAGGCATTAGCTACACCACCTGGGGGTTGAAACTCAATAAAAAATACATTACAGGTGAAAATCTTGTTTCCAGTCCACTGCTGAGCTGTCAAAAAATCTGATGTCACACCACGCAATACAATAATTATTGCCTCCTTTATTTTGGAGAACGTGTGAACACTTTAGTAAACAAGGGAGCCAATGATCCTTAACCCACCTAATGGAGATTAAAATGCAAATGCTGTACCCACAAAAAAAATTTACCTTTGAACACAGTGTTAATTATTCGTCCCGCACACTAGGTACGTTTGTCATTAGCCCGCTAGTTTATAAGCTCAGTCTGTCAGCCAGTGATTTTTCATTCCAGTCCACATTGCGATGCTTTTCCTCAGACAGACTGAAAACAGCCGCCAAGCTGTCATTACTGAGACCACGAATGACCATCTGGCAGCCATGTTGCAATATTGAGAAAAATATTGCCAGTTATTTAAATGTCAGATGGACGACATTTGTTGGCAAAACTGGAGCTTTGCTCAAAAAAAAAACAAATTAAAAGTAAGATGGATTTTTTTCCCCACCACAGACTGTGTACTATTTATGATATTAGTGAATTCATCCCTTCAAGGTCAATCTTCCTCTTTGTAGATTTTAGGAGTTATAGAGCTGTGTGTATCCTTTGCAGAATTTTTTGGGGGAGGGAGGCTGTTTTAGTGCTCCTCAGTGTAATTTGTAATTACAGTTAATGCGCCACTGATGTCTATTTTAAGCTATGCAACAGGAGGTTACAGTGCATGCAGGCTGTTTCGCCTACCTCTGAACTCTCTAATGAGGCGATGGAAACCCAAAAGTACGCTGCATAAATTTCAGCACAGCTTGGCCTAAGTCTGCAATGATGTTTTACTCACTCAGTAGGAGCCATTAAGCAGGACATGGCTACAAGCAAACAAGCTAGATAACAAGCTGTGTTGTTAGCCGGTCTCTCTGGAGAAGCCTCATTATCAGAGATGATGCTGAGTGTTTTCTTTCCATCCCCTTTTTGTTTATTTCTAAAAATATATATATATATATATATATATATATATATATATATATACCATATACTGTACATTCCAAGGTATCCCAGGGAGATCTCTGTGTGCAGCAATATCTTAGAGGGGCCCAGCCGAATTCGACCCCTAGTCCTGAAATGTGAAATGGAAAACCTTAAAAGGTAGGCAATCAACAAACATAGGCACAGCTTGAATAATCAGTTAATGAAAAAAATCTCTAACACCCCTACCATACTGGTCCTCAGCATATCAGTGTATGCCTTTTTTTAATAACCACTTTTGTCTGGAAGCATAAATTCACCTCAGAGATTTTTCACAGCAGGGTGGCTGATGTAGCTTATTTTGATTCACATAGCGTCCTCATGAGTTTGTTAACTTTCCCTCTCACTCTTTATTGTAAGTGTTGCTCTTTCCACTCCACTGTCCACTTCAAGCACTTTACGTTACCAGTTCTTAAATATAGATGCTACTGCATCATTAAGAAAAATCACTTGTTGTAGAACTTGTCTCTGTCTCTCTTGCTCTCTCTCCCTCTTCCTATATCTTTCTCTTTACATAACTTGTTCATCCTAGACATAAGAAACCATCTATTTGCAGAGAATAAAGTAGCTCTTTGTCTTCCAGATGAACAGTAATATGCTTAATGTGTTTGTCAAAAGTAACAAACCGCAAGCTTGAATACTACTGTTCAAAGCATTGTTCCCCATTCAACCTAGAGAGCTTGAGAGGATCAGCAGAGAAGAATTGGGAGAAATTCCCCAAATACAGGTATGCCAAGCTTGTAGCATCATACCCAAGAGGACCCAAGACAGTAATCACTGCCAAAGGTGCTTCAACAAAGTACTGAGTGAAGGGTCCTGAATAATTAAGTAAATGTGATTTTTGATATATAAATTTGCAAACAATTTCTAAAAAATGTCTTTTCCTTGGTCACTGTAGGGCATTGCTTGCAGACTGATGAGTAAAAAAACCAATGTAATCCATTTTTGCAATAAGGCTATAACGTAACAAAATATGGAAAAAGTGAAGGGCACTCTCTGATTGTACTATATGTATTGCAACCAATTAACTTTTACAGCTTTGCACAAAAGAGCCAAGAATAGCTACTGCTGAAGGTATGAAAAAAAATAATTGTATGCACTGTAAATTTATGTTGTGTGATAGCTTGTCTGGATCCTTTATGCAAAAAGCATTCACAAACAACACTCGCACACATTCTCACATTAAGCCAGCTATGAAACTGGGCGGGACACAGAGTGTGCTTTCATCTCAGAGCAACGTCTCTGTTGCCAGATTCAACCGAGTTCTAGATCTCTACTTGTGCCTGGGCAGATGGGGCCTCGCTGAACTGATGAATATGTACATGTCTTTTAAGGTACCTTATGCAGCGTTTTCCATTTAAAATATCCGATAATAACCCTTACATCTCATCAGTTAACGTTAAAAAGCAATCTCTGGCAGAGTGTCAGGACTGACACTGTCCCCGCTGCTGTGGGTGCAAGTAACACATAGGTCGGATGTTCGTAGGCGTGTATTTCTTTGAAAGTGTTTGAGGTCAATGACAGGGCCAATAATGACAGGCTTTGTTTGGGTTCATGTACACCGAGCGCTTGAGAAGGGTCTGTCTGCGGCCCGCAGCAGGGAAGCTCCGCCCAGGGAAGCTCCGCCCAGGGAAGCACCGCCCAGGGAAGCTCCACCCAGGGAAGCTCCACCCATATAGAACACCCTCCCCCACTTCCAATTGGTTCCCCAAAGCTTGCGGTGCCTTGTTTCTTTCTCGTTATGCACCGACTTGTTTATTTCCTTGAAGATGTAAAACAATTCCTGTATCTAACAATTTTATCATGTCTAAAATAGTTAAAATCCAATTACGTCTAGCAGCAAAAGCTTTTTTATTTATTTCCTTTTTTGTAATTCAAGTAGTGCACAGTCGATATGATGAAAAGTCCTTTTGAGTATGTAAACGTTTCTCTTGACTTCGGTAGGTTTTAATGAGTTGGGGAAGGTAAAATTGGAAAAGTGCACTGTCACGGGTAGTGTGAGATTAATTCTTATTTTAACAAAGATGTTGGAATACAAGGAGAGAGGTGCAGTAATACAGGCACAAACACCACAATTAATAACAAAATAAAAAATCGGTTACTAAAAAATAGATTACCATTAGCTCCATTATATTGATGGAGCATCCCTGGGCGGAGCTTCCTTGCCTCGGGCCGCAGAAAAACAAGTTGGAAGAGGGGGAGGTGTTCAATATTTGGGGAACTTCCCTGGGCGGAGCTTCCCTGGGTGGAGCTTCCCTGGGTGGAGCTTCCCTGCCGTGGGCCACAGACAGACATTATTGGGGAGAGCTCCAGAAACTAAAATATATGGAAGCAACGCAAGCATCAGACAAAGCATGGAGTAAACGAGCGTAAATTTGGATTTGGCATTTATTAGATCAAGTTTGTATGAACAGTGATGCAGTAAGGTTACATTAGATACCTTACTTAGCTAGTTATGTGTAAGTTACTAGATTGATGATGACAGAGAGCTAAGTGTAAGTTACTAGATTGATGATGACAGAGAAACAATTATTCGACAAGTTAGCCATCAACAACTCTCTGAAATATGGCAATACATCTGACGCAATAGATAGTCCAGATGACGTTTTGATTGGTTTAGCTGTTTACTTTGTTTTTTTCGTGTTTCCGTAGTTATGGAAAGGGCCAGCTTCGACCCCATCTAAAACGAAAGTCTATGTTCATTGCTGCAGTATCGACGGTTGGAGGTGACACTGCTTCAGACCGGTCAGTATGCTCGTAGTTAGTAATGATAGTGTCAGATCTTAATGGTGTTATAGAACCGATATTAAACTCACTGATAGGAGACCTAAAAACTTGCATAGCGCACCTTTAAAGTAATCAGTGGCAAATTTGTATAGCTTTTGGTTAGTTTGTGGGTTAATACTCAACTTTGGGGTAACATAATCATAACCCACATATCTGTGGGTTATATTTTGATATGACTGATGTCCTGGAGAAGCTAAATATGCTTATCATTGAATTATACAGTATTTTATTACTGTATGCAGTTGATTAAAGGGATATTTCACAGCTGCCCTATTTACCTACATACAGTGCTGCTTGAAAGTTTTTTTAACCATTCGTGCACTTATAGATCTTTTTAGTGTTTACCATGAAATGTTTATTTAATCAGAACCAGTCTTTTTTTATCAGACAAAATAGGTTATAGGTTTATAGTTACCAATTCCATGTTGGTTTGGAGAATGTCATGCTTGCAGTAGAAAAACTAAATTAACAAGGAATTAGTGCAGGTGTGAAAATGTGTGAACTCCCGGTTGCATTGGTTATATCAAGCAGGTGGCACAAGTGGGTAGCAAATGGCTCAAGTAGGTACCAAACAAACAAATCAAAGGAGGGATCTTTAGAAGAG
The DNA here is from genome assembly GCA_016801175.1 of Esox masquinongy. Taxonomy (NCBI): domain Eukaryota; kingdom Metazoa; phylum Chordata; class Actinopteri; order Esociformes; family Esocidae; genus Esox; species Esox masquinongy. The sequence goes on along the minus strand of JACXGI010000071.1, from coordinate 167,536 downwards.
TTTTCACAGGATTCTGAATAGATGAATGAATAGAGCCAAGAAACCTGGTCAATTTGGTGTTACCCATACAAGTGAATGCTAAACACATCATGCCCATTCTCTGGACAGATGTGACCAAATTGACCTTTTTGGTCACATTCAAAAGTGCTATGTTTGGCAAAAACCTAACACTGCCTACCACACAGAGTTTACGTTAGACATTTGACTGCCAATATTGCCATTAATATTCCAGAATTACGGCCATATAAAACAACTACCAGACATATATTTTAAATAGCCATATTATAGCCTACATTTAAACAGCAATAAAACACAAACGCTATGATCCAACAAATGTATTTTATTTAATGTATTCAGCAGAATGAACTCTTCACAAACTTTGCGAACTGAGCTTATAGGCTACAACAATAAATAAAACAAATAGCCTTGATATTGTTAATTATAAAGACATCAGTCTATATGTCTACATAAATGTCTACATAAATGTATGTCTCTTTGCATTCCAAGTCCATCAAATAACTTGAAAATAAGCTAAATGAAGTAACAATAAGGTCTAAAAAAATAAAATATTAGACTGGTTGTCCCAAATTCTGCGTTTGTCAAATTCCTGTTCATTTGCGGCATAAGCTTATTGAATAGAAGTGCTCCGTTGCTTGTGTATCTGCATAAACTTGTGTCCCTTTCAAAATCAGGGGCTTTTAAAGATTTCAATGAATATGTTTAACCAGCAAACTGATGGTATGGGATGGGATTTTTTAGTAATGTGGTAAAAGACTTATCAGCTGCGAGATAAGCACGTCTTTTCTTGACATGGTCATGTTATCACAGTGCTGTACCTTTGGTAAAGCCATTTGTCCCACCTGCCCTCTCACAAATGGTGCAGAACATTTTGTCTATTCCATTTACCTTTTCATGTCTTAACCATTTGAACATCTCCCACCATTCTGGTTTGAAACATCTTTAGTTTTTTTTGGCTGTTGTCGCATCTTCCATTTCTTGAGGAGCAGGAGCTTGATGCTTTTCTTTGGTCTTGCTGGCCTCGGTTGCACCATTGATTGTTATTTAAAAAAAACTTGCCCTGGCATGTCTGCTTCGCCTTCGATATTTCAGAGTCGTACGCTGTCGAGCTGCTGCTGGAGTGTGCGGCTTTTGAATCTCGTGCCACGCTTAGTCACATGACCAAACACTCTGTAACATCTTACTGTAAAAGCGAGCGGAGGCTCGCTGTTGTCTTGGCATCATATCTCTAGATCTCACAATATTAGGCTATTTTATAAGCTATTAATCCATTTATTAATCCATTTATTTGGCATATTTCTCACCGGCCATTTTGGTCGTTGATATTTTCATCTGCCGGACAACTACACGTGATACCGGCAAAACTCTGGCATTTGTTGGCTAACACAAACCCTGCTACCACTAGGGTTTGAATAACCTTATCCAAACAGTCAAGCATGGCAGTGTGAATGTCAACATCTGGGGCTGCTTCTCCTGCTCTGACATGGTCAACTGCACATCATTAAGGAAACCATGAATTCTGAGATATACAAGGAGGTCAAGGAGCTAAAAAAGGGTTGAAAATGGCAGATACCCCTTTAAACATCACTCAATATGTTTTGTTTATGTCATCTATTTCTAATGTATTACAAATTGGGGTTTTCATTCTCAACATATACAATACAGTATACATTATACCAAACAAATCACAAATTAAAGTATTTTCTTTATAGATTTTTCTGAAATTCAACAGAACCTCATGCAGGATAATTTACAGGAGCAATTAGGGTTAACTGTGTTGCCCAAGGACAGAAAAACATATTGTTCACCTTGTCAGCTTGGGAATTAGATCAAGCAACTTTCAAGTTATGGTTCAGATGCTCTGCCAAACTAATCTGAAAAGCAAAGTGTATTTACACGCAAAGAACAATGGGCTGGATGAGTGTAAAATGCACAAATTGTGATCCAAGAAATGTAATTAGAAAAAAGTCAGTTTTTCAAGCCTTTTTCACAGTGACATCACCCTCCTGGAGATATTTGTAACTATGACAGTGACAAACCAGCAAACAAAAATTGGTTCAGTGAATGTTTCCAGAATATTTTGAGTGAAAGGTCTAGGGTATGATCATTCCCTGCTAAATTTGTAATAATACAATATAATTGTTCATTGTTCGTTATATTACCCCGTTTCCAAAAAAGTTGGGCCACTGCGTAAAATACAAATAAAAACAGAATGCAATGATGTGCAAATCATTTAATCCCTATATTTAATTTAAAATAGTACAAAGACAACATATTAAATGTTAAACAAGAGAAATGTTATTGTTTTTGGAAGAATACTTCGATCAGCCATAACATTATGACCACCTGCCTAATATTGTGTTGGTCCCCCTTTTGTCGCCAAATTGTTGCACTATTTGTCTGCGCAGTCTTTCAGAGTGGTGAACCCCCCGTCTTTACTTCTGAAAGACTCATCCTCTCTGGGATGCTCTTTTTATACCCAATCATGTTACTGACCTGTTGCAACACAACCTAATTAGTTGTGATGTTCCACCAGGTTCTTTTTTTGTATTCCACAGCTTTTCCAGTCTTATTTTCCCTCTGTCCCAGCTTTTTCTGAAACGTGTTGCTGGCATCAAATTCAAAGTGGCCATATATTTTTCAAGGAACAATTACATTTTTCAAAGACAACATATTCAATAGAAAATAGTACAAAGACAACATATGTTGTCTTTGTGCTATTTTCTATTGAATATAGGATTTAAATGATTTGCACGTCTTTGCATTCTGTTTTCATTTCCATTTTACACAACATCATAACTTTTTTTGGAAACAGGGTAATAAAAAGCACAGTATCAATAAAGTATCACTTGTACAGTTCATAATTAAAAATGTTGTTATTCTGCTGGACTACTCCCTATTTCTCTGAGAGTGGCAGTACATTCTGCACACATGCATTTTCATGTAAACTTTAAGCAGGGAGACATTACTTCTGCATATGAGCATTAATACACATCTAGAAATACAATATACTGTACATTCTATAATGCAAATTAATATAAAAAGTTTCAATAAATGCATACAAATAAACTTTCTTCAATATAACATTTTTCCAACAGACATCTGAAATTACATGGAGGCAGCTCTCTGAAAGGAAACCACCAAGTAATTTATGATTCTCCACATTGCATCTTCTTGTCATCGTTTCTAGCTATCTGACCGTTAAGAACCATATGAGCACACAGCCTTCTGCCCCATTGATGCGCGTGCAACATTTTAGTGACGTTGTCAGGCAACCAGTCTATAATTGGTTACCAGAGCATATCGAGACATTTCAATCCGCGTAAACAATAAAACAATTTTATTAGTGTCTTGAGAGGGAGATTTTTCAGAAACATAACTAGAATTCTCCCACTGAAAAGACATCTTTTAAATGTTACTATCATCAACTGCAGAGCAATGCAATCCAGCATTCACTACTTGAAAAGCTGAGTAAAGGATTGAGCATGATTGCATCTAGGGAAGGGGATTGTCTGCATTGTGACAGAAATGGTTGCAGATGTATCTGGCCTATATAGGATATCTGTGCCGACGTACGGAAAATATCAACTTCAACAGAGATATTGAACACCCCTTGTAAATATAGTTGGCAAGTAAATGACAAGAAATTGAATTTCCTTAGTCTGACATAAAATGCATAGTTGCTATTGTGTGTAGATACTAACAAAGGTTAAATCTTCTATGTTCGGCAGGGCTTAGAAAAACCACTATTCTACTGTCATAACTGGTAGCATAATGTTTTTCACTCTTTCCTCAAACCTACACAGTGTGTCTCACGACTGATTCCTCCCTCCTAACCAATGATGAGAAAGACTTCATGTATCAAGAGAAATGTGTCCCTTTTGAAGATGTGTAATATGCATAGAGTATGTCGTCCTCCAGACAATGGACCAGGCTGGGGACTGTGAGGCTCTCTTGGTTCATTCCTCAATGCCTGAGAGGTGCCAGTCTATCTTCCCCGCAATGCAACCTATGAACAGAGTGCGTTCCAAATTACACACTAGACGTGGACCCTGGTGCCCTGGTCAGAAATAGTGTGCTGTAAGGAGAATAGGGTGTGATTTGGGATGCTATCTCATTCAACCTGCATTTTGTCAAGGAGAGATATCACCCCGTGGGCACTGAACAAAGCAGAAGGTCATTAACGATAGAGAATATCCTGTTCAGAGTGCTGGTTTGTGGTTGGACTGTGTCCACAAGTCTATCTGCATTTAGCTAGATGTCCATCTGGCAGTCATATCATTCTCTCCATTATTATTCCTTCTACAGCCTCGCTTACCAGGTTTACAGAATGCCTGAGAAGACTACTTGTTATTAGTGATTAGTGTTAGTTGGCGTCTGAAATTCCCTATGGTTCTGCATGATTGTGTCTTCCTAAAATTCATTCATTCATTCTGAAATCGAAAAATGTGAGCCTAAATGTTTGTTTCATTGGGAGTTTTTATCTCTCTCAGTGAAAACTCTGTGCAGTAGAGATGGTGTACAGTTCAATCTTAATAGAGGGGAGAAATTCAAGACACACTGCTACTATCGCAATGGTAATAATTCTAGTTGTTATTTATAGACACAGCCATATTCCTCAGTAGTCTTACTGCCCCTGTGCAAGCAAGATTATATTTTAATTATAGTAGATGGAAAATGGAGAATGTTCTCTTCTGTGGTTGGAATGACTATTGACTTGAATTTAAACGTGTGGAGCAGAGAACATGGAACTCTCGTTAGACCAGTCCTTAGAGTATTGTACAAATCCCTCTCAGCAATTTAAAGAGTCTTAGTGAAAAAATAAACAAACCTGCATAGTGCCATGGCTACGCATTCCTCCCTCCCTTTTCCCTCAACAACACAAACATTTTCCTTCCTTACGCCACAAGACGTTCCCATTGTCATTTTGAGGTAGAGGAAAAACTGAATGATATTGAAACATTCTGAGAGCAATTAAATTGAATATATTGCTGGTTCTGGAAACGTATAACACTTCCTTTCACTCGGAGTACAGATCGGACACATTTCACACTATGAAATTGAATTAGTCCATTGCCCCCCCAAAAATGTATATTAGTCTATTAACACTGATAGCATTTTTAAAAGATTTGCCAATTCAAATCCAATAACATCTGTCACATGTTTTGTAAAACAGGTGTGTAGGCTGACGGTGAAATTAATAAATGGCCTCTTAAAAAAATATGCTGTGGATTATGTTTAAATGGCCTATACTCGATTTAGGCAGCGCGATGGAAATACCTAATACATTTCGGAGATTCGAATGTCAGTGAAAAGCAGCTATTCACTGATGAGCTAAAACATTATGCCCACTCACAGGTGAAGCAAATAACAGTGATCATCTCCTAATAAGGGCGTGTCAAGTTCTGGGTAGATTAGATGGTAAGTGAACAATCAGTTCTCGTGGGTCAACGTGTTGGATGCAGGAGTAAAGACCTGAACGGCTTTGACATGGGCCAAACAACTGTTATGACCAGACGACTGGGTCAGAGCATCTCTCAAACGGCAAGGCTTCTGGGGTGCTCCCGGTCAGCAGTGGTGAGTACCAACCAACATTGGTCCGGGGAGGGACAAACCACAAACAGACAACGTTGTTGGGCGCCCAAGGCTCATCAGTGCATGAGGACAACGAAGTCTATCCTGTCTGGTCGGAAACGACAGAAGGTCCACTGTGGCGCAAGTCACAGAAAATGTTAATGATGGTTACGGGAGGAATGTGTCACAACACATGGTGTATTGCACCCTGCTGTGTATGCGGCTGTGTATCCACAGGCTGGTCAGAGTGCCCATGATGACCCCTGTCCACCGCCGAAGTGCCTACAGTGGGCACCTGAGCATCGGTACTGGACCTTAGAGCAGTGGAAGAAGGTTGCCTGGTCCGATGAGTCCCGTTTCTTTTACATCACGTGGACGGCCAGGTATGTGTGCACCGTTCACCTGAGGAAGTGATGGCATCAGGATGCACTGTGGGAAGACGACAAGCCAGTGGAGGGAGTGTGATGCTCTGGGCAATGTTCTGCTGGGAAACCCTGGATTGAGCATGTGTGGGATGTGCTGGACCAACAAGTCCGATCCACGGTGGCTCTACTTTGTAACTTACAGGAGGATCTGCTGCCAATGTCCCAATGCCACAGGACACCTTCAGGGGCCTTGTAGAGTCCATGCCTCGGCAGGTTGGCACAGTTTTGGCGGCACGCGGAGGACCAGCAGCGTATTAGACAGATGGTCATAATGTTTTGGCTCAACTGTGTATGTATACGCTATATGGCCAATAGTACGTGGACATCCCTATTAACTATTGAGTTCCGGTGTTTCAGCCACACCCATTGCTCACAGGTGCATAAACTCCAGCACATAGCCATGAAATCTCCATTGGCAAACATTGTCAGTACAGTGGGTCGTACTGAAGAGCTCAGTGACTTTAAACGTGGCACTGTCAAAGGAAGCCACCTCTGCCACAAGTTTGTGAAATTTCTGCCCTACCAGATCAACTGTAAATGCTATAATTGTGAAGTGGAAGCATCTAGGAGCAACAACAGCCCAGCCACAAAGCGGTAAACCACTCAAACTCACAGAGCAGGGCCGACGTGTGCTGAAGTGCATAACACATAAAAATCGCCTATCATTTGTTACATCACTTAGCCCAGAGTTCCAAACTGCCTCTGGAAGCAACATCGGTACAGGAACTGTGTATCGAGAGCTTCATGAAATGAGTTTTCATGGCTGAGCAGCTGAATGCAAGCCTCACATCGACATGCACAATGCCAAGCCTCAGCTGGAGTGATGTAAAGCAGGAATCTGGCAGTCTGATGGACGAATCTGGGTGTGGCGGATGCCAGGAGAACGCTACCTACCGAAATGCACAATGCCTACTGTAACGTTTAGTGGAGGAGGGATAATGGTCTGGGGCTGAGTTTCAGGGTTTGGACTGGGCCCCTTAGTTCCACTGAAGCGTCATCTTAAAAATACAGTATACAAAGACATTTCAGGCAATTGGGTGCTTCCAACTTTGTGGCAACAGTTTGGGGAAGGCCTTTTCCTGTTCCAGCATGACTGTGCCCCTGTGTACAGAGTGGGGTCCATAAAGACTTGGTTGGACGAGGTTGGTGTGGAGGAACTCAAGTGGCCTGCACAGAGCCCTGACCTCAACCCCATTTAAAACATTTGGGCTGAGTTGGAAGGGGGATCGTGGGCCAGGCCTTCTCATCCAACATCCGTGCCTGACCTCACAAATGTTCTTTTGGCTGAATGGGCACAAAGTCCCACAGAGACACTCCAAAATCTTGTGGAAAGCCTTCCCAGAAGACTGGCAGCTATAAAAGTTTCAAAGGGGGGCCTACTCTATATTAATTGCCCATGGTTTTGGAATGGAATGTCCAACAACCTCATATAGGTGTGATGGTCGGGTGTCCACACACTTTTGGCCATGGAGTGTATACAGTATATTGCAAAATTGGTGTTCAGAGCTGAGAGGTGGTAGCACTCCCCGAGACCAACGAACCCGGTTGCTCGCGTCCTCCTGCAGCAGCGGATCGAGGCAGTGCCCTTCTCATCCGAGCTCCCGGATTCGCCTCCACAGGAGTCCCGGGCCAGGATGTGACCACTAGCAATTTCTTTTTTTATCTTTTAGCGCTAACTTTGCTGATAGCTAACTCATTAAATAAAGTACTTACTATTGCATAATTGTCCAGACCTAGCTAACAATAACACACTCTGAATGAGAGTGGTAAATTATTAGCACTTAATTTTAATGCATGAAATTTGTTTCTATAAGGCACATTTTTTTTCTGTGCATAGAAAGATAAAAGTATCACATCTGATTTAGCTTGTACTCTATAACCAAAGAAGACTCCTATCAGCAGCCATTGTTAAGACTGATGCAGTGCTGAGCCAATTTGACTGTTCTATTTTGTTTATGAAATAAGCATAGGAAATAGCTCGCACCAAACTCTAAAATCATACATTATGGGTTAGTAGGGTATTGACTTATGTGGCAATAACTATCTATTTTGAAAGAGGCATGCATAGTTTCTGATGGCCATCTTTAGCTCTCAAAAAAAAAAAAAATGTTCCCTATAAACTAAGACGGCAATTGGAAAATGCTGCGTGATCTGTTTTTCAGCTTATTTTTATATTTTATATCCTTCCAGCCTCTTTGATAGTTCTGCCCCGTTAAAATATCAACTGGCAGCAATTAGCATCAACAAAAAGCTAAAAGCACAAGGCCATAGAGTGCTGGTAGTAGTTAAAGGCCAGTTTTCCTCCACCAGCTTTTCAGTCACTGTTTTTCACATACAGAGTTTCAGTTTTTGTCAAGACCTTGATGAAGCCTAGCAGCCAAAGTCAACCGGACCAATTAAATGGGCCAGGTGATGTAGTTGTCAGTGTTATTCACAGTTTGCAACGAGGGTTGGTTACCACAATCTTGGATGGCAGCGTGGAGGGTACCTTTTTATTCTAGCCCAGTACATGAAAAGGCGTAGTTGAGTTCTGTTAAGTTTGATAAGTTCCCTCAGCCAGTACCTACGCTCTTTGTGTTCTTATCACCTCATCACCAGCAGCATAACACTCTGTATCTCACTGGCTTGCAACTGAGGCTAACAAAGGTTGGTTCCGGTTGATCTCTGGATGTGGTGATTAAAGGGCCATTAAGGCCACTCTTTCCTCTGGTTTAAAGATCAAATTCCAATGTCCCAGGGCAGTGAAGGGGACATTGCCATGTGTAGAGTGCCAGGTGGAATTTTAAATGGTGTTCCTGAATCTCTTTCATCACTAAAGGTCTGATGGCAGGTGTGTTGACCGCACAAAGTCAGATTTAAAATGTTTTTTTCGCCATTCTTTACACCTCAAAAAGATGTATCTTTTGGGTAGTATTGTCAAAAGTCTGGTCTGTGTACAGAAGGACTAAAACTGTACAGCTTTATCCTGTCTCACTGTGTTGCATCACATCCGTGCATGGCACCAGCCTCTATCTCCGACCAGAACAGAAGACAGCCTGATGCCCCAAGGGGATATCTGGCCAATTCATCACGCCCACCAAGACACCAGCTAACGCTGCTAACTAGCTTGTCCTGACAGGAAGATAATTAGCAAATGTGTCCCTTTTTGGAGCTGCACCTATGCTCTGGATCTGCACCTAGTAACAGCATTATATGTAGATGCCTCTTATAAAGTAGTTCCCTGTCAATCAACACAGGTTTCACAGGGCTTTAGAAGATGGGCACATTTAATATTATTATGGTACAATTAATGTCTTCTTTTCCCACCACCGGTTCTGTGTGTGGGTGGACAGGCATGTAATACCAATGTCACAGTAAGATGTCAGGGTCAATCTGCATGTAGGATTATATATTACTTCCCCTGAGGAGAAGTGTGTGTACATGAATGTCTGTGCCTAGTATATTACGATACTAGCGAGACCTGAAGCAAGTATAATATCCCATGGGAAATCAAGAAAGGTGCGGACATTCTTCTCCTGTAAAAAACAATGTTTTAGAATTGTGTTTATGGTTAACATTTGGGGCATTTTAAGATTTAAGTTAGAGTTATGTTTAGGAGTAGCAGTTAAGTTTAGTCTTAGAATTAAGGATAAAATTAAGAGCTAAGTGTAGGGTTATGGTTAGGTTTAGGGTTAAGCTTATGAAGAATTGGATTTTAATGGGAATACATTTGGGTCGCCATTTTGTATTAGTGAAGTCAGAATAGAGAGAACAGACTTGCATTTCTCCAGTTCCCTACCTCATTTCTGTTTCCATAACACCAATGCATGTAGACATTAAGCGCTGCTACGCTAGAAGAGAGGGGGTGTCTTCTGGCTTTTATTTATTGTGTTTTCCCATGGCCAGCACCCGATCTGTTAAGTGGTCTCTGAAAAGGGTCAGGGGACTAGTTTGATGTTGATTGATGACCTCTGGCAGCACCGGTGGCGTTACATCAAAAAGCCATTTCCTCTCTGTCAGGCAATGCTACAGGACCCATTGTCTGTGGTGCAGCCACTGGGCCTTGTAGCCACAACAATTTCCCTCCTGCAGATTTGCAATTGTTCCATCATAGTGATTCCATCACAATTCTGTTTTGGGCAATGATGAGGCATTGTTCTGAATCAAAAACCGAGTAAGGTAACATAACATCCGTAGGGTAATATTGTCCTCTTGCTTAGAATTTCAGTGCGTCAGAGTTGGGACAATTCCTACTCTATAATCAAAATTAATACAAAAATGTAACTCAAGAAATAATGTATATACATACAGTATATATATGTATTTTTATTACTTCACAGTAAACAAAAATGTAACTAGAAAAAATTTCAAATGTATTACTTTTTAATTCAACTTGTTGTTTTCTACTGGTCCCCATCCTAATGTTTGGATTTAATCCCTTTCCATTGTCCTGATGTTCTGTTATTGACTGAGGCCCTGCATCACCATCTCCCAGAAGGCTCAAGTTCTCCAAAGCACATCCCATGGTCATCCTGCTACTTGCCATGCTGCTTACACAACCAGGAAGTGTAGAACATCCCACCCACCAGAGGACTGAAGTTCTACAGCCCACAGCCTCAACTGATCTCACAGGAGCCAGAGCGTGATATAGCAAGGCAACCGTAGTCATTGGCTAACCCCAGAAAAACACGTAGATTGCTCGCCAATTGCAATGCCCTTCACAGGACCCCTGGCAAAATCCATAAGCAGTAGATTTACTTTCCGTTAACAAATTTTGGAATATTTTCACTTAGTGACAGTAAGTAACGATATCAGACTGCAATGAGAAGGTTTTATTCTCTAGGGTGTCATTCTACAGCTAGTACTCTGGAAAGCTAATTCCAAGAAAAAAACAAATCATTACATCGCATTTCTGTTACTATCCATTTGCGGCTAATTTCTGAAGTCCAGCAATGGCTGAAAAATCGTAATATTAAGATTTGATTTGACCTGCAGACTGCATTGTTGGCAACCTGGGGGAGCATGGTCAGGTAATACGAAACACTGTTTTGATTTAGGGTAACATTTATATTTTTGGGGCAATATTGGCAGAGAGAATACAGATAGGGAGGTTCAAGACCCATCTGAGACACATGGTAATGGAGGGATGTATTGCAAAAGGACACAATAACATGATAAATTACTGGGAAAGATGGTAGAATTTCTAGGCATTGGAGGGTTTAAATGAAAGCTTGATTAGGTTAGTTAAGATCCAGTGAATGACTGATTTACACAACCAGCTTGTTATGTGCAGCAAGCTGCACAAGTAGGTTGATGTGCCTGCATCAACCTACTGTAGCAGGTTTTGGTGAAACCAGGTCACTAGCGTCAATGTTTACCTGTTTGAATTTATTTCATTTTTGTCCCACAGTTGCGTTGATTTAAGGTGATTGTGGATGGAAGGGAATTTTGTACAGTATCTATCAGTTACCAAACTCTTTGCAGGGTTTTGCAAACTGTCTTGCTAACTACATTTTGTAATCCTATGGTTTTGCTCTGAGGAAACTGGCAGCGTAATTTCATGACTGACAATGTACGTCAGTAACTAGCGAAGTCACGAACAAGCAGCAGGATGATTTATGTACCAATATGACCACAAGGCCTGACCTTTAATGTTTATGATGTATTATAATAAAGGTTAAGCAATACAAAGACCAAATACCTGAAAGGCTGCAAGTTCAACCTTGTTTATTCATTGGCGGGGGGGGGCAGCTTATTTTTATTCTAAAAGACAAATTATTCAAAATATTTATTCATTAGTCTCCTATAGCCAGTTGTTATCAGTTGACTGTGACTGCTCACATTTACCAGCTAAAAAAAACATGTCACAGACTGGGTTTGTTTGCCCTGTATTCAACTTCCTTCCAGAAAACCATTGCAAACTATGACAATGCACAAAAAATAGGATATCTAGCTGTAATTATCGAAATGAAACTTTATAATCTCATAGAATGAGGGAAATAATATAAATTTAGTTTGCCACCTGCTGTAGCTGAACGTAAAAGAAAACAATCTAAATAAATTGTGTAACCTGGTTACACATTTGGGACGCCAGGATTGATGAAAGCTTGAACTGGAAACCAGTGGAGTGTGCAGTGGAGCAAGGTGACATAAACCTGGGAAGGTTAAATAACAGGACGGTAGGATTCTCTATTAGTTGCAGGTGTTTGACGGCACAAGTAGGGAGCCCAGCCCACAGTGAGTACAAGTGATGGGATTGGGAAATGCACCGCTTCCTGCATGACGTAACATCAAACTCTAAGAATGTAGAAGTTTTAAACCACTATGAAGATGTCCTGGATCAGGCTGGTCTTCCCCCGGAGGAAAGGCAGCTCTTTCTTGTAGAGGGTGAGCTTGAGGTTGCGGGCCAAATCCAAGCGTTGATGTCTGCCAGGCATGTAGGAACATATCAAAAGAGTGTCAACACAGACACAATATAAACAAAGAATTTTTAGTTGAATTGTCAATTATTTAAAATGTGCAGGATTGTTTCCGGTCAATCAATTTGCCAATGTATTATTATTATGTATATTTCCAGTTTTCTGTGGACCCCAGGAAGAGCGGCTGCAACTTAAGCAGGTGTTAATGGGATTCCCAATCAACAAATAAATATGTAAATAAATAAGAGAAGCCTCAGAGGTGAGCAAAGGGAAAGGGAGAAAATCTCCACTATGGACCAATCAGTAGCCTTCTGACACCACCTGACATTCCGTGAGAAGACGCTAGTCAGATAAAGAGAAAGCTGATGGAGTAACAGTATTCTCTAACATAGAAGGTAGGCTCACACACAGCATCTACATGGTTGAACTTGGTTATAAAAATAACAGAGGACGAGACAATGACAATACAAAATAACACAGTGCTTTCCATAGTGGCGGCTGATCTGTGCAGGTTTTTGATGAGAAGACCTGTTATGTTGGAAAAGACCAAAGGCCGTATTCAAAAGCAATCTCCTTTTGTGCATAATAATTGTTCTAGTGTGTATCTGCTCTCCAGCACAGTTTGTGTAAATGTCAGAGGGTTACATTCTGTCCAACAATCTTTTCCCTCTGCAGTTCTCAGGTTATGATGCACTTTATGTAAAAATGCCTTAGCTGCTCCACACTAAAGACCCCTGCTGTCACCCGGCTATTAATATGCAGCAGAGCAGAAGTCAGACGATGCTTGGCTGCCTGCCTTTTATGCCCTTGTGAAATAGACGTTTCACTCTTGCCCACTCTTAACAGCAGGAGCTTTTATTCCACGCATTTTCTTCATCCCTGAAGAATTTAAACAAATTGCTGTGTGTGATTCAGAAGGTTTTTAGTCCTGTGTCAGATGTTTGTATTGTAAAATAGCTGTTAGTGCAACTGTCATATATGTTCTTCATCATATCCACTGAAATGTGACAGATAGGATACCAGTCATTATTACAGTTCAAATAGCATATTGTGAGACTCACTGAGATCACCACGACAGATAAGTGTGTGTCGTAAACCCAGTTTAAGTGGTTAACATAGTTGCTTTGTCATGTCATGAAAACTAGTCATAACACCGCTGTGATTGTTTGGTTTCATGTACAAATGTGTAATATTATTTGGATCTGTCACAGCGAATAAAAACAAGATCTACAGCATCCTGTCATAGCACTAAACCAATGACCTCAGTGGTCATAGGAGGACACGGCAAGTAATTTGTTAGTAGACGCATAAAGAAATATTTTCACAACTTTGTGTTCTACCTCTCTTCTTAAATTCTTCAGAAGCATAAAAATAGGAGTGTACACTGTGCTTAGATTCCTATGCTGTAACTTGAAGTCTATTAGATGAGCCTCTTCTCTATGAAGTCCTGTCACTGAGCACTATAATTTGGTTCAGTGTGTAGCTCCATTTGTACAACACTCTGAATTACAGCCTTACTGGGTAGCCGTTACTGGATAGCAGACAATTTGCTGCATTGGCTGCTTGGTATCTTAGACTTTAAACTTGGCAGTTGTCCAACTCCACAGGAGGCAGCTGTGCTGTGTTCATGTTGGGCCTGTACTTCATCATCTTTTTAGACCCGAGTTGACACAACGATTGCTGTTCAAGTTTTGTCTTATCTGTCCCGTAACGTTTTTTTTCTCTGTTTGATTCATTGTTTTTAATCTTTACATTCTACAACTTACCGATGTACGCTGCTCAAAAAAATTAAGGGAACACATAATCATCGCTGTATAACACCAAGTCAGTTAAACTTCAGGGACAAAAATCTGTCCAGCGATTGTGAATCAATGTCAACCTGTTTTGGTGCAAATGGAAGTGATATCAGGTGCACTGGAGTGGCAACAACAAGACAACCCCCAAAAAGGGAATGGTTTTGCAGGAGGTGGCCACAGACAATTGCTCTTTCCTTATATTTCCTGACTGATTCTTCTCATGTTTTGTGTTTTGCTAATGTCCTTGTCACTACTGGTAGCATGAGGCGGTACCTGCAGCCCATTCAGGTTGCACAGGTAGTCCAGCTCCTCCAGGATGACACATCCATACATGCTGTCACAAGAATGTTTGCTGTGTCTCCTAGTACAGTTTGAGCACTGTATTTAATACACAACAAGGTTACATTTACGCAAACTCTATCCTAATCAAGAAGAATATAACTCGCAGACTAACAGCTAACAAAGAGCTTGATCTCAGGGTACCTCCGTTCTGTTCTTTTCCTCACAGAGAATAATTGGCGTAATTACTTACTGGGGACTACAGGATCATCACTGTTTTGTTGAACTGGTGACTCCTGCATCTGCTTGAGCCTTCCCTTTGGATGGTCACTGCCTTTCCACGAAAAAGCTGCTAATTTGTCCCTGCAAACTGACTATGGGCTACAGTGCGTTGAGATTGCCCCGTGGCTGCAATCTCAAGGCTTTCTGCTGAGCACATAGGCACCACTCAGACCCTCTGTAGACACTTCTGGACTCCACGCTGGCCAGTGAAAACTTGGTGAAACGTCTGACAAACAACACATCTATGTGACGTTTACACTCCGGTAAATTGCACAAAACTCCCAATTCACGGTTAGCAACTTATTTGGTCCATCAGAGGTTAATCCATCTTCTACCTCAGCTCACTCTTCCACATCTGTCAACCTAATAGAAAGCTGTGGTCTTGCAGATACCTCACACTGGTCACTTCCAAAGTCTACACTTCTTTACGCTGTCATTCCTTTTAATTATCTGCCACCAAGGACTGAATGAACACCTAACAACTTGACACTTTCAGTCCATAATAAATGAAAACAAATTGTCTGACCTGCTTTCTGATCACTGCACTTGCTATTCACCTTATCCCTCAGTATGGTATGTAAATTAGTAATTGGCTTTTTTTGAATAATTTTTTTTGGATTCACTGTATTGATTAGGAGCTGAGACAAGAATTTCACTACACCTGCAACAATATCTGCTGTCATGAGTAAAATAAAATAAAACGTAAAAACGTTAAAATTGAATCGCATCACCCGGAAGAAGGGGAGGTATTGTCTTCAGGGATTTCCTGGTCTCAGCTAAACTAGCTGTTTACATTAGAATAAGTGAAATTAGCAAGATAGCTTTGCTGAATTAGTGTGCTAGTTTTCGCTTCTTTGCAGAAGACATGCTAATCTTTAAATCCTTTGCAGAGGCCCATCCCTAAATTATTTTATAGTTGTTTGCTTTCAATTCCCCTATACTTGTTTAACTCTGGACAGGGCAGGCATGAGCTGTGAGATCAGAAGTTGAACCCATCGGCCAGAGATTCTGATCTGTGTTTCCTAGAATGGTTGGTTACCAGCCTTTCAGGGATGAGAATAAACTGATTACATCCAACATAAACATCCAATAAAAATACTTTTAAAAGGGCACTGTGTACAATCCTGCCTATAAACAATAACACGACTTGTCTCCTCATCTTCCCTTACCAAATGAGGCCAGTATAGTGCTAGCTAGTCCGGGGTGGTTTTGGGTGGGAAGGATAGAATTGTGAGTGCCTCCTAGCGAGTGTAAGGAGACTACAAGCCAATGCATAATAATAATATATAAATGGGCAATTATGTCAGTCACTCTGATTAATTTTGTAGAAAAATTATTTGATTTATTTGATTATGTGAAACATTAACTTAAAACATTAACTGCAGATGTTCATCTGCCATTTTTGGTTGTCTTTATGCTAGTAGTACAGTGAAAATCCTTGACCCTTTGAATTTGAAAAACTAGCCGATTGCTGAAATTTTTTCAAAATTCAGGAAAAAATGTTTGCAAAAATAATACAATACTTTGTAACAGATAAACAGAGTTTTCTCAATAATGCTTTGATAAAAGCGTTAGTGACCACTATGACGACATTGGATGGATCCATGTTTTCCTCTAATAACGCTTCAGGGCAGCAGCGTGATCCAAAACTAACCAGGAAGTAACAGAAAATAATCCGATGACATTACTCAGGTTGGATAATCCCAATCAAACCATTCAGATTTAAATCGTGGGGGGGTTAACTCGTAAATAACAGACCACAGTGTGCACAAAGAGAAGAGAGAGAGAGAGAGGGAGAGAGAGAGAGAGGACAGGTGTTGACTATCCTCCCCCTGTCACTGGCTGGAAGGCAATCCTGCTGATTTATAACTCAGATCCTGGCTTGCGCTGCAACGCAACACTCACTGCATGTGTGATGGGCAACGAAGCGCTGTGATCTGCTGCATACCCACTTACTATGCTGATATATGTCTGTCCTCTCTCCTAGGGTGTGGTTTATAATGTGCTCAGGGGTCTGGACATTACTCAACACCCTGGTTAATTCATATTAGATATTAGATCTCCCCTCTGGTGTCTCATAATGACCCGATCGTCACTGGCTCTTGGCCCCACTCCATCACTGAGGCTTGTGGGGAAATGTTTTCACCCACCTAATAATGGCTGTCTGTTCAAAGTGGATTTGCCATTTGATAATCTGGGTCTTTGCACTGATTAAACAAGAATGGAGCAAGAAGAACAATTCTTGGCAGGGTTGTCAATTCAGACCACACTCATTTGGGTATGCTCTAGGCTAACCAGGTGTATTTGCAACTTACAGTCTGTGCACTCCTATATCTGCATGATGCCACACAATGTTGAATGACTGCACACATTACAGCCTTTTGTATTTTCTCTAACATTTAGGGGTTCTAGCACCTCCCATCGATATTTTGTAAAATAAGATTGTTGATGCCAAGAAGGGAGAAAATTTGCATGATAATGAAGACTCCTTACCCTGTGTAGGGTCCAGAAATTCACTATCCAGGTCCTTCTCAAGGAAAAATGTTACCTCAAGGACACAAAGTCTGCCATGATGGATTGTCCGCCATTTAGAATTTTGCACAAAAAGAAATACAGAGCTCCTCTGACACAAAATGACAAATTTGCACAAAATTTGGAGCTGGCAGCAATGGACCAGTGTCTCTAAATGTAAATGCACATTTTAGACTGCCCACAAGGGTGCCCTTTAACGAGCATATGTTTATATATCTCGTTGGATCCATTTGACTCTCAAAAATATTAAAAAGTAACAATTTTTTGTTGCAATGCTCTCCTCTAAAAGGCCTCCGATCTGTCAACCCTGTGACTGCCCTGGCCATTCACATAAAGCCCGGCACAGCCGCTCCTCGCCACACAGACCGAAAGAAAACTGAGGCATGGCGTACTTCAAAATACTTACCTATTGCTGCGGAGATTGTGGAAGATTAAATCCTTGCTCACCAAAATAATGTAATAAAAGCTTATATATTTACACATAATTTAGAATGGTCAAGTTTTCGGTTTCATCTCTGCTATTCACAGTGTGCAGAAACAAGCCATTTAGTGGCAAGCAAGAAAACACAATTACTCGTTTTCTATTTTCAGCTCAACATTTTCGAATGAAATCAGTTCAACCAGTTTTAACTAAATGTAAAGCTATGAAAATGGGCCGCCATCTTTCTGATGATATCTACTTTCAAGCTGATGAGATCTTATTTGGTTACAGTGCCATCAGGTTTTACAACGGAGATGAATATCACCTTTACCGATGGTCTGTGACCATGCATTGCATTCTCTCAGCATGTTCTGAATCAGATTGTTTCCTAATACCGTTGTCTAAATGCAATCTATCAAATGCTTGAAATCCTAGGGTCTCCAGGGAAACAGGGACCAACACTTCCCAGTTTCTAAGCTTTAATATCTCCTTACTATCTATTAATAGATCCATCACTATAATGACAGTTTAATGACATCATTATTGTTGTTCTAAAAAGAAACTCTACCACACCAGGGTTTTAAAGGTCAAACCTTTATTTAGTATGTTTATTTACTGATTTGAAGAATTTTGACAGGTCTCTTACAGTAGCTTAAAGTTAATAGCTTAACGTTCATAGCTAAATTGTTCTGTATTCACACAAAAAGTAAACATTAAGTACTTATGTTAGAAAAAGTGACGTTGTGTGTTAATGTAGGTGTGTGTCAATGTCTCAAATTATTGTTATTTTAAAAACATCTCTTTTTGACTTAATTTGGTCAGTGGCATACATTGCTCTAATAGGTTAACTAGTGTAACATAGGGGTCTTCTTTGATATCTGTATTAATTGGTGTCCATGCAAAACCTACTTCAGAAAAACATTTAGTAGAATTAGTTTCCTTAACTATTTTGTGTCGTGACTGTTTTGTTTTTTTGATAAATGAAAGATAAATTTTATTAATTCATGATAAATGGAAAAATGACTAACTGCATGGAATTCAAATATAAGCCTTTAATGCTGGTGTAATATATCTGGGTGGTAAATTGCGCCATTAATTATACAGAAGAAGCTACAGCATTAATGCTTTATGAATGGGCAAATCGATTTGACTTTATTTTGACAGAATATAATTTATAAATAGATCATTCCTCTGGGCGTTATTGACCAGTGTAACCACAAAAGGGACGTGTGAATGAGTGGTGTTATTGGGTTATGACAAAGAGTTGATATGAAGATCAAGGCATGCATCCTCTAAAATATTGTCTGCAAAGCTAAGCATCTGTTTGTTTTACCAGCAAGTCAGCTGGACCAATCTGTTTAATGAAATATTATTTGGCTATCAGCCTCAGTCAGCTTCGCAGGAACCCAACCTGCCACTATGAGTCGCTACACCCCTGGAGGATTGTTTAGGGGTTCTTTACATTGAAACTGTGGAGAACCCCGTAACTCTACCGCCCACTGAAACTCCCCAGTCCTGGCCTGGCTCTGAGCTGAACCAGCTTGCAGCATTAGGAAAGAATGTTGTGTTTTTTTCTATTTCCCACACATACAGTAAATATTAGGCTACTACAACCAGTTGATGTGTATGGAGGATGACAGCTTGAATTATTTATCAGCCACTTTAGCCATTCAAATTCATTATAGGGGACAGCGTTCTGTTCTTACTGTCAATAAGGACCCAGTGAATTCAAAAACTTGATTTTATTATGTATCAAGTAATATCAAAATAACATTTGGGTGTAAAAAGTGTGAAGACAACAGACAAGAATTTCAGCCTGTTTGGGCGGATCACTTGTAGCCAACAACGTGATGTTACGCGGCTGATTTGATTATGATTGACCGATGACTGGTAGCGTGATGTACTTTAAGCCATCCTGTTTGCCAATCAGATCTGTGTTATACCGATGACTGGTAGTGGGATGTGCTTTAAGCCATCCTGTTAGCCAATCAGATCTGTGTAGTTAAATATGAAAATTCATGTTTTAATGTTCACAAAATCAGACTAAGCAGTTCAGGAGTCAAGTCTTAGGAAAATATATTGTAAAAAAATACATTTTGGAGTTACATAAAAAACACAGTAAATGGTTAGACATAACATGATGATTAAAAATGTTAATTAAAAAGACAACACTGACATTTAAGACAATGATAAACAAAGGATTAAGCGATCTACAGTAAGTCCCCTTTAATTAGCATGATATTTAATATAATTGACATGCTTTAGAGACAACGCTTGATAAGCATAGTAATACTGGCGGTTAAATTGCACAGGCAATCTTCTAAACGTGACACTCCCCAAATGGTAACGCAATTGTAAATGTTATCTGGAAACCTTTGTTTTAATCTCCCAAAGTAATTTTTCTCAAATGCAAATGTATGATAGTGAATGTCTTATCTTTGTTCCTTCTCATTACCCTTTCTTAAATTAAAACGGTAATAATGTTTTTAATGCCTTCCATTATTTTCTCCTATGTAATTGGCTCAAGTGGTTTGCATCTGATCCTGCTTTTCATGGCGGTAATATGAAGCATCTCCCTTTGAAGATAATAAGCTAGTTAATTAACTGCTGTGAGGAATTCACACAAAGACGTCAAACTACTAATAAACAGGGTAAGAAACCATACAGTAAATTTATCCTCATTGTTATAGTGAGTCATTAGCTTTTTGTATAAATTGATTGGGACTAAGATTCCATTCTCCAACGTAAATAAAAAATGCATCCTCACCAAAGCAGTCAAAGCATTTCTCTGACTTCTACCAACAAACATTCTCTTTTAGACTCAGAAGTACTTATGCGCCATGGCTCTATTCAAAATATTTTATTAATTTATATAATTACAAAGTAATAGTATTCTTTGGTGTTGTAGTTTTCTCTACAAAAGCCATGCATTTCCATCTGAAGTCCAGCCAGAGGATTTGGGTTTAATGAGGCTGGGTTCTGCCTTCCTCAAAATCTCAAAGACAACTGAGGTTCAACGTGCTGACCCCCTTCTGAAATCAGTGTGTTTGAATACTCGCCTTTTACTTTTCTCATTAGTATTCTCCACTGCCTCAAGTAGCAACGTGACTGTCATCAGTCTGCCAGTCTTCCGCCACAGGGAAAGAGGCCTATCAGCTTCCCTAAGATCTCCGGCTCATAATACATGCACAACTACTTACTTCGCCTCCTTCCCTCTATTTCTGTCATTGTTTCCCTCTTCATCCACCGAGGGGTTTAAGATGCAGAGCCGTGAAAAACCTTTTTGCGGTGCTATTCATTACTATTGTCCAACTCCCAATGATTTTGTGGGCCAGGGGGTGGGGGTGGGGGTGGGGGGGGTTATAGTCATTGTGAGATTGTAGGGCCTAGAAGTTTGTAAACTTACATGATGGTAAAGGGACAAGGGCCATGCCAATTGGCTACATGGTGGAGCATAAACAATACATTTAAAATTACAATGTTCTATACATGCTAATGGAAACTAATGACCATTCACACTTTTGAAAATACAAACCCCGGTATAGTCTGTAGTCTCCTTTGCAAGTATTACCCAGAAGTCTCACAATGTGACTGGCGCATCTTGGTTTAGAAACTTTAGTTCTGCATCGTCTTGTAATAGATGGATTTGGCCTTATTTCTGAAGCAGCCCAGTATCCACGACAACAGACATTGTAACAGTCAGAGACTTGAAGCTTTGTCCTGTCTGTGTGACAAAAGAAGAAGAGTAGCCATCGCAGTCTATAGACATTCTGCTGAAGGATGAATTGAATGTTGTTTGACACATGTCACATTCCAGTTGTCAACAGACACACCACTGGAGGAAGTATAAACCAGGCTGTACAGATTAATCATTATGAGTTATAAATGGGTGATCAGCAGATGTTTTAAATTTTTATTTATTCATTAAATGCACCCATTTGTTCTTGACGAATAAATGCCTTATTAACTTAGTAAGATAATGTTTATAAACAAAGTAAATCAATAAAAATCATCTCAAAACATGGTTACGGTTATAATGTGGATTTCATGGATAGTAAATCCTTGGATCCATAGCTGTCCATGATTTTGTTTCAATTGTCTTACATCTAAACTTTGTTTTATTGTTTTTAAACTGCTTATTGCTGCTTTGTATTCAGCAATGGTAAGGCCAAAATGTAATAAATAGGCCAGCACTCATAAATTTTTCCATAATGATTTTAGATACAGTCAAATATGTTAACAATCATTCCTCTGCAGTATTTATTATTAGCTAGATGGATAAAATTTTGTTATTTAGGGGGGTCCTTGTTTCGTAAGGAATCTACTTAAGTGTTCTTGGAAAACTTATATGGAGTTCAGCAACTGAGATTTAAATAATTTTCCCAAAGTGCTTTCTTTGTTTCACATGTTTCACATCCTTCTTCTTTAATTACATCATCCTTGTATTCTTTGTCTTTCTGTTCTAAGTCTTCCCCTTCCTCTATTGTATTCATAATGTACTCACCATAGCATAAGTACTCTCTTCTCGTACAGTTGAGTTTTCTCTTCCATTTACTTGTATTAAGCCAAGTCACATCAACCAGTTTACCGTTCATAAATTATCCACTGCTCCTGATACTTTCCCCTTCTGGGGGTTTTAAACAGGCAAAGAGGGAGAAAGGTATTTGTAGAATGAAGGAAATCAAAGCGTTCATAAAATGCATTTGTTCAACCCCAAAGACCAGGAAATGTTTTAAAATCCTCATACTGACGGGCAGTGATTAATAGATGGGTACCAATAAGAAATAATATGTTCAATATCTTTTCAAGCAAAGTCACGTCAATAATTATTCTGAGGATGGTGTACTAAACCACAGAAACACATAAAAGATACAATCATCCTCCTGAAATGAGCGGCAGGACAGAGGGAAAATGCAACGTGACGTTAACACGAGGCGACGGAGTCTGGTTGCTATGACAAAAAAACTGAAGATGCATCAACACCATTGTAGTAACTACAACAATGACATAAATGTAAAAGAGTAAAAGGAATCATTAAAAATCCACAGAATACAAATGTATGTTTTATTTACAATATACGAAATGCTTAAGTATTTTGTGGGGAATGTTGGCAAAATAAATCTCAGTGAAATCCCTTTCGGTACCACTATGAAAAGCATTTTGTGAAAGAAAATTCAAGACTGTTGAATACTCCTAATATCCAGTGTAAGTACCAAAAAGCCTTTCAGATGATGTTAGAAGACAGTTTTACAGAAGACGGGAGTTCAGTTTATTTTTCCATTCCACACCGAATTTAAGCCTGCTCTATACAGTCCCAGTACTGGGCATATGCAGTGTGCTATCTACAGTATGTTGGATGCTATAAAACAACTGACATGAATAATTATCTGTGTTAACCCTTAACCCCAATGTACACAAACCAGACATGAGAGTAAAAATGTATTTTAATAAT
The DNA here is from genome assembly GCA_016801175.1 of Esox masquinongy. Classification (NCBI taxonomy): domain Eukaryota; kingdom Metazoa; phylum Chordata; class Actinopteri; order Esociformes; family Esocidae; genus Esox; species Esox masquinongy. The sequence goes on along the minus strand of JACXGI010000071.1, from coordinate 144,359 downwards.
GACGCAATCTTGTTAATTTCATACCTTGGCAATGACAAATGGTGCTGCCTGGCAAGCAGACGATGAGCTGTGGAGGCAGCAAGACTGTAATCAGTGGTCAGTGCCAGCCTTTGGAAGGAAGTGGATACAGGAGGGTACTTCGGGGCAAGACGTGAACAGATAGGATAGAAACAGCTCTCTGCACCCATGTATGGTGCTCTCCAGAGAGACCCCGTCTAGAGCCTGTAGCTGGTAATAAGCACTCAGTCAGCACCACTTACTTTGATGTTTCTCAAACAGCACACCTATTCCCTTTACGGCAGGTTTGAAGTCCCCATACAGGAAAACAAAACATTTGCCACATGATTTCTTCTGTATTAATTTCTAAATGTATTTTCATGAGTGACGCTTTTATAAACGCACCAGAACTCATCCATTTGAGGGAAATGTATACATTTATATTTTTATATTGATTTTTCTATATATTTTCTTCTCTAAATGGGTAAATTTGGAATTTATGAATTTAATTCAATTTCTTTTCCTTTTGTCTTTATTAAAGCTCCTTCTTTAACCCTGCATTTGCCTCCGGCCCTCCGTGAAACATGACACAGGCCTTATCACCTTGTCCACATGTGTTTTAGACTTAATTTATGGTTGATTAAATATTTACTTTTTGCAATCAATCTACACACAATACCCCATAATGATAAAGCATGTATTTCATCCCTTTGCCACGACACTCTAAACTGAGCTCAGATGCCTCCTGTGTCCTTTGATCGTCCTTTAGGTATCACTAGAACCTCATTGGAGTCCATTTGTGGCAAATTGATGATAAAAAGTCACATCTGTCAATTCAAGCCCTCACCCTTCACAGTAAATGTCAGAACAAAAACCAAGCAATGAAGTCCGTGGAACTCTCCCTGACCTAAGAGATTTGAAGATTTTGTAGTCAACTGAACGCAGTGCTTAGTTCATACAGCTGTGGTCAAGCCTACAAGAAGCTCCCTAAGAAATGTAACTATTATAATTAAACATTCTCATCAGTACAGCATTTGTGGTCAACTACAGTAAATTACAATTTCAGCGCCATTGTAATTTACCACAATCATGAGTGTATGCATAGGTTGAGCTGTAGCATAGGGACTCTGTAGTGGTCATAAAGACAAAGATTCAGCAGCAATACAATATGGTACAGTAATTAATAAATTAAATGTAACATCAAAGATGCTCTGATAAAGGTCGGTTGAGCAAAAAATCTATAAATTGGAAACTGCATTGATCCTGAGTGTGCTGAGATCCTTCCCTTATTTTCATTATTCATACCACGTTCTCAGCTATCACTTAGACATTACATTTTTTATTACCCATGAGGAATTACCGTGTAAACAGTAGTTATAGTGGAGGCTGTCTGTACAAATGCATGGGCTATATTTTATCAAAGCCCTGAAAAACAAACAATTACAGAATTAAAGTGGACATTCATGTTAATGTATATAAATGCCTTCCCTTAATTATAGTACTACTATCAAACTATCTTTGACATTAAAACCATCTTTGACATTGAACTCCATTTAAATAAATGTCAGAAAGGCCACGAAGGTACCAGTCTTTCACAAGCTTTGTGTTGGTCTTAGTTCCAAGAATTGTATTTTCACTTATATCATACTTCTGTGTAGATATCAAAAAAGCACAATTCAATACATTTCAATCTGGGGTATTTATGTAATCTACTGTAGCCAGTCAAAAGATAAATGGCAATTTGAAAGCTCTATGGTTTTAGAGTTCTTGAAATTGAAAAAATATCTCCTAAGCTGCGTTAGGTAGCTTGCTTTCTTTGTATTTCTTTTTTCCACCCCCTTGGCCTCTCAGAACACTGCACCATTCACTTTGCCTCCTTTTCACTGTGACAATACATTTCTCGGGCCACATTAAAGCACCAGTGGAAGATTGCATTACTGTTGTGCATTGATGCCGACTGTTAGAGAAAAATTGGATTGCCTGAGTGCAGGATAAGATCAGAGGGCATGAGGGATTGAGACAGTCATGATAATTTAGTATTGGGCTGCAAAAGGAGAAAACAAGGAAAAGATAGACAGACACGCACATAGAGAGGCACAGTCGCTAAGCCATGAAAGCATGCTTGCCCAGACAGACGTTCGCAGACACAAAGATTTTTTAATTAAATTGAGTGCAATTAGTTTGTGATATTATCCTTATCATGGTGGTCAAAAAGAGTTATACATTTTGTCACATGTTTTTATGAAAGACTTTTAACATAAGTTAAACATCTGTCAGCAAAACTGAAACTGAACTTAGTTAGATGGGTAATAGTTTAGCTGATCAGCGACACTAACTCTTTCAAGGAATCAAGGTTGAGTTTGAAGTGAAAACTTTTAACTTGAAAATCCATAGTGATTCTGTCACATTATGAAGAAGCAGGACACAATTGCAGAGTAACACTTATAGTTTTAATTCAAAGACTTATTCTATCAAGTCAAGGCTTTACATGACTCAAATCCCAAGGACAGGAAACTCAAATATAACATTAAACAATTACCAACAAAGAGACAGGGAACTAGGGAAACTAAATAGGGTGGTGATAAGGGGAAAACAAATGAATGAAACTCCAGGGATTAAAAAAACTGATAATCATAATAACTAGAACCTAAAAATGATCAACATAGAAATATAACAACCAGCGAGGCACAGGCAGTGCCGACTGTTAAAGATTCGCCAGTGGGGAGGAACTAATTTCCATTCGTTTAAATTTTGCCACTTCCACCTACCGAAGTACCTAGCACAAGCATTAGTTCTGGGCACAGTGGCAACAAACACATTATCCTACACATCCACAAAATGCAGTTTCTCACATGCTACTCTCAAAAACAACCGCTGGACACCACCCAAGCAGGTCACGTCAACCTTTCTGCCCATCTCAGAGCCTTCCCCAAGGCTATAACTAAGCTAGGGAGACTTTGCACTGCTCCTCCCCATCAGGAGCCTGTTGACCAATTGGGTTGACTAGTGTGTCAACTGTGTTGGTGTTGGGAGTATTTATACAGAATTTTTATAAATGAGTTGGCAAGAACACTGGAAATGTATGCAGCGCCCAGCCTCAAGCAACTGGACTCAGAAGTAAAATGTCTACTGTTTGCAGATGATCTGGTATTTCAGTGTCTCAGTCCAAACCAAATAATGTTTTTCCAATAAAGGTCCAGATGCCAGGAACAAAAACATAAATTGTACCTAGACACAAACCCTAGTGCAAAAAATAACCTTACATCAAATACCTTACATCAAATACAAAACATCAAACCCGCAGGAAACTTCAATAAGACTACGAATGACCTGAAAGACAAGGCGAAACATGCGTTCCAGACCATCAAAAAGAACATAAAACTTGACATCCCAATTAGAAGTTGGCTTAAAATCATTCAATCCATCAAAGAACCCATTGCCCTCTATGGTTAGGAGGTGTTGATTCCACTTACCAAGCAAGATTTAGTAAAATGGGATGAACACCCAATTGACACTTTGCATGCAGAATTTTGTTTATGTCTTCACCAAGTACAACACAAAACCCCATATATTGCATGCAAAGCTAATTAGGACAAAGCTGGCTTTCGAAAGAAGACTGACAAAAAGCAATCAGGTGGAACAGAGCTGCACTTCCTATCCTCCTGCCAAATGTATGACCACATTAGAGGCACATATTTCCCTCAGATCATACAGACCTATAAAGAGGAAATGTAAACCAGTGGAGCCCAAACAACATTGCAAACATAACCCATCATGTCTTTATTTACTTTCATTTGTTATACTCACTTGTAATAACTATAGGCCAATTTCCAAGCTGCCCTTCTTATCCAAAACTTTAGAGAAAGTTGTAGCAAAGCAACTTTTACAGGTGGTGGAACACAAATCTTATTTTTGAAAAATTCCAGTCAGGCTTTCGTCAGAAACACAGCACTGAAACTGCTCTTGTTAAGGTTACAAATGACTGGTTGTAGAATGCTGACTCTGGAGAATGTTCAGTCTTGTTGTTACTGGATATTAGTGCAGCTTATGACACCATAGACCAGAACATTTTAAATGACAGACTTATAAATTAGGTTGGGATCTCTGGGATTGCACTAGATTGGTTCAAGTCGTATCTGTCAAATAGAGCATTTGTAGTGTCCATTAACAATTATATGTCTTGCTCTGTGCCTGTCATATGTGGTGTTCCGCAGGGTTCCATCCTGGGGTCAATCCTGTTTTCTCTGTATATGCTTCCATTAGATAGTAAAATTCGGCAACATTACATTTCTTTTCATTGTTATGCAGATGATACGCAGTTGTATTTGACGGTTAAGCCAAATGATTTGAGCAAGTTGTGCGTTTTGCATAATTGCCTTGAAGACTTTACAAACTGGATATCCAATAATTTTCTTCAGTTAAACACTGATAAAACCAAAGTTTTAATTATTGGCCGCCCATCTATTTTGGATGAAGTTCGGTTGGCACTAGCAAAAAATATTGTGCCTGTGGCCTGCAATCTGGCAGTTTCCTTTTATCCAGACTTACAATTTGAATGTAACACAAAAAAACTGGTGGTCATGCTTTTACCAACTTAGAAACATTGCCAAAATAAGATCGGTTTTATCTTTTGAGGACACTGAGAAAATTATACATGCTTTCATTTCATCTCACCTAGAATACTGTAATGCTTTGTTTACATGCCTCAACAATATGTCCCTAGGTAAACTCCAAGTTGTACAGAATTCAGCTGCCAGACTTCTTAACAGGACTAAATCAAGGTCTCATATAACCCCAGTGTTGGCTGCTCTACATTGGTTACCGGTGAATTTCAGAGTAGATTTTAAAATTCTACTTATCTCTTTTAAGGCACATGGTCTGGCACCTGATTACATTAGGGACATGCTCAACCCATACTGCACTGTTAGGCCTCCCAGATCAGCTGGAAAAGTACTTTTGGCTGTCCCGGAGTCTAGACTGAAAACTAAAGGGAACCGGGCCTTTGCTATTTGGGCTCCTAGACTCTGGAACAGCCTGCCACAGAATGTCAGTTAAACCTCACCTAATACCTCATTTTTATAACATGGCTTTTACGAATATTTTATCATTGTGATTTTATATTTTGTTTATTCTTTTTACTTCCTTTACTTTTTTTAAATAATACATATGTTTTTATATATTTTTTATTATTATTTTAATATATTTCTATTTTATTGTGTGTAAAGCACTTTGTGGAATTGTACTAGAAAAGTGCTTTACAAAATAAAGTTATTATTTGTAACTATTTGCACATTTTTACAACACTGCACAGTATATGGCCTATATACTTTTCTTTTACTTTTATAATGTTTAATTATGAATATAGATTTGCCTATTTTATTTAAGTTTTTAGTGTTGTTATTTATTTAGTTTTTTTCTCCACTTGCTTTGACAATCTATACAAACATTTCCCATGCTAGAAAAGCCCATTGAATTAAAAAGAACTGAAATTGCATTGAAGCATCAGTGACCGGAGGGTTTAGAAATGATCAACACAGGAAGGTTTAATGAAAACACATAACAGTTGGGAGTCCTTCACGCCAGGAGAAAACAGTCCTTATTGAATGGCAAATGTTGGAAGTTTAATTAAATACAACAATCCTCTGGTGGCCTGACCCGAGTGACAAATTAATAAATGCTGCTAGCATGATGTAAATGAGAGGGAGTTACCTTGTCTTCTGTACCACGGGTAATAATTAAGTCATAAGCAGGTAAATAAATGTGGGAATGCTTTTCCTGTGGTTGTGTAGTAGATGGGTACCTCTGCATATTGTGCGTCTGCCCGGCTGTGAGCATCTTACCTGATATATTTTCATTCCAACAACGTCAAACAAGTGACGTGATGCACAGCTAAGGCGGTAGCAGGAAATTACATCACTTTTTTTTCTCTAAGCAACTAAATTGTATTAAATAATATACATTCTCAGTTGTTGGTGATATACACCTGAGTATTTGTATAATTTGTTTTATAGACATTTTGGTCATCTTTATGGAGGATGAATGTAATTGGGGGCACAGATGTAGTTGGGAGGACATTTGCATATTGGGAAGAACTTGCATAAACATCAGAATTGGGCTATTGACAAATTAATTTACTACAAGGAGAATGCTTGTCATCCAACTCTGGAAAAACTCCAGACTCCAATCTCCTTCGCCCAAGTTAGGAGGATCCTGGTTTCCTCCATACACAGATCTTACTGATAGCAATACAAGAAAAATGCCAAACCTTTAATAGTGGCCACCAGGCTTGGAAACATAATAGGCGTCCCATGTGTCTCTTCAATATAATGTACTCTGAGGTCACTGAATGTGGACCTTGCTGTGATATCTCTTGCTGGAAAATAATTTCATGAAGTAGTATGGCCCTACTTGTTTGTTAAATCGTGAACAGATTCATAAGATGCACCCCTGCTAGAAGAATAACCAACAAATTACTCTCTCCTCAATTTAACCTCCACAGAGGGACAAGACAGGTTTGTGCATATATATAGCTTATTTTTGCTATGGCCATGAAGCCTTTTGCTCAAGCCATAATATCTTATGTAGCAATACATGTTTAGAATACTAAAGACACTAAATAAAATGTCTTTAAAAGTGGATGATTGTAACGGCTGGCCACGGCCTGTGCCGTGCCGGTCGTTACATTTCTAAGTTCTGTTCTAGTTTCTCTGTTTCTTTGTTCAGTTTAGTCTCGTTAGTGTGTTGCTTTCACCTGTATCTAGTTTGCTCCCTCGTTATGTCCCGATTTAAGTTCCTCCTGCCCTAGCGTTTCTTGTCTGTCATTGTTGCTGTTGCTGGTTCTCGGCTCTACCTGGATTAATAAACAAACTTTATTTGAAGAACCTCTGTGCCTGTGTCCTCCACCCTTATAATGAGACAGAATGACAGACCTAAAAACCAGGACACAGCGGAAGTATACGTTGGTGGAGTGGGAGATTGCCGGTCCGCTGCCGGTCACAGTGTGCTGCCGGTCACAGTGCGCTGCCGGTCACAGTGCGCTGCCGGTCACAGTGCGCTGTCGGTCCAGCGCACTGTGACCCAACAGGGTGGGCCGCCTTCATGAGGCAGGTCGACCAGGTTTTCAGCCACCCTGAGTCACGGGCCCTGACGGACCGGGACAGCGTGGCACTGGTCCTGTTGTGGCTGGATTGGAGGGCCTGGGGTTTAGGAATGAGCCGAACAACAAGAATCAACTGTCTCTGTTTTTCTATATAGGCAGTTTTCTTATCAAGAAAAGGTGAATACAGCACAGTAATCGTTCCCTCTGACCATATGCAATGACCCAGTCATTATGACCAAGTACAAACAAGGAAGATTAATTCCTGGTGCACAAAGAGTTCTACTATTATCAGCACTGATCAGCACTGTTCAGCCACTATTCCTGAATCATTTCAAGTAGGTTGTGGCCATCTTGCCAGCTTGAGGCCTCTGTCGAGGATATTTACTGAAAGAGGAGCAGGGGAAAATAAAGTAGTTGGCTCCTTCTCTGGCAAAAGAGGGAAGTAGAGGTGCTGGGGTGCTGTAGCCCCCCTGTTGCAGCTTCAGCATCCCTTGACAAGACTGTGAAATTCACATGTAGCTTCTGTCTCCCAAATGTTTGTCGGCGAGATGCACATCACTTTGGTGGATTTGCCCGCATCGTCCATAAGCGGCGAGGTTGGCGTGCATTACTATGGCCGACGGGCAAACGACCCGTACGTTCAATATCTGTTCAATTCCACCACGCAGTACTAACTGATCAATGCACCTTGATTTTTATTTATTTAAACAATATTTAACCAAGTAAGTTACTTGAGAACAAACTCTAATTTTCAAGGACCCCCTTGCCAAAGGCATTTTCATGCAAGACAACACAGTACACAAAGCAAAAATCATCTAAGTTAAAAAATATATATGCACAAAATCAATAGGCAAACATTAAATTAAAATGCATATAAGTGGGCCATGTGTATATATAGCAATAGGGGATTCAGCAGATGCAGTCCTCAGATATCAATTTGTTTATTTTATTTTTAACTGCTGAACCACTCTATATTAAATGTAATTTTGTGTTTATGTTTATTGCCCTTACATAGTATTTGTTGTATGTAGATTTTTACATCATTTATATTATGTGTGTTGTCCTGTCTACTTGAATTTGTATGCATTTAGCTAGTTTGTCATTGAAAAACACTATTGTTTTTAACTGACCAGGTTATATAAACATAAATTGACTTGGACTTAATTAATTGTTAAATTGACTTGGACTTAATTAAACTGTTAGCTACCAATAATTGTTATTGTTAACAGATTTTATAAGTATATTAGGAGTATTTACGTATAGGCCAATAAGAGTAAATGGTCAGTTTTACACCTTTTTGAAGACTGTGACCCCACACACAATACACTGGTGTGTATTGTGTGTTGTTTGTATATTACGAAAAGTTGAAAACCACTTTTTGCTAATAATTGCATTTGATATTTCTTTAAATGTTGTATTTTGTGCACATTCTTGCCATGGTGTGTCTTATCAGCCCTCGGACTAGACACCAATGGTTGGACGACAGTTAAATTAAATGAATAAATGTAAAAACCTATAGGGAATTACCGGGAGTGTCATCCGGAAACATGTAGCCTATGAGTGCGGCGGCTATAGGCTGCGAAGCTTTTGGATTGTCATAGGCTACACAATACGTCATTGCAATCTGCAGGGATTGGTTGGATTCCTATGCATTTTCCTCAGAATTTTGATAATTCCATCAGACCCCGACAGAAGCAAGAATTCTACTAAAATCCGCAGGTAAGCTATTCATTTCATGAGACTTACTACTATAAACAGTAGATAAAAGCCATTCGTTCCACTGATAATCAAGGATATACTGTACATCCTAGGTTATTTTATAATTTTCTAACTCTGTCGGAGAAAGGTAACATTTTCATTAATAGTTTTTTGTCCGAGGAATGCCGCAGTAAAAATGATAGTAAAATAATAGCCATAATTTCAAACATATTCCATAGCCTCCAGCATTTAGTTACAGGCTGTGGTAGCTGTTGGATTTTCCTTTCCTTGTAGGCAACAGCAGAACACAACCTATTCCACTAAATACAGTGAGATGCATTATATTAATGTACAATCTATTTCTAAGTAAATTACTGGTATTTTCTAAACCCAGAGAGTTAACTGTTTTAGGTGGATTCGAAGATGTATTACGGTAAGATACAATATGAACGTATAATACTCAAAATCGATCCTATCTGCCTGTATTTCTAACATCAGATCTTCTGTCGGTTACATTTTCAGATGACTCCTACATCGGAAATACAGTTAATTTCACTCAAGATTAATGGGTGCAACATTCAGCTATTAAGATTGAAATAGGTGGAAAGTTATACACGTATTCACGGAATATAGACATCTTTGGTAAATATAAGACTACTAAATCCTACGAAATGAGTGCCAGGACATCCGAAAAGTTGGCGCTTTCCATACTTCACTGTACCTTCAATGGGACTACTCATACCAATGGGACATGCATCGACCATGTCGATCAGTTGTTTCAGGCTTTCTCCTCCACTGTCGTTCTCATCGTACTCGTCGTGGTTATCATTGGGATAATAGTTGTTTCTCTCGCGACTTTCCATTTCCACAAAAGAAAAATGAAAAGGCGCAAGATTCGAAAAGCGCAGGAGGAGTACGAACGGGATAACTGTAGCCCAAAGACGGACAAAGGGAAGTCAGCTGCCAGACAAAGCGTCGTGGTAAGAACCGGTCTCCGAGCGCCCCCCGCTGCATTCCAGAAAAGTGATCGGAGCACGCCGTTTCATGAAGACGCCGCTGTCACACCGATTCCAGAAAACTGTTCTGAAGCTGACAATAGACACACGAGGCAGTCAAATGAACCTCACCCATTAGAATCGGTTTCCACGTCTCGGTGATAATGCACATTTTATTATTTGAAGAACTTGTAAATAACTACAGTGTATTCATATTATTACAGAAAGCATAGCCTACTAGAGACGCAGTTCCACAAGCATGAACGGTCTTCAATATAAGTAGGTTACTATCAATGATTAAGAGTAACGTGGCATGAATGACAGAACTTGCCATCTGTTAGGCTATGGGTTAACTGCACAGTTCAAGAAAACCTACATAATATGGGACTGCGTAAGTTGTTTTCTTTGTATTCACAATTTGCCTTTAACGCCACCTAATCACGAAGAAAGCCTAGACAGATGAGATGTGTTGTGACTTGCTAAACATTTAGTGACTCGCTAAACAGTCTACAGTGATCTCACACCGGTTATACGTATTGTAATGCAGTCAGCTTACTTCAAGGCTGGAGGTGTTAAATTGTGCACAAGACTAGAGCACCGGTGGCGTAAGTGATATGCCCTGACCTGTGGCCCTGTCCAGTGCTAAAGATTTTCGCCTTTGCTGTTCAATGTTAGACGTGTTGAACGGTAGAGGCAACGGGGTATATTCATTAATCCATCTCCGTTTCAAAACATTTTGCACTGTGCAAAACACTTTGTTTGGAACGGATTTGTTATTTTTTTGCAATGAAATCGTGTTTCTGGTTGGACAAATTTAGGTATGTCTCGTCCTGGTTTCATGTTTACTTCTGTCGGTTTCAGTTAGCTTCCCTTTGTCTCAATTTGGTTTGATTCTCCGTGAATAGACCCCAAGATGTCTGTTCTACCCTAGGCTACCTACTAAAGCCATGCAGATTTTTATTAGTACTACAATATTTTAAATTTTTAGGTAAAGATTATACAGCTCTATACTTTCACAGTGAATCATGGACTTTTTTTCTGCAATGGCCATTTTGCAGGCATAAACATATTCCTTGGTGCAGTATGCTGTACAGTAGTTTTGAGTATACTTTTTGGAACTGTTAGTGGTAGTATACTGTAATTCTTGGTCTCTGTTCTGTACACCAAAAGTGATGTTCAAGTTTTCCTAAAGAGGTACTTTACTTCTGTATTAACCTTTAGTGCAGTAAATTCCTAGCTTGTGTTTAGCTTTTGTTCCAGATTAATAAACACTTGAGAATTTATCATTTTAGTTTTAGAATAGCGCTATAGTGTACCTTACCATATCTATAATAAATAAATAATCACTTTGTCTACTTTCTCTCTGTTTGCTTGTCACTATGCTGTTATAGGCCTCAATCACTGTCAAATCCATTTTACTTTTAACTGATGAAGCAACATGTTACACAAACAGTTATTGTCATGCAATGGTGGTTGTGCCTAACTTAATGACATCTAGTGTCCATTACTTCCATAAATACATTTTTATTTTCATTAATAGCAGAGGAATGATATTGGATTATTCTCAGAATGATGGTCTTGCATTGTTATTTCTATTTTGAATGCTGTAGGCCTGCATTAAATAATAATAAACATTATAATGATTCTATAATCAGGTTGGATCATTGGGTTATGGTCATGTGAAGGATAGATTAAGTTATTACCATAATTTCTAAACCTAATCCTCTCAGATCTGTGGCAGTGGCAAGGGGAGGTGAGGATGGTCAAATCAGATGGAATTCAGGATAAGATTGGTATCTATGCAACAATCTGAAGTGTCTGTTTCAGGTAAGTCCAGTTACCTATCACAAACAAACTCAGAATGATCTATGCGTCGCTGTAACAAGGCAAATTGTCTTACAACAGTGATGCAGAGATGAAAAACAAAGATAAATGTTGAAAAAGGTGAGTTGCTAGAACGGCAAAAAAATTTGCTTATACATGCACGCACACACACATACACACACACACACACACACATATCATATTGAAAGCTTGTCTTTGTTGTACAGTGTTGGAAACAATGGATTTTCTCTACAGGGGTAATGAGGTGCTTATCTCACAAACAAAGTTCATTGATGGGCAGTGAATTTCCCCTGGGGCAATTTGGAAATACATCTAGCGAGTATGGTTCTCTGTGTGTGTGTGTGTGTGTGTGTGTGTGCGCTTCTGTGCCTGCATGCCGTCTTTCTACGAGCCGCACTGTTATGATCTCAGCCTGTTCTTTGTCTGTGTGTGTGTGTGTGTGTGTGTGTGTGTGTGTGGGCCGGGTACAGTCATCAGAGTAAATAGAATTCCACGCAGAAAAACCTCATTCAGCCCACGACACATTAACACAGCAGCTGTGTGTCAGCGTGGCATTGTTATTAACACCACCAGCACCTCTGTCCTACGCTCTCTGCCACTGATGGGGTGTAGGTGTGATTGGCCCTGTCGGCTTTAACAGTTGTACATTTACCTAGCGGAAGGGCAAATTATTATTTCTATTCCTGTTCATATAATATGTGATCAGTTGTTTGCCCTTTACATTACTTGTTGTGTGGGGGCACACAGGGCTTTGGGGGTATTTTGTGGATTTATATATACAGTATTGTAAAACAGCATGAACGGATGATGGACAATCAAACATACATTTTAGGATTTCACTGCCAGATTCAGAGTTTATGTTGGTGACAGAACCTGGAATGAAAACGGCAGTTACTATCGCGTCAGTTATTTATAGAAACATGTTATTCGAAATGCATATTTTAAAACAGAATATTCTACTGAGATGGAAAAGAACATTACGTAACAATGAACCCCAAGAGGCGTAATGCTTTATTACTTTTATGCTATTCTCAACTAAGCAAATGTAATTTCTGTACACGTAGTTGTGTTGTTTTAAGTGTGAAGACTCTCAATTAGGAGCCAAAACACCAAACCTTTTAATCCAGTGTCCCTATATTTACTTAGCTAAGTATTTTTTTATTGCATTAGTTCTTCAAATTATATTCCATTATAGATTATAGGGATATAAGGATTGACAAAAACTATTGCTGCACCCCCGCCAAATTAGGAATTTCTATGTCATAATCGAGCAACTACTGACATCTAGTGGAATGCTTGGTTTATAATAAAAACTAATATCCTCTGTTGGAATGTCTATTTGTACAGCGTTTGTGAATTATGAAATGTTTCATAGTATTTACTGTATTTCAATGAAAAATAAAACAAATGTTGTATATCTGCTGTCATCACAAACACTGAGTTCACAAACCAAGTCAGCCCTGTCCATGCCTCCAGAGAGAAATCAGTAAAGTACAGCACATCACCAGAGTCCTACAAAAACAGTACATATTTACCAGGATTTGATCCTAGTGTGCCACAAAGACTTTCAAGAATGTGAAAAGAACAAGTTCCTACATGCAAAAATATAAACTGCTACTGCAAGAATATTTTAGAGCCCGAGGGCCACTTATAGAAAATAACAAGATGTCAAAGCACAGGGGTTTGCAGCCAGAGAACCTCTGAGAAAAAAGTTTTGAGCAGGAAGATCAAGTCGATACCTAAGTATAAAAAAGGTTCCGTTACACACACACACACACACACACACTTTTTCTTAAATACTTTTTTTTAGATGAACAATCCATAGATGAACCACATTGCAGGGTTTCAGACAATCACAGGAAAATGCTGAAGATGCCGAGCGACAATCTTTTGTACGTATTTTAACAGAGGTTACTTGAAAGCTAACATTTGAACAGTGCTGTCCTAATCTTGCTTCAATATCATTGGGAACGAATGAATGCAAAGAGAACATGAGGACCTTAATAATATTCTCCCACTGAAAGGTGAATTCTGCCAGAGAACGGCCTACTACTGACTCCACATGAAAGCATGAAAGCTCATCAATTTGATGAGCGTGTGAAACTTTGTAGGTTGAGTAGTTTAGTTCAGAGAACTATCAGAACCAAGGAAGAATATTTGTGGCAGGGTTAAGGGGCTCTGGTGCCATTCTCATGTGCAGGAATTTAGGGGACTGTTAGTCAGAGGGCCAGCCTTCAGAGCCATGAGGCTGCTGGCTTGTTTGGTTGGCATGAGCCCTTCCCTTTTCTCTTTGGAGCTTTAGCAAGGCACACCTTTTGGTTGTTTCCGGAAGTTGCATTATTGGTTTCGTAACATCCAATACTGTAATGTAACAACATTTAATCAGATCTTTTAGAGATTTTTTGTTCTCTATTCCCACAGCACAAGACAGCTGCATGTGTCATTAACTTGATCATATCTCACTGCAAATGATCTCATTTGTCACTCTCATGCAGAATACAAGATCTTTGTAATTGTGCAACAGAGCTGATTGCCTGTCAACCTGCATGTCTTATCTTCTTTTCCTGTTTGAGAGTTAAGCGTGGGAATGTGACCCAGCGTTTATGGTAAAGACAATCTGTCAGGCTGTTGAAAGCTATGACACTGTGTATTTGTGAGACAGTATGCCCAAGGTGCAATAGCTGAAATTAACATCCCAAAAAGCATGAAACAACAAGAAGTGAAATCACAGGCACTAGGAAAAACTCTCTAGTAGTGTCAAAACCCAGGAAGAAACCTAGACAGGAGCCAGACAGAAATTAGGGGAATAATTCCTTAGATCCAATAAGAGACCAGATAAGATGGGACTGACTGACCCTAGTCACTCATCACATAAACTAACTGAGTACAGAGGCAAGTGGGGGGTCGGGGGTCCACAGACAATATGGCCCACAGTCCGAAAATAACCTTGGACAGGGACAACCAGGCCGGAAATAGCTCCACCCACTTTATCAAGCATAAGACCACCACAGGGACAACAACAGAATGCAAACCACCCTGAAACAAGGTAGAGTATAATCCGCAGAACTGTTTCCTATTGCAAGAGCCTCTTGGCATGTAAATCAAGACACAAGATGCATAGATCTTATCAGTGACTCAACCATGCTGTTCACATTCACTCCCCCCGGGCCAGAGCATACTTAATCATGAAACACGGGTCAGCGATCTTTTTTGTGCGGAGTGACAATTTGCAATTCATCCTACATTTTCCACGGAACTGTGTGCCAATTATGATTTTCATATGCACATGTATCACTGTCCGCCTGGCTAAGCCAAACTTAAGCTCTGTCCATTTATTGCCAAGGAGCTCCACCCCAGTAGATCCAGGCAGTACCGTGCACAGACCTTGCGAGGGGCATGTGCTCTGCACAGGTTGAGACTTTCCTGTGCACGTGCCTGGATCCAGGCCTGTCTACCTGTACCGGTACCGAATGGGGGAAGGCTCATCAGTAAACCTCCAAGATTCTCAATCCTTAACTTATAAAAGACATTTGTAGAGGTTTCTTTTGCAGGCTACTTCGTTATTTTATTTCGAAAATAATGCTTTTATGCAATTGTTATTTTGATTTATATACTGTATACACTTCATGAAGTGTGGATATATATATATATATATTCATTATATTCATATATATATATATATATATATATATATATATGAATATAAATATACAGTTCTGCTCAAAAGTTTGCATACCCTTGGAGAATTGGTAAAATATGTACCATTTGTAAAGAAAACATGAGTGAGCAGGCAAAACACGTCTTTGATTTGGTATGGGATTCACATTCAACTGGTCATAACAGAATGGCACATAACAAAATGGCACAATCATAAAACAAAACATGGCAAGCAAGACAAAAATGAACTGACCCCTGTTCAAAAGTCTGCATATCTTTAGTTGTTAATACTGTGTATTGCCCCCTTTAGCATCAATGACAGCGTGCAGTCTTTTGTAATAGTTGTCTATGAGGCCTCGAATTCTTGCAGGTGGTATAGCTGCCCATTCGTCTTGGCAAAATGCCTCCAGGTCATGCAAAGTCTTTGGTCATCTTGCATGAACCGCATGTTTGAGATCTCCCCAGAGTGGCTCGATGCTATTAAGGTCAGGAGACTGTGATGGTCACTCCAGAACCTTCAACTTTTTCTGCTGTAACCACTGGAGGGTCAACTTGGTCTTGTGTTTAGGGTCATTGTCATGCTGGAAAGTCCAAGTGCGTCCCATGCGCAGCTTTCGTGCAGAAGAACGTAAATTGTCTGCCAGTATTTTCTGATAATATGCTGCATTCATTTTGCCATCAATTTTTACAAGATTCCCCGTGCCTTTAGAGCTTGCACATCCCCAAAACATCAGTAAGACACCACCATGCTTCACAGTGGGGATGGTATTCTGTTCACTATAGGCCTTGTTGACCCCTCTCCAAACATAGCGCTTTTGGTTGTGACCATAAAGCTCTATTTTGGTCTCGTCACTCCAAATTAGTGTGCCAGAAACTGTGAGGCGTGTCAAGGTGTTGTTGGGCATACTGTAACCAAGCTTTTTTGTGGCATTGGCGCAGTGAAGGCTTCTTTCTGGCAACTCAACCATGCAGCTCATTTCTGTTCAAGTATCATTGTATTGTGCTCTTAAAAACAACCACACCGTCTTTTTCCAGAGCAGCCTGTATTTCTCCTAAGGTTACCTGTGGGTTTTTCTTCATATCTCAAACAATTCTTCTGGCAGTTTTGGCTGAAATCTTTCTTGGTCTACCTTACCTTGGCTTGGTATCAAGAGATCCCAGAATTTCCCACTTCTTAATAAGTGATTGAAAAGTACTGGCTGGCATTTGCAAGGCTTAGGATATCTTTTTATATCCTTTTCCATCTTTATAAAGTTCCATTACCTTGTTACACAGGTCTTTTGACAGTTCTTTTCTGCTCCCCATGGAACAGTATCTAGTCTGCTCAGTGCATCCACGTGAGAGCTAACAAACTCATTGACTATTTATACACAGACACTAATTGCAATTTAAAAAGCCACAGGTGTGGGAAATTCACCTTTAATTGCCATTTTCACCTGTGTGTGTCACCTTGTGTGTCTGTAACAAGGTCAAACATTCAAGGGTATGTAAACTTTTGATCAGGGCCATTTGGGTGATATATATATATATATACAGTTGTGCTCATAAGTTTGCATACTCTGGCAGAAATTGTGAAATTTTGGCATTGATTTTGAAATTATGACTGATCATGCAAAAAAACTTCTTATAAATAACTTCAATAAAAATCTTTTATTGAAGGATAGTGATCATATGAAGCCATTTATTATCACATAGTTGTACTAAATGTATATATAAAGCTCCGGAAAATATTAAGAGACCACTGCACCTTTTTCTTTCCTTTCCAAAAAAGTTGAACAGAAGCGTTCAATTTGCAGTGGTCTCTTAATTTTTTACCCTTCTGTTCCTCACGCAAAACCTTCCTTTTTGACTTTTTTAGAAAGGAAAGAAAAAGGTGCAGTGGTCTCTTAATTTTTTCTGGAGCTGTATATGTTTCTATCAAATACGAGTGGAAGTTATTATTTCAGGACCATTGTCTACTATTGTTACGGCATACCATCTTAAGGCAGGAGGACCTTTATAAACCTATGAAAGGACCTCATAATGCTTTATGTTGTTTTTGATTTATGGACATTATTCTTTTGATCAGGAGATGAAAAACTGCAGGACATGAAATGTCATTCACATCCACACTTATCAGGTGCCATTATAAAGCAGAATGTCATTCACATCCACACTTATCAGGTGCCATTATTAAGCTGAATGTCATTCACATCCACACTTATCAGGTGCCGTTATAAAGCAGAATGTCATTCACATCCACACTTATCAGGTGCCATTATAAACGCTGGGAATTATTTTTATGGTACAGTTTATTTGAGATGATCGTGTGTTTGACGATCCTTCACTGCTTATGAAAGCCTCCTTGGTATATTCCTCATATGTGAATGGTTTAGCAATACACTGTGCCACTTTGTTTCTTCCTTCTGCCACTTGATTTTACTTCTGCTCATAGATTTTTTTTAAACACTTCTGTGCTTTTCATGTCTGGACACAGTTCTTGTGATTTTGTCTTTTTTTTTGCCTCACCCATGAAGTTTTTCTCATGTCTTATTTAAAAATGATGCTGACAACAGTTTTACAACAGAGAAGCCGGACAGCCTGGCTCTTTAGAAAAACAAATCTATCTGATGCCATTTGGCAAAGGATTTCTAAAATGCAATATTGAAAGAAGCCTTGGCAGCAGTATGCAAAATAACTTAAAATAATAAACTTGACAAGCTAAGCAATTATAATGACATTCATATTTTGTATTGTCCTTTTTATGCAAGACCTTGGCATGACAAGGCCTTGTGTGCTTTTAGTTGCTGACCACTGTGACATAGACCCTACTGAAGAGATGGGTATTCAGCAAAGATTTAAGGTTGAGAGTGAGCCTGCGTCTCTCATGTGGATTGTTATGTCATTCCACAATAATGGAGCTCTATGGGACAAAGCCTTGCCTCCTGCTATTTGTTTAAAAAATCTAGGAGCATTAAGAGAGAAATGATGGCAAAAATATTTGGCCAGGCTGAAACCATCTTCCCTAGTAATGCTGGTCTTATAATAGCATGATAATTGTAATTATAATTAATTTGTGCACATATTTTCAAAACCTTTTGCATGACAAAATATAGGAAAAGAGTTTGTTAAAATGAGTCAAATTTATCTAATGTAGGTCATCATTTTCACAAAACTCCTTTATAATTAAATCTTGTTGGGGACCCACACTGCTATACGTTCTAACAAATCTAAGGGCTGGTTGAATATACAAGAATGAAAGAGGTTTAGAGGAGTAAAAAAAAAGTGAGACTTCAATGTGTTTTCTTTCAGATGTTTATTTTTAAATAGTCATAGCTTCAAAATGAACAGTTGAACATAGGTATCAAACATAGAACATAAATAGGTAACCCATAAATACATCAATAAATATGCAGAGGATTGCATTTCTTTCCAGGAAATATTTTTATAGATCAAATACGCATGTAAATGTCATAATAATTAACAATGAAAGCAATATCAAGCACTATCAATAAATAGTAAGAAAATATCACCTTAGTACATAGTACCTGGTTCAATAAAAGAAATTGACTGTCTCTTATTTCAGAAGAAATATTTTAGTTCCCACTCCATGTCAGGACCTGTATAAAAACATTATAGAACAGCCTAAAAAAAAACAAATAAATACTTCTTTGGTCTGTATCTTGTCACAGTTCAGAATGCCCAAGTATTCTTGGAATGAATCTCAATCAATCTCTTCAGTTTTTCCTGTTGAAAAAATGTAAAAAAAGAATATTACTACAATATAATTCACAAGTTTGTGGCTTTAGACATTTCAGTGGGGCTATACAAGAAAATGGTAAAAGATCAGGATGGTAAAAGAAAATGTTTAACTTGAACAAAGAGCCTATACACAGTAACTTCAACCTATAACCTACATAATCATGGGTTCAATGTTCAGGTTTTATAGTCAATTTGTTCAAGTTTAATTTGCCTATATATCCAGCATTGCATATGCAACATTAACCTGTATCCTTGAACCTCCTTTATCTTAGGATATTCTGCTGCATTTATGGAAGGTAAATATCCAATCTAACTGTTGACATCCATCTTATTTGTGATGTTTGCATTTGATCTACATATGTGGGCTGTATCTTCTACTTACTTGGCCAGCATCTTGTCAATGAAGTTTTTGACCCAGGGAGCATTGGGATCCAGACAAATATCCTCATGGGTCTTTAGAGTGGCTCTACAGGACAGAAGTGAAGAACAGTCAAAAAAAACATATCACATTTTAGAATCGGCATTAGCTGGTGAAATGGACAGTGATCAAGCTCCTGGACTGAATCATTAAACAAGAGCAATACCTTTAAGTTTACATTGTTTAGAAACTGTTTAAAGGGTCAGTCTGCAATTTAAACAACAACAAAGCGGCACACCAAAACCAACTCGAGGATGAACCTGGAGAAATGTTAACACTCAAGTTCAAAGACAGATCTATGGATGCAAAGGTAAACAATCGATAAAATGTAAATGCTAGTTTGAAAATGTTTTAAGGCTACACAGTATATTTACAATTATTCTGCAAAAAAAAGGGAGAAACCAGTGTATATTACAGTTGATCTAAGCTCATGAGGAATTATAAGGAGAATGGAGCAGAGACTCACATGATCTCAGTGTCTTTGCAGTGCGGGCTGGGAGGGAAAATCTCCACCTTTGCAATGAGTTTACCAACACGCCTGCTCTCTGTCTTAATGCAGCGACATCGTGGCTCAACCGCCACTCCTTTAAGACTCATCCCTGTTATGTTAAAGGTCAGAAGGCATGGGTCAAAGTGAGAAGGAATACCTGGTGGACATCCATCATGATGACAAACACAGTGAGTTAGAAAAAGAGAGAGACTGTAGCAGAAAAACTGATTTGTATTACTAATGAGATGCAGAGGTACAGAATTGTATACCATGTTGATCATAACCTCTGCAGCTCCGGAAAATTTAAGAGACCACTGCACCTTTTTCTTTCCTTTCCAAAAATGTTGAAAAGGAAGGTTTTGAGTGAGGAACAGAAGGGTTCAAATTAAGAGACCACTGCAAATTGAACGCTTCTGTTCCTCACTCAAAACATTCCTTTTCAACTTTTTTGGAAAGAAAAGAAAAAGTTGTAGTGGTCTCTTAATTTTTTCCGGAGCTGCATATTCATATCCATAGTGTGTCTATACGTTCGAGTGACAAGAGTTGTCAAAAGTATTTACTCACCCTCAGTGATGGTCAGGCAGACCAGGAGCACAGCAACAAGACTGGCCAACATTCTGATGCTCGTCTTCATTGTGGAGTTGCAGTAAAATAAAACTACAAGACCTCTGATAAAGTCTAATACTATCTTGCTGGTAACTAATGTTGTGAACTATAGTGTAGTTATGTCGTTGTCTCTGTCAGTCCGAGTTTACTCTGTCCTCTTTGTCTTCCTTCTCTGTCTGCTGTGAGTTTAAATGTGCCGCTGTAGGAAGGGAGACGCTGTGTCTGCCACTGTGAGGAGAGTGCGCTTTAAAGCCAAGTTCTGGAAGTGAGTCATTGAGGATTAAGTGTTGTGAAATCTGGGGCAGACCGGTTAAGTGAGGCAGGGAAAGACCCCCTAGGGATGTTTAAACCGCTTTCTCATGTGGCAGCCTCCAAGTTAAAAGTGTTATGAAATGTTATGAAATGCTGGACTTTCAAAGCATTAACGATGTACAACTCGCTAATAACTAGGCACGAGCGATTGAACATGTAATCATAATTAATGCAACGTTGCAGTGACTGAATTGTGGAGAAATATGTATTGTCCCAAGACATTCATCACACAGGATGGACTATTTCCACAAAGAATCATCTGCACTGATTAGAGTCATCAGGTAGTGTCATCAGATAAAAAAAAAATGTTGCCCCTCCTTCCCCCAAGGGACTAAGGGACACTGTAGGCAGCCTTTTCAACACAGAAGGGCCACATACCTTCAGAACAAAGAACAGATACACTGACAGTTTTAACAGATTTTAACAGATTGACAGAGGGCCCAATGATCTACTGATACCATTCAATGATGACTACCACAAACATAAAGACCATCAGATCAGATCCCCTCTCCCACATTCATGACACTATCTACACATCTATCGTTGCTCTTACTTGTCCGAACACAAGGACTCAGTAGTTTTCCATTACCTCAATCCGTTTATGCATTAGATCAGTAAAATTACCACCACAGTGATATATTGATTTTTGTATACAGTCATGTCCTAGAAAACATTTCTTGTTAAGGTTTGGATTTTGTGTGCCCTGTATTCAACAATCGTGTCCTTTGCCAGTCACATAGCGGTTAAAGTGATGAACGGCACTGCTTGCGTTTTTTTTTAAGGATGGATACAGACGTTTTATACTCGTGCTACGATTGTGGTCTGTGCTACAAAACAATGAACCTCTGTAGCACCAGTGCTATGTGCAAAAAAGTTAATGTACGGCCTTGTAAGTAATTTAATTCAATTCGAATAATAGCTATCAACAATACATAAAAGCACTGTAGGGGTGTGACCGATGTTTTAGCATTAAGTAAAATCCCAAAACCAAAACTCTAATTGTATTTAATCTTCACAAATTAAAATCACAGTAATGTTTTATTTTTTTATTTTTTTTACAAAACTACCACTAACAGGTTTCAATCATTATTAAAAAATAATTAAACCCTAATGTAACACTGCAATAAAATCAGTCGGATATAAAATGAACTTGTTTGACAGTTGTACCTGAAATTGTCTGCATCACTGGAAAAGCATGTAAGAGCAGGAGGGTTTCAGGAGAGGACAGAGATCGTCCACAGGCCTGGTCCACAGGCAATGTACAGCCTGTTATTTATCATCCTTTCTGATTACATAGTAAGTGTTCTTGTTACGTCCCTGGACGTTTTAGAGTTTGGATGTGGTTATTTGCTCTTTGTTTCTGTTCCCCTCTGTCCATCTCTATGTTTTCATAGGCGTTCCGGTTTGTCCTCGGTGACTGGGATTACCTCCCATTTGCATCCAAGATCCAATCATGTACCTGCTCCCCTCGTTATCCCGCTTGTACCTGTGTGGCTGTTATCCAATCAGTCTGTGTCATTGGTTTTAAATGCCCTCCCTGTTTTTGTTTGAGAGAGATGTTTTGAGGATAATTGGTTTTGTGGGTTAGGAGACAGGTGTTTGTATAGGGTTGGTGTGTACCTTTGGTTAAAGGAGTTACTGGGTAAAGTACATGTTTTTGGTTTGTTACCCTTTTGTATTGCATTTCTTTGTTCCACTTGTTAATCATAACTTTAGAATTCCCACTGTTATATTTTTGTTTGCCCAGGGGAAAGGGGATTGCATCTGGGGTGTGCAGATAGGCAAGAGGCCCATGGGCATACATATACCTGTAGTGAGTCCTCTGTCTATAAACACTAGGTTAGTATCTGGGTGGGCCACCCTCTGCATTTTTTTTATTAGAGAGAGCTTAGGTGTTCCTGTTTGGTGCTGTAGCCTGGCCATCTGATTTTTTAAGTTCTGTCATTTTAATTCCATCTTCATTTTAATTCCATCAGATTAGCCAGAAGGATTAGATCCTAATGAATGCAATACACAAGCTCTAACTGGATATAGCCTATTGCACTTTGATGCAACAAAGACTTTATTGAAAAAACTGGCAACCTTTAAGAGGTCAGTTACATTTAAACTAGCCTCAGATTTGAGCAAATACATACTCTGGAAAACTTCCTAACCAGAATTCTTGAACGGTATGCATTCTACAAAATGATTAGGGTTAGGGATTACTGCTATTTGTACAACCCTAAAATTTCAGAGGAAGTGTGTCATTCTATAACATTGATTGATGGGTGATTTGGTCACTTGGATTTCAGGCTGTGCTACGCAACACACATACAATAAGTAGGGACAGTTATTTCCTGAACCTAAAGTGAACTGACAGGGAAAACTTGGTATGACTATTGCTTGCCATGTAATAGGATATGGGTCAAACATACACAGGAAGTACAGTATGTTGTTCAGCTACTGCCTTCATCCAATGTTTTAATATGGGTAAAAGTATATTATAAAGGAAAGTAGATATTTTACCCATTTGGCAGTTAATCTTACTTGCATAATGACTTGCATTACCAAAGTGTGCAAATTTTTGTACTTCTTGCTTGTCCTCAGTGAGGACTGAAACCTCAACTTCAGCATTGCAAATATCCTCATCTACCAAATAAGCCACACATGAAATGCATAAAATTGTGAGTTGAGGGATGACGTAAAGTAGGCAGTGGAGGGTGTTGCATTAAAATACTTCATTTCCAAGAACCTTCAGTTTCTCAATGCTGTCTAATTCTATGTAGGGCTGAATGTGTCATTCTTGAAAAAAACTATATCAGAATGGTCCTTCAGTGTTCATAATAAATGACTGTAGAAAAGAGGGCGTGCATCGCTTTGAATTGCAAATCTGCCAGAGTCCCACATGAAATGCCCCGCACAAACATACATTTCTCCGTTAATTGGCGAATATATAATATACAGTATCTAGAAGCTCAAACCATTTAAACACCAGACTCAATGTTGTTGGAATTAAATAGAAAGCATTCTATGTCCACGTGTATTGCCGGGTTTGAAACACGCTGGACGAGACCAGTCACCTCAAGAAATGTTGCCACCACTAAAATCAATGTTTTTTGAAAGCCTACTCTGGAGTTGATAACAGCACTGAGCCTCCTGTAAAGTTTGACAAGGAAGATGCATTTCAAAACCATTCATAGTGTTAGGTTAGCTCTAGCGGTCTGTACTGTCAATTCAGGCCACAGCTTTTCATTTGGATTCAAGTCCGAAGACTCGGACGGCCATTGTACAACATTAATTTTGTGGTCCAGCAACCATTTCTGTATTTGATACATTGGGGTGATTGCCTTGTTGAAACAACTATCCAAAAGGGGAGTCTCAATCTCCTGGCAGAGGCAAACAGGTTTGGTCAATAAAATCCTGTTGCTTACTGGAATTCATTATGCCATCAATCCTAACTAAAGCCCCAGGGCCACTACAAGCAAAACAACCCCAAAGCATCAATGATCCACCACCATATTTTACTGTGAGTATCTGGTGCTTTTCCTTGTGTAGAGTTGCCTTTTGTCTTCAAACATGTAGATTGTGTGCATGGCCAAAAACAGTTTTTGTCTCATCTGACCACAACACACAATTCCAGCTGTAGCTCAAAAAGACTTCAAACTTCCCACTGATATATTTTTGTTTACCCTGGGGAAAGAGGATTGCATCTGGGGTGTGCAGATAGGCAAGAGGCCCATGGGCATACAGGTTTCATTTAAAAAATGCTAACCGATCAGCCATAACATTATGACCACCTGCCTAATAATGTGTAGGTCCCCCTTCTGTCGCCAAAACAGCCCTGACCTGCCGAGGCATGGACTCCACTAGACCTCTGAAGGTGTGCTGTGGTATCTGGCACCAAGACGTTAGCAGCAGATCCTTTAAGTCCTGTAAGTTGCGAGGTGGGGCCTCCATGGATCGAACTTGTTTGTTCAGCACATCCCACAGATGCTCGATTGGATTGAGATCTGGGGAATTTGGAGGCCAAGTCAACACCTTGAACTCGTTGTTGTGTTCCTCAAACCATCCCTGAACCATTTTTGCTTTGTGGCAGGACACATTATCCAGCTGAAAGAGGCCAATGCCATCAGGGAATACCATTGCCATGAAAGGGTGCACGTGGTCTGCGACAATGCTCAGGTAGGTGGTACGTGTCAAAGTAACATCTACATGAATGGCAGGACCCAAGGTTTCCCAGCAGAACATTGCCCAAAGCATCACACTGCCTCCGTCGGCTTTCCTCCTTCCCACAGTGATCCTGGTGCCATGTGTTTTCCAAGTAAGCAACGCACACGCACCCGGCCATCCACGTGATGTAATCATGTCTTTTACATCACGTGGATGGCCGGGTGCGTGTGCGTCGCTTGCCTGAAACATGATTCATCAGACCAAGCCACCTTCTTCCATTGATCTGTGGTCAAGTTCTGATGCTCACGTGCCAATTGTATGCGCTTTTGGCAGTGGAAAGGGGTCAGCATGGGCTCCCTGACTGGTCTGCGGCTACGCAGTCCCATACGCAACAACCTGCGATGCACTGTGTGTTCTGACACTTTTCTATCAGTACCAGCATTAACCTTTTCAGCAATTTCAGTTACAGTAGCTCGTCTGCTGGATCAGACCACAAGGGCCAGCCTTCACTCCCCACGTGCCTCAATGAGCCTTGGCCACCCATTCTTCCTGCTTCTAACACATCAACTTTGAGGATAGAATGTTCTATCCTCAAAGTTGTTTACTCGCTGCCTAATATATCCCACCTACTGACAAGTGCCATGATAACAAGACTATCAGTGTTATTCACTTCATCTGTCAGTGGTCATAATGTTAAGACTGATCAGTGTATGTATACACTTTAGTTCAAGGCCTGAAGTGAATACAGGTGTCCAAGTTAATGCCTGTTAAATTTGAATTGAGTTTGAAAAGTCAGGTGGAGTGACCAATAAGTCAAATGGTGCATAATTACAGTTACACTAATTGAAAAAGTAATTTAAAATTAATGCTTTTTAATATAATAAATGCATTTTAATGAGCATATACATTATTCTGTATGAAATTAAGTTATTTAAGCGCATCTACAGAATATTTATTCGCTTTTGTAGATGCCATAATCAAGCAAGGAGAAATCAGCACAACTAAGAGCTCGTTTAAAAAGTGATCCAATTGCAAGGGCAGAGTACCTTGCCAAAAGCAAAGCAAAGTATTGTGTTAATATCTGGATAAGTTACAACTAAAGTTACTATGGTGTTATTTGTTTTCATGGGATGGTTTTAATACATGCATTATTATTACTAAATAGTAGTGTTCCATGTTACAGAACAGATTATAGATTTTACAAATGATGAATGTTTGTGATTATTTTAAAAAATAGGGTTCTAAATATGTCAATATATTTTGTAGTTATCAAAAGAGGAAGAATGATGGAAAGATATTGAAAATCCCAGCCAGTCAGCAGTCTCTTGTTCTTGGTCTAGTCATTGTGCTGATTGTTCAGGACAGATCCTGTTTC
Organism: Esox masquinongy; assembly: GCA_016801175.1. Classification (NCBI taxonomy): domain Eukaryota; kingdom Metazoa; phylum Chordata; class Actinopteri; order Esociformes; family Esocidae; genus Esox; species Esox masquinongy. The sequence goes on along the minus strand of JACXGI010000071.1, from coordinate 117,977 downwards.
TGGGTTACATACACATGTCCCTCGGGTGTGTGTACTGTGGATTGTGAAAAAAGCGATTTGGTTTTACCAATGGTATGACAAAGGGATTTCACATGTGCGTGACCTCATATGTATACTACCTGTCAACGGTTTTAGAGGACACACATTTATCCAGTTTTTATTAAAGTCCAGTGAATAACCTGAAATGGTACAAAAATCTAAACTGCCAGAGGTTAAAAAAAGTTCAGGTAACCAAAACTGAAAAATAATGTATATATCAGAGTTAAGAAAATAGGTATTTTTCAGGGAACAATTAATGGGTTAACAACTTGGGGATTTTCGGCAGCAGTGGAGGTAGAAAATGGAGGTAGAAAATGGAGGTAGATAATGTGGAGGTAGATAATGTGGAGGTAGATAATGGAGGTAGATAATGTGGAGGTAGATAATGTGGAGGTAGATAATGTGGAGGTAGATAATGCCTTGAAAGTTGACGCTAAGAATTCCTACAGGAGTCCCAGCTTTTGTTGATTACTTATAAACCCTCTCTGTATAAAAGCAGTGTTGGAACAGGCTGTGTTATTGAAGCATTAACAAATGTTGTGAATTTCAATAAAAACTGGGGAAGTGGAGGTGTTTTAAAACTTTTGACTGGTAGTTTATACCACAGGAACAGACAAAAGGCATCTGTACAGTTCCTGGAAACTGAAACCAACTGAACAGCATGCATTTGGTAACAGACACCATTTTGTTTGGTTTAATTTTAAGTATTCTTTAGGGATGTCAATACTTTTTTTAAACCAATGTTTTGCTGAAAAAAATCTTACTATTAAATAAATTGTTTTGTGTTTGAGAAATTATTGTGTTGAAAGGAAAGTATAGGGGTCTCAAAATATTACTCATTGTTTGTGTTGTTTAGTTTTCGCATTCACTTAAATGCTCAATTTCATAAAGGGTGTCAATACTTCTTGAGTTGACTGTAGATGTTTGCTATTGTTCTAGTAGCCAATAGTTAGTTGATAATGCTGCAAAATTACCTCATTTCCATTCAATACAGCAAGACTGAATGCTAATATTTACATGTAGGCTGGCTGCCATGTTTACTTAAGAGTTTGTTGTGAGTATTGTGTTATTATTGCTATAACATCATATTGTGTTATTGTGGTTTTGTTGCTCACACCGGAAGAATGCTGAGAGCTGTATGTGTCATCTCCAGCCTGCGTGAACATAACTAGACCACCTTTTTAACTTCTATCTATGGATTTTGTTTAATGCTAAATGAAAATGTTGCAAATTCTTGCTTAAGATACATTTTCTGACAGCTCTAACTGTGACATAACTTGTCAATAATAACTCTTATGGTGCTAAGCTATAAGAATGGAGCTGGTGCAATAAGTTCCCAGTTCTCCCTTCCACAATTGTGTTGTGAAATGATTACTCAATGCAACATTTTAGAAAGCAATGCCATAGCTGCGGTCAGGCAAGTTAGAAGTAATCCAACAGCCTCCCACTGAAATATATTTTCTCCTGTTAGATTGTTTTTAAAGTAGCCCATTTTTTTTAGTCATCATGGTTTACATAGCAACGCTGACTCCTGTGCTACCAGACTGACAGCCTTCATTTGAACTTTATAGTACTTTTAGTAGGCTGTCAAGTGTCCAATCATGGTGTTCCTGGTGTACAACCCTGCAGTCCATTTAGAACAGCCCCACCATACAATTGCATTTGCACTGCACACAGACACACACACACACACACAATTAATTTGTATTTAAATAGTTAGATAATGTAATACCGTTTAGTTTTTTTTTAAGTTCTGGGGGGAACATCATAGGCCGACTTACAGCGGAACAAAAACAAGTAAACAAATAGAACAATAAATCACAAACAAAAAATAGTCCGGACATCCAAATGGGATAGGTTTGTTGGTTTGAGTTACTCACTCGTAGACGGAGGCAGATAACACCTGTACAAAAAAACAAAAGGCCTAAGCTCTATGCCATAAGTCCTTTGGTCGGGATTCAGATTTGATGCACTGGTGTAAAGTAGTTACGAAGGGCCACAGTGCACGTTATTATGACAGGCCCTACTGCATGCTAGTTGCTAGTTAAAATCAGGGCCCTGTTAACCGCATAGGCTACATAGGCTGCAGTCTAGGGCCACATCATCAAGGGAAGTACACATGCACTATTTATAACATTAGTTATTTTATTGATCGCATTTTGGTTTTTTGTATTGTAATATCTACCCATACATTTTGTGCCAGTGCGAGAATAAATGATTGCTATCAACGCCAACTTTAATATTTCTCACAAAGCTATATCTTATAATGCGTTTGACCTTGGGTCTGCAAGAATGGCAAATCTACGTCATAAACATGAGAGTGGCGCTCAAAACCGTCAACAAAAACAACTGAAGTCATTATCTTTACCATTTCACCATATGGTAAAGATAATGACTGTTTTTTACAGTTATCCCTTATTTTCAACAGACATTTGCCGGCACCCCTGCTGCCAGAAAATTACCGTTTTTTTACACTTTTTTTTTACAGTGTATTCATGAGTTATTACTATTTTGACAATGTACCAAAGTCTACCAGGCACAAGGTTAGCAAAAATATGCAAGAGTCAGAGCTCCGCTTTGTCAGGCCTTATAAAACAGCAAAGAACACCAAACAAAATCGCCTTCATTTCTATGGTTGGCACAAAAACACAACCATAAACCCCAAAAACATTCCAAAAGTTAACACTGTACATAAATAACTAAATGGCACAAAAAACAAACCTCTGTCACCTTCTTATCAATTACAACAAACATAAACATTAACATAATGAACAGCCGCAAAGCATGCTGGGATATCGATAATAAAAGAGAAATACTCCTTACTTACTAATACTAATAATTATTTGTACAGTTTATTTTGTAAACAGCAAGTCAAAATCTGTGGAAAAACAGATATTTCTTGTGTTTCCTCATAGTAGACTTTTCCAGTTACTTTACAGGACAAATAATAAATGGTTTTAAATCTAATTTAAAAAATATTTTTACTGTGATTGTGAAATGCAGAAAATGACATGTAAAATTTAAAGTAAATGCAAGTGGTGAAAGCTCTTTTTCCAAGCTGGGTTTGATCAAACATAATCTTAGGACCTCCATGGGTGAACAGGGGCTTAACCACTGGACTCTACTGAATATGATCCGGTGCGTCAGATGGATTTCACTGACATCATCAACGATTTTGCTTCAAAGAAAAGCAGAAAAAAAGATCATCAGTAAGTCTGATATTTTTAATGCTTTAAACATGTTCTGAAAAGATTAGATGCTGACCCACCGTGAACGACTGGAGCAAATGGTCAGTATAGACATTAACCTTTGTAGCCAAATCAAATGCATTTGTTTGTGTGAATTTAAAAAGCTTATTCTACATAAACTTTAAAAACTATAAATAAACTATGAAAAACGATTCAACTAAATTAATAATTTCGTATATTCTTTGGTATTTTTTTCATATATAGATATGCAATGATGTTTGCTGGGTAATATCTATGTTGTTGTCCAATGTCAGTGCCTTCTCTGCTGGCCTAGTGACTAGCAAAGGCTCTACAACATTATTAGGTCATCGCGCGCGTACGGGAAGATTAACAATTGATTGCAACACAGATGTCCGCAGTTCTAAAGAGATCTGCAGAATGATCAACAATTGCTGGAACAGCGGCAGACCTGCTCAAAACTCCGGACATTTTGATATACAAAATAAACAACATTTTAGATTCTTGCAAAGTCAATTTAAAAGTCATGATTTGTACATACAGCTCTGGAAAAAATTAAGAGGCCACTGCACCTTTTCCTTTCCTTCCCAAAAAAGTTAAAAAGGAATGTTTTGAGTGAGGAACAGAAGCGTTCAATTTGCAGTGATCTCTTAATTTTAACCCTTCTGTTCCTCACTCAAAACCTTACTTTTCTACTTTTTGGAAAGGAAAGAAAAAGGTGCTGTGGTCTCTTAATTTTTTCCGGAGCTGTACTTTAAAAGCAGACAGTGGAGGAGGCTGCATTATACCACATTAAGGAACTGATAGTCCTTGGAAAGGAAGTATTTTTGAAAGGAACTTTTGTATGGCGCCATTGATAACTTGTGGAACTGTCATAAGGACCCATTGGGGAATGCCAAACTGCACACTTGCCCTTACCATCATGGGAAAAGTTATATTTCACAGTTCTATAGGTCAAACAGGTCTTCTACTGAAAATCATAAAATAAATCATAAAATTGTTTTTGTAACTTCTGCACAATCAGAGTAAACGTGATGGATCACAAGATGCTCAGGGAATTTATAAAGCCTTATTTAAACAGGGATATTACCATTGAGTCACAAGGCTGTAAAATTATTATTTTTTTAAAAAAATTACAATTTAAAACACAACAATAATGAGACATACGTGTTTCAGAGATTATCCTCTCCAACAACAATCTAAATTGATCAAAGGAGATTAGCTAATTTAATTTCAAGGAGGCCTGGAGTGTATTTTATGAGCCAGGCATGAAAACTACAAGTACTCCTCAGGGCCGCCAGAGTCAACCAGTGTAGTAGAGAGTCTGATAATTAATGGATTTCCTGTAAAGTAGTAATTTAAACAGGATGTTTCTGCAGACATTCTGCAATATATCTCCAGGAATAAAAATACAATACAACATGCAACAGTAAGTTCTTAAACTGTCACCAGTAATAAAACGTTTGGCGGAATCCAGAGGTTTTAAATAAGGTTTTAAAACAGAGGATTTGAACAGAGTACATGTGCACCTTTCAACTGGAATGAGCTACAAAACATTTTAAAATAAAATCATCTAGTGACTCTGAATGATTTTAAGTCTAAAATCAAATCTTTGATAGATATTGATATTGGGTGCTGTACATGTTTTGAACCGTACTCTACACTGTACATTTACATGTACAGTAAAACTAGGAAGTGTTGTAATCTATGTTTTAAGTTGTGATTTTATGTGCTGTAACTTCTGTGTTCTACTATTTTTGTCCAGGTTCCTCAAGAGAATACAGATTTTTAATCTCCGTATGGCTAACCTGGTTAAATAAAGGTTAAATAAAAATAAAATAACCCTGAGAGGAGAGTAGCCCTATGAATTCCAAACCAGCCCCTGGACTGCTACCCACTGGCTTTGAGTGCC
>JACXGI010000071.1:48797-112720 GCA_016801175.1 Esox masquinongy | reverse complement strand
AGCTCCATATTTGTGTTTCCACTGTAGTGGAAGTGAAATGTTTTGTCAGGTTTCATTCGTGGGAAACAAATATGCTAGTGATGACTGACAATTTTAAGAAGGCTACAAATTACACGTTTTGAGGGCAATATTGTTGCGAAGCTCTGCTATTTGAGTGTAGGGAAAATACAGTAGACATAATGCTTCTTTATGGTTTATTTTTGTTGTTGTGCATCAATCCATATGGAACAGAGAAGCCCACTACAGAAGATGCAGAGAAAAGCAATGATTGCAGAGAGAATCGCTTCAGCAGAGACAAGCTTAATAAGTGTAGCAAGAAATGGTCAAGACAAGTAATGTAGCATTATTTTTAGCTGCCCGTTGTGTTGCTAGCCATCTTACTTTTACTATTAGCTAGCTATCTTCTCCAAGGATAGCTATCTTACTATCTTACTATTTACTTTTTTTACTTAATTTGAATGAACACCTAGGCCTCAGTGATATTTACAACTAATGTGAACAGTTGTGGTGGAGATTGACCATCGTACATTAACCAGGCGAGACCGGTGGAACGCAAACGGCAACAATAAATGAGTCAAGGCTGCACAGAATATAGAATAATCTGTTTTCTTTATGTAATGTTCGTTTAAACTTCTCCGCACAGCACAGCAGGTTTCAGAAACCCAGAAATCAACAGACGTTGTCTCCTGGTCTGGTATTCTTTCATCTGCCGAGTCTTCTGCTGCTTTCGCTGTCGTTCGGACAGGGTATTGTCCACAGGTTCCGCCATGAACTGTGAAGGGGCACAACTGTGAAGTCTTAAGACTAAACATGAAGTTGTCATTGCAGTGTGATGTCTGGTAAGGGGACATGTTTCTCCTGTATTGGTCTGAGGAATTGTCACTGCGGAATACATTCATATGTACTGAAGAAATTGCAATATTTACTTTCTTATTGACCTTAAATTCAATGCAATATTACAAACCCATAGTACAATCTGCCAATGTCCTCTTAGGTATCACATTGTAAAGTGATCTTTGTCTCATGGACGCCCAGCTACAGCATCACGCTCTGAATGACTAAGCTGCAGTGGTCACATAGGTTCACTACTAATTAGCAGTATATACAAGTCAGCTAATTAACACTGAGTTCCAAAGAGGCCAAATCGTCGGTGCTCAAATGGCGGGTGCATCGGTCACAAGACAAGCTAAATTATTTAATGTCTCAAATCATGACAGTATATGTCTAACATGGACAAATTGCATCAGCAAAGAGGAACAGTGGTTGCAAGTCGAAGCAGAGATAGACGGACACTGTAACAGGATAGCTTCTCAATGCCCCAAAAGCACAGCCGCAAAAATGGACACAGAATTGAATCAGCATGTCTGTGACCCAGTCTCAACAAAAACTGTCAGTAATGAAATTCACAACGCTAGAATTCATGGCAGGGCTGCCATTCATCAACTGCTTGTATCCAAGGCCAAGGCACAAAGATTAATAACTTGGTGTAAAGAGCATAAAATTAATTGTCGCACAAATAATTGCAAATAACGATCTAATTGTTTATATTGTAGACTGTATGCCACCACCGGGGCTCGGTTGCGTCTGGGCTGATGTATACACATGTGAAGCCAATCCTGCGGTAGATGTACTGGCTTCTGATTATGATAACTGAATAGAAACACACTTTGTAAAATAAGAAAAATTACTATTTTTATGATAGAGGCCCAGAACGGCCCCCACCCATCGCGGCCCAGGTGCAACAGCACCTCCTGCACCCCCGGTTGTTATGCGCACGTATGCCACAATTACAGGTGTAGCCTAAGCCTAATAATATTGTAGGCCTACATATACACGTGATGGATCCAGAGATGGTTCTTCAGATTTTAGTGTTTGCGCTATTAAGCGCCAAATTTCTGGTGCGTTAGACATCCTGACTGATGGAAACGGACATCATTTGTGTGGTATTTGTTTAGACGTTTCTAACATCGGCGCAAAAATCCATTATTGAGATTTGGAAACATATGATTTTGGAATCAAAATATTGTGCAAAACGATCATTGTCATTAAAATAATTGTGATCTGGCTCAAATAATCGCGATCAGCAGCCCTACCTGTCAGAATTTCTGACTACCACATTGTTTGTAAAAATTAGCATGCCACCAAAATTGGAGTGAATGTTTCTATATACAAAAGGTGATCATATGAAAACAACCTACTTCTTTGCAGAATGAATATTGCAACAATCTATATCAGAGATATTATTTAAATAACATGTTTTGTAAGATTTCCTGAGCCAGTAAGTACTTTTGCTGAAAACGTAAACTTTATTAACCATGCGTCATTTTTATTTTATTTTGAAACTCTTTGGGTTTTGGTCTCTAATTTACTCTGGTTGCTTATTTTTTCTCTCTGGCTATCCATGGGAACTGAATCTACAACTCGGGAGTCGCACGCATCATGTTCTACAACCCAGGAACCTTTGTCTAGGCCTCTTCGAGTGCTAGAGTCTAGGGAAACTGTAGCCTAGATAGAAAATGTTGCATGTTTCCTGATATGATTAGTAACAAACAAGCCAAACATGTAAAGAATTCCCAGGCACCCATTCTCTTTTTTGTTGTAATTTTGGTGGCGTGGTAGAGGTTTATCAACGGATCACTCGTTAAAGATGCAATCTGCAACAGTCAATTGTGCTGAATTACAATTTTTCACTGTAACCAAACCACGCAGCACAAGAACAATGTATTGTTGTCTCCCAGGCTGTAAGCAGGATATGATTACAAATGAGTGATCTCCATACGCTCCCGACTAGTGGGAAACCTGCCTGACAGTCTTGTGACACTCCACACATTCACAGGCAAGACGCACAGAATACACGTGTGACTTTTATTCTCACCACTCCTTTCACCTGAGTCAGCTATTTAAGATTGAGAAAGAGATAGGAAATGAGTACTGTAAGTGAGAAGTGATAGTTTGTGTAAGTGAAAAAGGAAATTGTATCCAAATAATCAACCTACTATTGTTAGCAAACTATGAAGGAAATTCTGTACCTCCCATTAGAAGGGTAATTCACACCGTGTCGGTTAATATTCAGCCTCTTTACTTTAAAGTTACTTCAGTTCCTGTATCTGCCATACATCTTGGCTGAGCTGCATCATATATGATTTAAAACGTATGATTCTAAACTAAAAGTGTGGAACGCTGGTAAAGAAAAACTATAGTTGACAGAGGTAGAGGAAAGGAAATTCCCAAAATGTGAATTCCATCGGTGTTATTCACTCTGAGTAATCAAACTGAGAAACGTCACGAGCCAAGTACAGTATGTCAGTACAGGTGAAGCCAGCAATAGAAATATACACAAATATTTGCTTTTTAGTTGTTAAACCTCTGTGCAGAATACACCCCGCGGTATCTACAATATACTGTAGTTAATCATAAACCTCTGCGCAGAATACAGCCCGCGGTATCTACAATATACTGTAGTTAATCATAAACCTCTGTGCAGAGTACATCCAGTGGTATCTACAATATACTGTAGTTAACCATGAACCTTTCGGTTAAAAAATATGAATGTACTGTGGAATGTAATGAGACCCCTCTTTCAAATCTCTTTCCAATTTTTGTTACATTACAGCCTTATTCTAAAATGGATTTTAGATTATTTATTATTTTTAGGTTATTTATTATCATCTACAATATCATCCCAGAACCATGGGCTGCAACAGCAGTGCCGAAATTGTCTAGAACCTAATCAGGCTTCAACTTACTATAGTCGGACATTGACAGACAGAAGGTAGATATATCAAGCATGGTCATGAGTCATGAATGTAAAAATAATCACAGAACAACAATCGACCAATAATATTAAAAAAAACACAACACAATTAGTTCATTCGACATGCCTTGTGCCCCATAAGTATTTTAAGTCTCGAGCCTTGGCTCTAGTGTTCTCTGTGGTGAGAACTGTCAACAGGCTCAGTCTTTCATGTGACATGCTGCTCCTTAGGAATGACTAAATAAACTTTAGATTGAAGAATGAGCACTCCACTGTTGCAACAGTGAAACGTATGGTAAAGAATAGCAGTATTGCTGTACATACATCACTAAATGTTTTTTTCACTGAGCTGCTCTCAACTATGAGCATCTTGGCCAGGTCCTTCACTGTGGGTTCTTTTGCTAATTCAGACCTAAAACATACCCAGAAAGAGAGGAGTTGGCCAGGGAAACATGAGGATATATCTTCGCAGTAGTGGTCTACAAAATGTTGTGCATTCTTGTAAAGTGTAGAATAAGACCAAGCAATAACAAAAAAATTATGCATAGTGGCTAGGAAAAACATCCTAGCAGGGGTGAAACTTTGGAAGAAACCTAGAGAGGAGCCAGACTCTGAAGGGTGGCAAGTCCTCTTCTGGCTGTGCTGGGTAAAGAATTGTATATGACCTTTTTGGCCACATCTATGTTTTTGCGTGTCCAGATGATCAAACGGGTCAATGATTTCATGCACTGCAAAAAATGACTGTCAAAAAATAAGGGGAAAAAACTACATTTAAGGAGATATTTGCTTGAAATAAGTAAAATAACCTGCCAAGTCCCACTAGAGGACATTGGTTCCTGACAGTTTGGTCAGAAACATGTACACCAGGAGCCCACTAGAGGTCATTTTGTAGGGCTCTGGCAGCGCTCCTCCTGTTTCTCCTTGCTCAAAGGAGCTGATGCCGGTCCTGCTGCTGGGTTGACGCCCTTCTACGGGCCTATCCAGGTTCCTCATGTAACGGCCCACCTAATGGGTATGTCCTCCATGCTCTTGAGACTGTACTGGGAGGCGCAGCAAACCTTCTTGTGATGGCACGTATGGATGTGCCATCCTGGAGGAGCTAGACTACCTGTGCAACCTGAATGGGCTGCAGGTCCCGCGTCATATGACAAGGACACTAGCAAAATGCAAAACTAGAGAAGAATCAGTCAGGAAGGATAAGGACAGAGCAATTGTCTGTGGCCACCACCTGCAAAACCATTCTCTTTTTTGGGGTTGTCTTGCTGTTGCCTCTCCAGTGCCCCTGTTGTCACTTTCATTTGCACAAAAACAGGGGAAATTGATTCAAAAACCGCTTATGCTTCCTAGCTGGACAGATTGATATCCCTGAAGTTTAATTGACTTGGTGTTATACTGTGATCATTACATGTTCCCTTAATTTTTTTGAGCAGTGTATAATCTGGGGGGGACTCCTCTCACGACATGCACATACCAGTTTTACTTACTCAAATGTTCTGAGGGTAGAAGAAAATTGATTGGTTCAGGCGAACACCCAATCCAAATGGAGAGGAAGCGGTGCTCATGAACATTGCACCCTGTGATGATGATGGTTGTCAGAACGTTTAAGTAAAACTGTCTGTCCTATCTTGCTGTCTTCTGAGAACCCATTCTTTGATAATGAATAAGGTTTGATAAATATACTGAATAGATAAGTTTTTTCCCTTTTGAGAAGGGCCACTACTAGTCATTACAAAGATATTCATGGGATAGTGAACACTATCCCGTGAAGAAACATCACTGGCCTGGAGTGGCCACTTCTAGTATGACCATACCCCTTTCCCCAGGGCACGAGAGGTCAATGAATGGTTTGAATAGTATGAAAATTATATGAATCATAACATTTTGACACACCCATGGGAGATTTAGGACCAACGGGTCAGACAGTGCTATCCACCGCCATCATAAAAAATTAGGGAAAATCTTTTGGAAGATCCCTCCACTAGAGTTCCAGACTCGTAGAATCCATACTAAGATGCTTTGAAGCTGTTCTGGCATCTTGTGGGGGCCCAAAATTTAACTGAGACATTTCCTTTGCCTAGGCATGTTCTGTAGACACACTCTATAGGCCTATTGTTGTTTGGTGTTGCTTTTAGTTTGATCACAAAGATTACGGTAGTCTGTAGGCTGTCAATGGACTGAGACCCACAGACTACTAAATGGGACTTAAGTATACACTTTCTAAATTACATTATTGTTTATGTTGGTGTAGAGTTCATCAGAAACATGTTGCTGCAGATTCACTTCAGACACAAACAGGGATTAAAGGACATGAGGTGGGATGTGAGACTAATTCAGTGAGGGATTACTAGATCCAGTAACAGTGGAAAGTCCAAATTAACTGCTCTGTAAGTATGCATTAGTGCCTATACTGCCCAACCTATCTGTGATGATGACCCTCTCAGCCTACACTGTCTGTTCTGCCCTAGACCCTGCAGCTTGGTCAGTAGGGCTGAGAGTGTCGTCTGTGCTGATTGGGAGCCCCTGTAGTTCTGTATAGCATGGGTGCTTATTAAAAGGGATGCCCATTTGTGCCTTGAGACATTTATTCTTCTTAGACTCTCCTAGGGAGCCCACACCCCTCTCCATTAGCCTACGTTGTAATGTCCTATATTGGTTTTGTTGTTTCTCACTTCTCAACATCTCACTCATTCCATATGCTTGCACTCATTCCATTCATTCACTCACTCACCTATATTACTGTTATGCGGACTTTCACACCTCATGGTACTTTTTTCTAAATTATTCCATTATCCAATTCTGTTTCAGGTGTGGACTCCCATTGTGTCATGGTCTATGAGCCAATACACACAACATGTTTCATAATACAAAATCCCAGATATTTCCATTGTGCACCCACTGGCGGCTGGGAAACCTCTGGAGCCACTGCAAGGCAGGGCCCAGCACTCCAAGGGCCCAGCCCTGCATAGCAAAAAATAAGCTGGGCCTATATAAAAAGAAAAAAAGGAAAAGAACTTTGAGGGTGAGAAAACTCCGCTTGTTGCTAATCATTACATTTTGATAGACGGTAGACATGAGTAAAGAAAATACGCAAACGGTGCTCAAAAGCGCAGTAATGGTGTTGCCTGAACAAGCTTGCGTAAAACACCCAAAGATTATGTCCTTTTTTAGACAAGTCAGAGAGGAAGCCATCAGCACCTGCGCAGACAAAATACTGCCATGAATATACAGTAACTACAGGTAGTTGGATAGGAGGATTTTGGAAAGAGAGGTTCTTAGTGTTTCTTTTCATCAAAAAGTCATCGGAAAGCACATCATCCCAATATTTACGAATAGGCAAAGACCGTGGTATGGTGCCTGGAGATGTGGGTATACTCTAATTTGTTAACTAACAAAATGTTTTTGAATCTTCTGTTCTCCCCTCGTTCTTACATTTCAAACTGATATTTCCATCCAGGTCAGTTAAACTGCTAGAACAATAACGGGTGTGCAACACACATTTTCCACTGGCTAATTACATTTAGGAAATGTCACGCTTCCATACTGGGCACAATGCTGTGCTTACATATTTAATAAATAGGCCTAATTGTAGGCAATATCAACATTGTAAGCGAAACATTGATATGTTCCATTGGTCTTATTTGATATGGTGATATGTTTAAGCTACTATAGGTCAATGAGGCAATAATTGTAACTGGACTAAAATGTGACTAAAACATTAGGGCATTTTGTTGACTAAAATGGCTCACTGTTTTCGTCATTTTGACAATAACTAGACAAAATTATCATTCAAATGATATTAACATGTATAAATCTGAAAGATATTTTAGTCAAAATGACTAAAACTAGAATAAATCAAAAAAGGGTGCCAAAATTAATACTGTGCAACATCACTGTCTGGGTCCAGCAGTAATCGTAGCCTTTCTTCTCCTAACCCCCCCCCCACCAACACAGAGCTAGCGCTGTCCTTCTTGGTGTTGCTGAACAATGATCAATAGGCTATATAGTATGAACCCAGACCCCCCTGCAGGGTAGTATGAACCCAAACTACCCTTCTGACAATTGGATATTATGTGCGGCTTGACAGGGAAGAGAAGTGTTTGACGGTCGTAGAAGATCAACACCATCCAGGTGGTAGAACTAACCAACACCATCCAGGTGGTAGAACTAAACCAACACCATCCAGGTGGTAGAAATAAACCAACACTATCCAAGTGGTAGAACTAAACAACACCATCCAGGTGATAGAACTAACCAACACCTTCCAGGTGGTAGACCTAAACAACACCATCCAGGTGGTAGAACTAACCAACACCATCCAGGTGGTAGAACTAAACAACACCATCCAGGTGGTAGAACTAACCAACACCATCCAGGTGGTAGAACTAAACAACACCATCCAGGTGGTAGAACTAAACCAACACCATCCAGGTGATAGAACTAAACCAACACCATCCAGGTGGTAGAACTAAACAACACCATCCATGTGGTAGAACTAAACAACACCATCCAGGTGGTAGAACTAAGCAACTAACCAACACCATCCAGGTGGTAGAACTAACCAACACCATCCAGGTGGTAGAACTAACCAACACCATCCAGGTGGTAGAACTAACCAACACCATCCAGGTGGTAGAACTAACCAACACCAGCCAGGTGGTAGAATTAAACCAACACCATCCAGGTGGTAGAACTAAACCAACACCATGTTGTTGATTAAGACACCTGCTGTTGATTCCTAACCTGTTATGAAACTTCATGGGCTTAAATACTTGGAAACATTGGGTGAACCTTTTGACTAAAGAGGTTTCTCAAATAGCTTATACACCGATCAGCCATAAAATTATGACCACTGACAGCTGAAGTGAGTAACACTGATAATCTCGTTAACATGGCACCTGTCAGTGGGTGGGATATATTAGGCAGCAAGTGAACAATCTGTCCTCAAAGTCGATGTGTTAGAAGCAGGAAAAATGGGCAAGCGGAAGGATCTGAGCGACTTTGACAAGGGCCAAATTGTGATAGCTAGACGACTGGGTCAGAGCATCTCCAAAACTGCAGCCCTTGTGGGGTGTTCCTGGTCTGCAGTGGTCAGTACCTATCAAATGTGGTCCAAGGAAGGAAAAGCGGTGAACCGGCGACAGGATCATGGACGGCAAAGTCTCACTGATGCACATGGGGAGCGAAGGCTGGCCTGTTTGGTCCGATCCAACAGATGAGCTACTGTAGCTCAAACTGATGAAAACATTAATGCTGGTACTGATAGAAAGGTGTCAGAACACACAGTGCATCGCAGGTTGTTGCGTATGGGACTGCGTAGCCGCAGACCAGTCAGGGTACCCATGCTGACCCCTGTCCACTGCCAAATGTGCCTACAATGGGCATGTGAGCATCAGAACTGGACCATGGAGCAATGGAAGAAGGTGGCCTGGTCTGATGAATCACGTTTCCTTTTACATCACGTAGATGGCCGGGTGCGTATGTGTCGCTTACCTAGAGAACACATGGAACCAGAATGCACTATGGGAAGGAGGCAAGCCGGTGGAGGCAGTGTGATGCTTTGGGCAATGTTCTGCTAGGAAACCTTGGGTCCTGCCATTCATGTAGATGTTACTTTGACACGTACCACCTACCTGGGCATTGTTGCAGACCATGTGTACCCTTTCGTGGCAATGATATTCCCTGATGGCATTGGCCTATTTCAGCAGAATAATGCGCCCTGCCACAAAGCAAAAATGGTTCTGGAATGGTTTGAGGAACACAACAACGAGTTCAAGGTGTTGACTTGGCCTCCAAATTCCCCAGATCTCAATCCAATCGAGCATCTGTGGAATGTGCTGGACAAACAAGTCCGATCCATGGAGGCCCCACCTCGCAACTTACAGGACTTAAAGCATCTGCTGCTAACGTCTTGGTGCCAGATACCACAGCATACCTTCAGAGGTCTAGTTGAGTCCATGCCTCGACGGGTCAGGGCTGTTTTGGCGGCAAAAGGGGGACCTACACATTAGGTAGGTGGTCATAATGTTATACCTGATCGCTGTATCTTTACAGCATATAAGGGCCCCAAAGTCTCAGCTCTTAGGACCAACATCTTACTTAAAGAAACTTTCAGAAAATACATCTGGTTTGGGATTCTTTTTTCTTTTTTTTCTTTCACATTGCTTGCCAAAAAACAGTATATTTCCAGGATTTCACAACCATGACTTTTACTGAATCAGTGCCAATATTAATCGAGCTAGCGCATTCATACAAAAAGACAAGGAGTGAGATGGTCCATACTGATTGAAATCCCACTACAGGGAACTTGTTTTGCATTACAGGGGCTTGGCAGTAGTAAACCAAATCTTAACGTGGTTTCAATTCAACAGGGTTTACTTTCTTACCTGAACTAAGGCTCCACATTACCCCAGTTACTTTAACTACATTTTTGTTTGCAAAAATGAAGATGAGCATCAGAATGACAGCTAGCTTTGCTGTGATCCTGGCCCTCCTGACCATCACTGAGGGTGAGTATATTATTATTCACTTTTACATTGGGGTAATTTAGCAGACCCTCCTAGCCAGAGAAAGTACTAGTAGCGAATGTGTGGATGTATATACCTTGTGATACTGGAGGGAGTACATCCATATCCCTTTGCAAGCACCATGCACTATCAACAGAGCCACATGGGACCTCTCTCAATGCATTGGTACCCTGTGAACATGATGGCTGTCAATTGTTTAAAAACGTTCCCTTACATGGTTTGCTCAAAGTAAGCATTAAAATATATTTTTATTAAAAAAAAGTTACCCTTTTTACCCCCAGCTTGATCATAGACGATGCCTCACTCTGAAAGACGTCAACGGGGCAAGTTAAAAAATAATGCATGAAACAGTTTTCAGCAATTACAGACTGTGACAAAGTGGTGGGAGAAGTTGCCTGCGCTGGTCGTTACCTGCTATCTCCCTTGGCTCTAGGCATCCCCACATTATGACACAAAGCCATTACAAACATTTTAGTAATTCAGCAGATGCTCGAATCCAGAGTGTAACTACCAACATTAGTTTATGGCAGTGAATGGTGATTGGGTGGTTAGTTTACCAGCAATTGCACAGGGACTCTAACCTAGTTTTATAAGAGTTTGTGAACATGTTTAAAAATGAAACATCTCAATCACCTGAAATATACACCATGTCCTGTAAGCTGTTTCATAAAAGTGATTTGGCTACAATTCTTTTTTCAAAGATGCTCACACACACTGATTACTTTTTTTGAGTTTTTGCTTGAGGGGATAAAGTCAAACAGTCAGCTCAAGAAGAATTGACAACTTTCATGTAAGTGAAAGCAAAAAAAAACAACACAAACAATGAGTAATACTTTGGGCTTAAACATAAGGCTGAGCCGTATATTTTCATTTCAGCACATTAATAACTCAAGCGTAGTAACATTGCGTAGTTGGATTTTTCCAGCAAAACAGGTTTCAACAGTATTGCTAAGCCCGACCCAGACAATGCAGAGCCTGATTTGCCAACATTATTGGAACTACAATTGGAACCGTGTGTTGTCATCAAAATTAACAAAGATATGGTTGTGGGCCCACAAAATGTATGTTTTATAATGGCTATCTCAGTCTCTGGATTTGAATCCAACTGTAAACCTGTGGCCCGAATTGAAAAGGCTCTCAAGATCTTGAAATGCTGCTTGGAGGAGTGGACAAAGATTCCTCAAAGTGTGCGCCAACCTTGTCAGACTGCTGTAATCCACTCAAGGCGAGTTTTCCCAAAATATTGATTGTAAGGGTGCCAATTCCTTTGAAACCTATGTTTTGCAGAAAAACTTGCACCTCTCAGTAAAATACTTTGTGTTTGACAAATGATTGTGTAATGAAAATACAAGACTCCCCCTTACGGTGGAAATGAATGAGTCCAGAGTCAAATCACAGTTCTCTTGGGTTGTTTATATATTTATGGAAATCCCCAAACATTCAACTCAAAACACTTCCCCGAACGGGGATGGCTCACATGAATGAAAACTAAAACACATTACAGCGTTTCCAGCTCAGGGGTCTCATGGCTGCATCACCACGTGCCTTGCGCCTCCATTGGGCAGCTTCCCCCTCAAACTCACTGACTGCACCTGTTTCATAGGGGTAGGGAGACAGGTAATGACTTGCCCAGGTATCCCCGGTTTGCCCTGATTTCCCCTTACTCACACTCTTAGCGGGGCCACTGCTGGGTCCTAAGCCCCACCCCATGCCTGTCCTGTCACATAAAAGAGCCTAGTCCACTCGACCACCGAAGGCCACAATATGTATTTTAAAATTGACCTTTGACTTTTGCAGAGATGAGCCTAGGTGACTTGGGGTCAGATTTACGCTGCCGTTGCATCAAGACGGAGAAACGTCGGATTGGTAAACATATTCGCACTGTGAAAATGTTCCCTCCCAGCTCACACTGCAAAGATACTGAAATCATGTGAGTTAAGATTTTTGATCAATCTCATTAGCTAATGCTGACCCTAAAATATGATATTTGGAAAGTGAAGTGAACCATTTATTTTTCTCTATACCCCAGCCTTTTGCATCTGCATACAGACTGTTCCAATAGATTCCATAATGAAAGCACTAAACAATTGCCTGATTAAATAGTATAGATCCAGATTTTAGCTTCACAGTTCAAACACATCCTTAGAGCTGTTGTAATGAGTAGGGCAGGTTGTGTAATTGTCGTGTTGTACTGCCCTCTTGTGGTCCTTGTGTGATGTTGTCTTGTCATACCTTAGTTAATTTGCGATGTCTAACACCTGTTCTTGTCTGCCAGCTGTCTTGTGTTAGTCTTGTTATCTGTGTATTTAGTTTGCTCCCTTCGTGTGTGTTGCGTGGATCATTGTTTCTTGTTATCGAGTTTTGTTAGTGAGTGTTGCCTTGTGTTAACTGTTTGAATGTTATTTGTATAAGACGCATGTTGTGCACTTTTATTTCATTCAGTTAATCGTTATCGTTGCCGTTCGTTGTTTGGTTTTTGTTTTGTTTCCATTAAAACCCACGAACGCGAGCAATGTCTGCGCCTGGTTCCTATCCCGCACTACACTTGAGCCGTGACAGCTGTGTGCTATATCATTTGATTTCAAATAATGTTGATATCAGTTAAGGCCATCTTATATTAATCTCACTAAGCACTTAATAGATAATTATGTTCACTACGTGAAATAATTGTTTGTCCAGTTATTACACTATCAACAACATGGTTATTACAGTGCCTTTAAAAGTATTAAGACCCTTTTATTTTCTCCACATTTTGTTGTGTTATTGACTTAATTTCTAATTAAATGTGTATTTATTTACCATCAATATACTCCCTATACCCAAGAATGACAAAGCAAAGACACGTTTTTGGAAATGTGTGCTAAGTTATTGAAATTAAATAACTAAAATAATTGTAACTGAAGAATTCAGACCCTTCATATTGACCAAATTGAGCTCAGATGTATCCTGAGTAATTTGATCACCTAAAGCGGATTCGATTGGTTGGATATGGTGTAGAAAGGCACAAACCTGCCTATATAAGGTCCCACCCTTCACAGTGCATGCCATAGCAAAAACCAGGCAGTCAAAGAAGTCCAAGTAAATCTCTATAGACCACGGGGACAGAAAAGTGTCTACTCAATCAAAGTGGGCTCAATCATTGTAAAATATAAGACATTTGGAGCCACCAAGACTCTTCCTAGAGCTGACCATCCTGCCAAACTAACTGGGCAAGAATGGCCTTGGTCAGGGTTAAATTGGCACAAATTTCTAAAATGTGTTTTCACTTTGTCATTATAGATTGATGACAAAAAATGTTATTTACAAATACAGTCTGTAACACAATATAATGTGTAGAAAGTGAAAGGGTCTGAATACTTTGAGTGAATGAATGCACTGTATATTATGTTAACATTTAAATATTGTATCTGAAATGTTTCTGTCAGTCCTTGCTTACCAACATCCTATTTCATCAGCAAAATCTGATTTAGATCCAGGTTGTAGTATTTCATTTTTTTCAGAATTAGAATTGCCTTTATTGGCTAAGTGCATGTTAAACACATGCAGAACTCTACTTGGTGTAATGATACTACCAGTGGTAAACAATATATTGGGACAGAATACACAAAATTTAAAGTTGACATACAATAGGGGGAGAGCATATGAGACCCCAGGATATGAGCATTGAGTACATTCATTTTCATTAACTTACAGTACATGTACCGGTCTAGATAAAGGGAGATTAGCAGATGTTTTGGTGCAGTGCAGTGCAGTTGTTTAACAGTTAACAGTGTGTGAGTGTTTTGATGTGGTGAGCATAGTCTTGTTAGTTTGTGTGGGGCAGATGGATTGTTAAAATTAGGGCCACAGCACAGGGAAAGGTGGCAGGATTTGTTGTTCATGCTTGACCTGTACTGCCTGGCTGCCCTCCATCTGCTAGGGGAGAATTTTTGTAACAGTGAGGTGGGAGGGGTCAATGATGATTTGTTCTGTTTCTGACCATGTGCCTGCCTTGCAGAGCCATTCTAAAGAAGAGCAAACAAAAGATTTGCCTGGACATCAACACTCCCTGGGTGAGGACATTGGTTGAGAGGATGAAGTCTTAATAATTACAAACTAAAGTTGTCTGTCTTGTCTCCATTCATCCATCCATGATACTTATGTAATGAAACACACATAAATATGACTGTTTATAAATATGGTTGGTTGACATAAATTTCAAATATTAGGGATGAAAATTATTGAGTTGTGTTATACTGACTATAATATATGCATTCTTTAAGATTTTGTATTAGAATCTGAATATATTCACCAATTTGTTGGATTAGTGCCTAGAATTCTCATTTGGAGTGACATGAAAGTTACTGTACATAAAATGAAAAAGGGGTATACCTTTCTTAAGAAACTCACTTTATCATAATTCTTCATCATTATCTTGAGATAATGACACTTCTAGACAGGCTGGAAAATTGGGTAGGACTCTCTGGGACAGTCCTTAAACGGTTCAGATCTTATCTAGATGCCCGGAGTTACTTTGTCACCATTGGTAATCATGAATCTGATAGGGTGGCTATGACATGCGGAGTTCCCCAGAGATCAGTTATCAGACCGCTTCTGTTCAATTTCTATATGCTACCTCTGGGTCAAATTCTACAGAACAACAACATTAACTACCATAGCTATGCAGATGATACTCAAATATATATGCCTCTCAAACCATATGACAACAGCTCAATAGACTCTCTGTGACACTGTATAGAGCACATAAATACCTGGATGAACCAAAATTGTCTACAATTAAACCAAGATAAAACAGAGATTATTGTGTTTGGCAACAAAAATAAAAGAAGTAGTATTAGTAAAGAGCTGGATTCTCAGGCCCTAAAAACCAGGGACCAAGGGTGTAATCTTGGTGTTCTGATAGACTCAGACCTTACATTTAACAGTCATATCAAAGTGGTCACCAAAACAGCATTCTATCATCTTAAAAATATAGCCAGAATCAAGGGCTTGGTGTCCCAAAAAGACCAAGAGAAGCTCATCCATGCTTTTATCTCTAGTAGGGTTGACTGCAGTAATGGCCTCTTAACTGGACTCCCACAAAAAGACAGTAAAACAGCTGCAGCTCATTCAGAATGCAGCTGCTAGAATGTTAACCAGGACCAAGAGAACAGAGCACATCACTCCGGTTCTTAAATCTTCGCACTGGCTTCCAGTCAGTTACAGAATAGATTTCAAAGTGATGCTTTTAGTTTATAAATCACTGAATGGCGTAGGCCCCAAATACATTTCTGATATGTTTGAAGAATATGTTTGATAGATTTTACTCTAAAAATGCATGATGAAAAGATGTTTTGGGGAGTATGCCCAGAACCCCAATAACGAAGCTTACACCCCCCCCCCCCAAAAAAATCCATGATTTTCTAGTGACGTCCCTGTTACAGCTTTTATAGCTTCCTATGTTTTTATCCCGTTTTTATTCTACTTCTGTTTTCTTATTCTACGTTTTATTATTATGATGTTGTTTTGATGTTTTCATTTGAGTATTTGTTTTTATGCTATTGTACTTTTTATATATTTTTTTCTTTTCAAAGCACATTGAATTGCTTCTATGTATGAATTGTGCTATAGTGGATATAAAAAGTCTACACACCCCTGTTAAAATGCCAGGTTCTTGTGATGTAAAAGAATGAGACAAAGATAAATCATGTCAGACATTTTTCCACCTTTAATGTGACCTATAACGGGAACAATTCAATTGAAAAACAAACTGAAATCCTTGAGGGGGAAAAATAAAAAATAACAACTCACAATAACCTGGTTGCATAAGTGTTCACACCCTTAAATTAATACTTTGTTGAAGCACCTTTTGATTTTATTACAGCACTCAGTTATTTTGGGTAGGAGTCTATTAGCATGGCACATCTTGACGTGACAATATTTGCCCACTCTTCTTTGCAAAACCGCTCCAAATCTGTCAGATTGCGAGGACATCTCCTGTGCACAGCCTTCTTCAGATCACCCCACAGATGTTCAATTGGATTCAGGTCTGGGCTCTGGCTGGGCCATTCCAAAACATTAATGTTCTTCTGGTGAAGCCATGCTTTTGTGGATTTGGATGTGTGCTTTGGGTCGTTGTCATGCTGAAAGGTGAACTTCTGCTTCATCTTCAGCTTTCTAACAGGCACCTGAAGGTTTTGTGCCAAAATTGCCTGGTATTTGGAACTGTTCATAATTCCCTCCACCCTGACTAAGGCCCCGGTTCCAGCTGAAGATAAACAGCCCCAAAGCATGATGCTGCCACCACCATGCTTCACTGTGGGTATGGTGTTCTTTGGGTGATGTGCAGTGTTGTTTTTGCGCCAAACATACCTCTTGTAATTATGGCCAAGAAGTTCAACCTTGGTTTCATCAGACCATAACACAGTTTCCCACGTGCTTTTGGGGGACTTGATGTTTGTTTTTGCAAACTTCAGCCGGGCTTGGATGTTTTTCTTTGTAAGAAAAGGCTTCCGCCTTGCCACCCTACCCCATAGCCCATTCATATGAAGAATACGGGAGATTGTTGTCACATGTAGCACACAGCCAGTACTTGCCAGAAATTCCTGCAGTTCCTTTAATGTTGATGTAGGCCTCTTGGAAGCCTCCCTGAACAGTTTTCTTCTCGTTTTTTCATCAATTTTGGAGGGACGTCCAGTTCTTTGCAATTTCTCTGTTCTGCCATATTTTCTCCACTTGATGATGACTGTCTTCACAGTGTTTCATGGTATATCTAATGCTTTGGAAACTCTTTTGTACCCTTCTCCTGACTGATATCTTTCAACAATGAGATCCCTCTGATGCTTTGGAAGCTCTCTGCGGACCATGGCTTTTGCCCTGAGATGCAACTAAGAAAATGTCAGGAAAATCCTACTAGAACAGCTGAACTTTATTTGTGATTAATCAGTCACTTTAAATGATGGCAGGTGTGTAATGACTCCTATTTAACATGAGTTTGAATGTGATTAGTTAATTCTAAACACAGCCACATCCCCAGTAATAAGAACGTGTGCATGCTTATGCAACCAGGTTATTGTAAGGTTTTTATTTTTCATTTTTCCCCCTCGAAGATTTCAGTTTGTTTTTCAGTTGAATTGTTCACATTATAGGTCACATTAAAAGTGGAAAAAGTTCTGACATGATTTATCTTTGTCTCATTCTTTTACATCACAAAAACCTGGCATTTTCACAGGGGTGTGTAGACTTTTTATATCCACTGTATATAAATAAACTTGCTTGCTTGAGATCCAGCATTTCCTTATGAAAATTCATTACTTTTTGTATTAATAATTTGTCAATGCAAAACATTTATAATACGCATTTGACATTCAAACAAAAACTGTTAAAAAACAATCAAACAAAGTTGCGAAACACTGTGCCACTAAACATTGTGTACTGTGGGACTTGGTAATCGGATACAGGACTAGTGAAGAACCATATTTCTAATGAGGAACACACTAATAAAGAATTGTTTCACAAGTAATTGTTTACAGTCAAGTCTGTTGAATATTAATATTAAATATTAAGTACAAAAAATTAACTGCTGGCCAAAAAATTCACTGTTTGGATTTAAATAAGCAAATACTTAAGAGCCTATGATTGAATAACAACTGCAGTGATTAATATGTTTTAGCTGTGGATCAATTCTTTTAACCATGACTGATGCAGTGAGTAGCTTCTCATTTCTTCAACAACGTGATTGTGGAAAAGATGTTACTGTGTTTTAAAAGGGTGAAATTATTGGCCTGCATCAAGCAAAAAAACAACTAAGGAGATTGCTGAAATTACTGAAATTGGGTTAAGAATTGTCCAACGCATTATTAAAACCTGGAAGGATTGTGGTGAACCGTGAACTTCACGGAAATAAATGTGTTCGGAAAAAATCTTTGAATGACCGAATCACTTAAACGCTTGGTCACATTATAAAAAATCGACAGTAAAACTCACAGCCGTGTTTAATTGAGAAAGAAAGAGCATTTCCACATGTACAATGCAATGAGAACTCACAGGATTGGGACTGAACAGCTGTGTGGCCACAAGGAAACCACCTGTTAGTGAGGCTAATCAGGAAAAAAGTCTTCAGTTTGCTAGGAAGCATAAAGATTGGACTCTGGAGCAATGGAAAAAAGCAATGTGGTCTGATGAGTCCAGATTTACCCTACTCCAGAGCGATGGGTGCGTCAGGGTACGAAGAGAAGCGCATGAAGCAATGCACCCAACATGCATAGTGCCCACTGTACAAGCCTCTGGAGGCAGGGTTATGATCTGGGGTTGCTTCAATAGGTCAGGTTTAAACTCAGCAATGTTATGTAGCAATAAAATGAAGTCAGCTGAATGTACTGAATGACCAGGTTATTGCATCAATGGATTTTTTCTTCCATGATGGCACAAGGATATTCCAGGATGACAATGCCAGGATTCATCGGGCTCAAATTGTGCAAGAGTGGTTCGGAGAGCATGAGGAATCATTTTCACACATGAATTGGCCACCAGAGAGTACTGATCTTAGCCACATTGAAAGTCTTTGGTATGTGCTGGAGAAGACTTTACAGAGTGGTTTAAGTCTCCGTCGTCAATACATGATCTTGGCCAAAAATTAATCTCCGTAATGCATGCCGTAATCAAAGGTCCAAGGAAATATTAGTATGCAACGTTTTTTTTGGCCAGGCAGTGTACTGATTACTCGTAACTATACCTAAGTAAATCTGTCATATTAACAAGGTTAGGTTATTTGATGGAGGTTATTTCTGCTTTCATAAACATTCATTTAAAACATGGATTTAATACAGGGCACCAGTTCATTTTAGTAAATTAGTTAAACAACAACTGAATATCACAAGTGAATGATAATTGGATTGGCATTCAAAGCCGGCCCGGCAATAAAACTAGGCTTCAGCCTAGTTCACTTGTTGTCATATGATGATAGACAAAAAAAGGACAAAACATATATTAAGCTTAGCTATTAGTTATAAAATACAAGAATAAATTGCTAGCTCAATTAATAAGTATTCTGTGCCAGAAAATTCAGTTCATATCATATGATGTGACGAATGGATCAAGGGACAAGCAAAACCTAACACACAATATGATGTAGTGTAATACCATATGAGGTTTCATGCACTTAGCACAAGATTGGGCCTTGTGGTTATGCGCTAGCATCCTAGCAGCATACCCACTGCAACATGGTAGCATAGATTTAAAAGTAATAATGACACAAAAAGTCATTCATCTTTGGCATTTTTATGTAAAAAGCGTCACACTAAAAGTCACTAGGAAAGGGTAGTGAAGTGGGAGTGCCAAAAATATTTGATTTATTGAAAAAATAACAAGCGACAACTCACCATATAACCCTTCCAAGTCCTACTGAGGTGTTT
Organism: Esox masquinongy; assembly: GCA_016801175.1. Lineage (NCBI taxonomy): Eukaryota > Metazoa > Chordata > Actinopteri > Esociformes > Esocidae > Esox > Esox masquinongy. The sequence goes on along the minus strand of JACXGI010000071.1, from coordinate 93,050 downwards.
TCTGCCCTCCCTCTTTGAACAAGGACCCCTCCTCCCCAAGGATCTACAAACAATTGCCCATTTAAATATCACAATAAAGTGTCACCCCATATGATATCCATTTCTGGGACAAAATATTTTTGATCAGAGCTGAATCAAAATACACTGCTCGAAAAAATTAAGGGAACATGTAATCATCACAAAATAACACCAAGTCAATTAAAGTTCAGGGATATCAATCTGTCCAGTTAGAAAGCATAAGTGATTGTGAATCAGTGCCACTTGTTTTGGTGCAAATGAAAGGTGCACTGGAGAGGCAACAGCAAGACAACCCCCAAAAAGGGAATGGTTTTGCAGGTGGTGGCCTCAGACAAATGCTCTCTCCTTATCCTTCCTGACTGATTCTTCTCAACTTTTGTATTATACGTTCATGCTTCTGGTAGCATGAGGCGGTACCTGCAGCCCATTCAGTTTGCACAGGTAGTCCAGCTCCTCCAGGATGGCACATCCATACGTGCCATCGCAAGAAGGTTTGCTTTGTCTCCCAGTACAATCTCAAGAGCATGGAGGAGATACCAGGAGACGGGGCATTACACGAGGACAGGGCCATAGAAGGACATCAACCCAGCAGAAGGACTGGTATCTGCTCCTTTGTGCGAGGAGGAACAGGAGGAGCACTGCCAGAGCCCTACAAAATGACCTCCAATGGGGACTACTGGTGTGCATGTTTCCATACACACTACTGAGTCACATTACAAGTTGCTGTGATGAAATTCACATAATTTGGAACAGCCTGTGATTTAAAATGTTTACTTTGATTTTCGGTGTGAGTTTGAATCCAGCCCTCATTTGGTTGGTGATTTTGGTTTCCATTGACCGTTGTTATGTCATTTTGTTCTCAACGAATTACACAATGTACAGCAAAGATTTTAATCTTTAATAGATTTTGTTCATCGCGACCCAATGTGTGATGTAAGTGTTCCCTCAATTTTTTTGAGCAGTGTATTATGCCTGGAGTCTGAAAATATCAGACTCACAAATAGACATCTGTGATATTATTCTGTACTTAATTAAGAAGTTACAACTTTGTGAAATGTGCTTGGGACAGTCACACCATTTGAGCTTTCTCATGTTTGGTTGAAAATTTTGAAAAAGTAAGTGATGAATCATATGAATGTTCAGTATGTTCACATAAAGCAAAATGTTCTGAACAATAAAAAAACATTTTTTGACAAATTTAAATAGCATTTTTTTGTGTTTGCCATTCAGAACCACAAAAAGGCCATGGCACGTCAACCAGCCATATGTGTCAGCTATAAAAGATGTCTGACAATTAGCACTTTAATTTTGGCGTTTTCAAAGCAACATGAGGCTACTAACAGAGCTCCAAAAAATGTTCTGAAATGCAGCTGCATCAGTCACAAAATCTGCAAAATAATTCTATGTGTCAAGGGGAACAGCCTAAAATATTCATGACAGCACATGCTGAACATGAATAAATTGCATCGGCAAAGATGAACAGTGGTCACAAGTCAAAGCTGACCGACAGGGATAGAGCGACACTTAAAGGGGAACTACAATCCTGCCCCAAACATTTACAAGATTGAATTTAAACAATAACATGACTATCCCTCATCAGTTACCAAACAAGACTGTAATAGTATTAGCTAGCCTAGGACGGTTTAGGCTGGGGGGGTAGTACTGTGAGTGTCTAAAGTAAGTATGAGAAGACTTCAAGTCAATGCAAACTAATAGACGGATCAACAAGAAAGTTTAAATGGGGAATCTCAGGCACTCTGAACAATTCTGTAGAAATGTTTTGAGCCATTAACTGCATTAACATTAACTGCAGATGTCTTCTGGTAATTTATGCCTTTGTTTATGCTAGTAGTACAGTACAAATATTACATATGCCCCCTTTAACAGGATAGTTGCTCAACACCCCAAAAGTTCAGCCTAAAACGTTACCAGAGAATGTAATCCACATATCTGTGACTCAATCTAAAACAAGCCTGTACATCATGAGCTTCACAAAGCTGGAATCTAAGGCAAGGCTGCCGTTTGGAAACTGCTTGTATTCAATTCCAAGGCACAACAATGGATAACCTGATGTAAGGAAAACCACAAAACCTGGACCCCTGAGCAGTGGAGAAAAGTAATATGGTCTGATGTCTCATCTTTCACCCTATTTCCTACATCCAGGCAGGTTTTCGTTAGAAGAAAGCTGAAGGATGCCTTCAACACACAATGTCTGCTGAAATTGTTAATCATGCTGGGGGATCTGTAATGGTATGAGCAGCCATCTCATGAGAGTCATTGCGTCCGATGATTGGTCTGCATGGTTGTATAACAGCCAAGGAATATGTAGCCATTTTTCAGGACCAGGTCCACCCTACAGTGCAAACTCAGCTCCTTCATGATGTTCCAATATTCCACAATGATAATGCCCCCAAACACACTGCTAAACAAATTCAAGAGTGGTTTTATGAATACCAGGAGGATGTCAAATGCCTTCGACGACCTCCCCATTTCACCACATCTGAACATCATTAAAAGTTTTTGGGAAGTTCTGGATAGCAGAACGCAATGTTGGTTTCCAACTCAATGAACTGGAGTCATTCATCTTGAAGAATGGTGCAATATTCCACTACTCACAGTTCAGGATTTGCACAACAGCATTCCAAGAAAGATTAGCACTGTTCTGAAGGCAAATGGTGGCCCTGCTTTATATCAATATACAGTTGTGCTCATAAGTTTGTATACCCTGGCAGAAATTGTGACATTTTGGCATTGATTTTGAAAATATGACTGATCGTGCAAAATAACTGTCTTTTATTTAAGGATCATATGAAGCCATTTATTATCACATAGTTGTTTGGCTCCTTTTTAAATCATAGTGATAACAGAAATCACCCAAATGGCCCTGATCAAAAGTTTACATACCCTTGAATATTTGGCCTTGTTGCAGACACATAAGGTGACACACACAGGTGAAAATGGCAATTAAAGGTGAATTTCCCACACCTGAGGCTTTTTAAATTGCAATTAGTGTCTGTGTATAAATATTCAATGAGTTTGTTAGCTCTCACGTGGATGCACTGAGCAGGCTAGATACTGAGCCATGGGGAACAGAAAAGAACTGTCAAAAGACCTGCGTAACAAGGTAATGGAACTTTATAAAGATGGAAAAGGATATAAAAAGATATCCAAGGGGAAAATTCAGGGATCTCTTGATACCAGGCCTAGGTCAGATAGACCAAGAAAGATTTCAGCCAAAACTGCCAGAAGAATTGTTTGAAATTGTTTGAAAGAAAAACCCACAGGTAACCTCAGGAGAAATACAGGCGAGCTCTGGAAAAAGAAGGTGTGGTTGTTTCAAGGAGCACAATACAACGATACAACAAACAAAAATGAGCTGCGTGGTCGAGTTACCAGAAAGAAGCCTTTACTGCGCCAATGCCACAAAAAAGCCAGCATGACAATGACCATAAGCACAAGGCCAGGTTGACCCTCCAGTGGTTACAGCAAAAAAACATGAAGGTTCTGGAGTGGCCATCACAGTCTCCTGTCCTCAATATCATTGAGTCACTCTGGGGAGATTTCAAACTTACGGTTCATGCAAGATGACCAAAGACTTTGCATAACCTGGAGGCATTTTGACAAAGCGAATGGGCAGCTATAACACCTGTAAGAATTCAGGGCCTCATAGACAACTATTACAAAAGACTGCACGCTGTCACTGATGCTAAAGGGGGTAATACACAGTATTAAGAACTAAGGGTATGCAGACTTTTGAACAAGGGTGAGTTCATTTTTTTCTTTGTTGCCATGTTTTGTTTTATGACTGTGCCATTCTGTTATAACCTACAGTTGAATATGAATCCCATAAGAAATAAAATACATATTTTGCCTGCTCACTCATGTTTTTGTTTTTTACAAATAGTACATACAGCTCCGGAAAAAATTAAGAGACCACTGCACCTTTTTCTTTCCTTTCCCAAAAAGTTGAAAAGGAACGTTTTGAGTGAGGAACAGAAGCATTCAATTTGCAGTGGTCTCTTAATTTTAACCCTTCTGTTCCTCACTTAAAACCTTCCTTTTCAACTTTTTTGGAAAGGAAAGAAAAAGGTGCAGTGGTCTCTTAATTTTTTCCGGAGCTGTATATTATCACATCTCCAAGGGTTTGCAAACTTTTGAGCACAACTGTATTTGTAGGTGTTATCATTATTTTGTCCACACGCTTTATGTTCTGTTTCATCAAGATTCATCAAAATTGAAACGTTCAATTGAAAGATCAAGATATGTGAAAAGCAATTAAACACCAGCAAACTGAAACGTGGGACTGCATAGATGTCTTTACTGGAGCTCTACCCTCCTTCTAGAGCAGTGTTTCCCAACCCTTTTCAGTTACTGTACCACCAACAGCAGTTTACTTTGCTCTGAAAACTCCTGAGGTACCCCCTTGTGTTAATTTTACTAGTAAGCCTATATTGTCCTGAGTATTCTCAAGTATCCCCTGTTAATTGGCCAAGTCCCCCCAGAAGTCTGACTACAATATACTTTTGTATGCCACTACATACATGGTTGTGATGATTTATATACTGCAAATGAACAACTCATCATTAAAAAGATTGAAATTAAACACATTTTTAGTTTAATTCTTGGTGACTTTGCAATCTAACCATACCATGGAAAAAATAATTAGGGTTATAACAAAAATAGACTGCTCTACCATATAATATTGCATTAATCTGGAAGAAGTATAGTTTGAAATGCACAAAGGTATTGGAATGTTTAAAAAAAACCTGAAGGAAGATAATTGGTGTATGATCAGTTTACAAAAGAATATCATTCTTGATTATGTTTGTCCACCAATATAATATACTGCCTGTTTCTGTACTTTTTGATGAAAGGGGTATGTATGTATGTTTCTGAGAGTCGATGAACTTTAAAAAAAAAAAAGTTGCGGACCGATTTGTAGTAGTATACAAAAAGGAAGTATGGACTGAAATGCAACTGTAGTGGAAAAGCAAAACAAGGAAAATCATTAGGCAGTAATTGTGAATATCTTCCTGCGTTTTCTCACAGTGTAATGTAATACCGGGTTGTGTCTATTTTGCTGTACATCTAGCCTACAAGATGCTGTTGTTTGTTCTTGTTTTTGACTTTGTGGCCTTGTCTTATTGCAACAACTCCACAGCGTTAAACCAAGAAGTATTCAAAACCGCTTGGAGGAGAGCATATTCTCCAGCCAACAACCACAATGAAGCTTGCTGGTAGCCAACCTACAGTACTGCAAAGGGTTACAAGTGTAATAAGACAAGGCTGCCATGTTAAACATCCTACCCTCTGAACCCCAGGACCTTGTCCTTATGCCACAACCATGATTTGAAGATGTTACAAATTTTACAGTAGAAAAGGAATAAAGGGGAGCAGGGATTATCACTTAGAAGTCAAATATTTGCAGTGTATTGTTTGTAAATGTCTAGAAACTGTTGTCTCTTTGTGGTCTCTACTAACATCAAAAATGTAATATTAAAACAAGACCAAGTCAGCAGTCTATCTGTGTGCAGAGATGCTGGGTGAGTTCCTTTGCAAAAATATCATACTTCAGTAACAGCATAACTATCAAATACTAAATATTCAGAAAAACCAACACAGAGCAGGTAGCCATGCCAAGAAGCTTGTCCAAAACCATTTTCTCTTGCCATACATAAATACCTGTGCCTTTAACGGATAACGTATCAAGCTTAACACAACACCTGAACTGGTGGCGACTGCCACCTAGGGATGGAGTGTGGAAGATGATCAAATGGGCCACATTGAAATTGCTTTGGAAAATGACAGACGTCAGCGAAGTTGTTCTCAAAACCCTGAGATTTCCATCGTCTGTTTTTCAAAGCGTTTTCTACCTGGATTTCACCTATCTATCGGATACGATTAAATGCATCCGAAAATAATTTATAGGACTCTTGTTAAGATTAATTATTAATCCATTCAATTTTTTATGCATTTAATCATACCCTAGTTGAAAAACAGGTAGATGACTTCTGAAAAAAAATAGCTCTGACATTTTATTTTAGAAAGGGTGATTGGTGATTAGTTGACAAGTTGAATCAGCTGTGTGCTAGCTCTGGAATATCAAATGCAGGGCACGGCTCGGGGATCCCCTGCCTCAGCACCTGAATTTAAAAGTGAGGATGTTTATCACGGCTTCTCCGCTGGCGGCCAGGAACCTCCAGTTAAAGTTTCCATTAGCCAGCTCTGCAAACGTTATGATGTCAAAACTATCATCATCATTACTACTGTTTCTTACGGTATGTAGGCTACTTCCAAAAACTGTATAAATAAACGTCTATTGTCACTGACCAAGGGCCTATACACTAATCCTCTATTCCAAGAGTCTATTTGAAATACTGTGGCAAGGGTCCCCGATAAGAGGTTTGAGAACCACATCATACTCATCTTCGGTAGTATGACCTCCCGAGAAAAATGCCTATATCCAGATGCAAAGCACTAATTATTAAACAATAGGAAGGATCATGTGTTATTTAACTTAATTTCGCGGATTTAAGGGTATCTAACGTTCTGTCTACTTACTGCCAAAGTTTATGGTTCAGGCATTGCGAGGACTACTAAAATTCAGCTAACTATATTGATGGTCCTTCGACACCCAACCGCTTTCTCCTGGACAGCAATCACGGCAATGGCGGATTACGATAACTACGATGACCGGGATAGGGCTTACGGTAGTTTTGGTGGCGGCAGAGGGTAAGCAAATACCTGGACGAATAGAATGTGTCTATTTCCGTATGTTGATGCAGGAAGCACACGGGTACCTGACGTTTATGCATGAGTTCGTTCAAAATTATTCTGAAAGATAGGCCTAGGTTGAGTGTTCGGGCCAGGCAGCCAGTGTGGCCAGCGTTACGGCAGCTTTGATGAATGGGAAGCCGGTATTGAGGGCGGGGATAACTCGTGGATCGATCTTAGCTAGTTAGCTTACTAGCTAGCTAGATACTTCCATATGCGAGATTACGTACGAGGCTTTCCATTTCAGTATTTTAAAGACGTTTTAATGTGCGTTTGACAACGCATAGCATGACGTTGATATGATTGCAAGCTATCATTCTCAGACTGCCAGCGGGGCACAACTTGGCGCCAGCGTCTCAATAAAAAAGCCCACATGGGCTGCATGTTTTGCTAGACTGTTTGACTGCGTGTAATACCGAAGTAAGGAGATAACAGTTCACCGTCAACATGGACCCTTTCCAGAAACCAATGCATGGCACATTTTAGTTAGTTTAATTACCAGTAAACCCAGTCTTTTGGTGCCTTGTCGGTGGTAACTACTTGGTTTATGCTAACTGCTGATGTTTCGGAGCGCTAGCTTTCTAGTATGCTAACTGACTCGGCTAGCTTCGTGAATTTGGGCCCAGTGTACCCTGCCTCCAACACAAGTATGATGGGCACACATCACATTCGAGCTTAGTTGGTTAGCTAGCTAAAATAGGTTTTTGGATTTGCATTAGTCTGTGCTTTGCTTAGGTAGCTGGCTAGACGCCGAGTGTGAACTTTTCCATGCAATGAGCCCAAGATAACGTGGGCTAACCTGTCTCGTGCATTGAAGTCGGGCATTTTTTTCGTTTAGCCAACTTTAGTCAGCGTCGAACTACTTTACAAAAGACACTCAAATGTCTTCTTAAACACTTATATAGCTACACGTTAGCTAACTAAGTAGACAAGACCTTAAATGGGCAAATAAACGAAAACACTAGCTAGAAATTAGACCACAGTACTGCTACAGGCATACATTAACAACCATTTTGAATATTTTTCACGTTGATGGAAAAAAACATACGAACAAACCGAAATAAGTAATTCTGTATTCTTCCACCCCTTGTAAAAAAAAATAGCTAACTACTGTAGCTGTAATCACTCTTTATTTGACCTATACTGGGCAGTTTAAGACCCTATTGATCATGAAATGCTCAGTGCTGTATCTGGTAGCTAGTGTTTGGGTTACCTGCCACTAGTAACGTGCACTTCGCGAACGATTCGTTCTTTTTCAACGATTTGTTTGTGCGAACCTAAGAATAAGTGCTCGTTGAATTATGTGGTTCATTCGAACGGCTGTCAGCAACGTCTCTGGTATATTTAATACGCGGTTCTCCAGCTTAGTGCTTAGATCAACAACTTTGATATATTTTTCTCTGCGCATTTGAGACGATCTATAGGGAGCAGTCGAGACACCAACTAAATTATTGTGAAGATTTGTAATTTTTACAGAAAGATCTGAGTAGGCAAAGAGTCGAACTTCACCAGGCCATGTAACTACACATTATTAGTTTCTGCATATGTTATCAGGTCACAACTGCGGGTATTTTACACAAAACTGTTTGGTCCTAAAAATTGTATGTAATATCCATTGGATCCTTGTTAGGGGTGGCTAGGTGGCTGTACCTCCTGGTTCTGCCTGGTTACCCAGTATGCTTTGACACCCAAGGAATGCTACAGGCATGCAGGACCCCATCTGCATTTCTCTCAGCACCTTATTCAGATAGGAGTGTTGTTGCCAGTAAGGGAACATGTTCCTTACAGTTTTGGCATAGCCCTTTCACTCCTAGTGACGAGGATACATTTCATTTTATTTTGCTGACACTTAACCTGGGAAATTCAATGTACTGAAGGAAATACTTGTTAGCTCAGTCATTGCAAGAAAAATCTTCAAAATGGCTACTTTTAGTTTAAAAGGAAGATCTGTTCCTTGTGTTAAAATAAAACAAATGTCAGCTCTTTGTGCTGCAAACACCTTTGGCATTTAAGAGGAACATTTTGCTGTGTAAACTCATTTTACAGTTACTGTTTTTAGGCCGCCTAGTCCAATGTCCCGTATTGTATGTGCAACACGCAGTGGTGTTGAACATTATTGACACCCGGGTAAAAAAAGATTTAATATATTTAAAAATTCTTGATTCAAGCCTTTACTGGTTATGTGGCTTGGAGTTCCAAGGGGTGATTCACATTGGTTTAACATCACCCTGAGGAAGGGGTTAGCATCTTCACCTGGGATTTCCTCGACTCATTGTGCTCTAGTGACTTCCTCTGACTGGGTCCTGCGTGTACAAAATCAAACAGAGCATAGTCAGTTGGTTGTGCCTCTGGTGCTGATCTGACTGAGGTCAGATCAGGGCATGGCTTGGTAGCAGAATGGCTTGATATGGATGTCTTAAGAGGTAGACATGATTTGATCTTTAACTCTCATTATCTGCTTGGGATTACTGCTACATGACCGGTTTGGAGGTGCAATTGCATTTTAGGGAATAGGGAGAGACTTATAAAAAAAAAAAAATTCTTAGCTATATTGTATGCAACAACTTCTACAAACTCAGACCAGATCTTTGATGTCCTTCGTCTGCTTGTGTGAGGAGCACACTTTATTCATTGTCCATGTGCTGCTGATTTTTATCATTGGGATGTCCGTATGCATTGCTGTGACTCGTCTGACTTATTGTTACATTATTAGTAATTGAACACTAATATGTGACAGACTAGTTGCAATGCAGGGCATAGCCATAGGAAGTAGGCATGTTCCCAAACATCCCGTGTTTCATCCACCACCGATGGGTGCGGGATGCCAGTTAGTCGGTCTGTATGATGTCATTTTGTCCGACTGGCATGTGTCATCCGTACGTGCTGGGGGTTGCTACATGTCATTATGCACAACGGACATGCAGCGCCTGTGCTTTTCATATTGGTTCAATTCCACCATGCAATCAACCAATGTCAGCACATAATGCTCATTGGGCATAATGGCATGTGTTCACTAGGGATGCACCGATATATCGGTCAGCAATTGCTGTCGGCCGATTATTTTTTCCAGAGATTCCGCGGCGTTCATTTTACTGTCTCGCTCCGGCATGGCAAAACTAGCCGCTATAGCGGTATTCTTTTTTTATTCCTGACGTTATGGTTTTTGTTTGACACATGAATTGGATTTTTATGGTATGTAGATAATCTGTCGAGTTACAACACTGTTCTTAAGGTTATTGAGCTCCTGGTTCCATTGTGTTGATGTGGGACTTGAGAAACCCACGGCACACTGTCCTCGTAGTCAAGCCAATGAATCCAGCACACTCTCTGAAGACCAGCCACACGAGCAAATCCCATGTGCATGGTCTTCATTAAGGGAGAGGAAGAGGGCACCATCAACCTGTGCAGTACCGTAATGTCCATGACGTACAGGAGCTGATCGTTTAAAGATTAATGTCAAGCGCAAGATACTTTTCACTTGATTCTCCTAAAGCGTGCGTTTCTGTTTTATTTTTTTTTTTCTTGATTGTTTGTTCACTGGCGTGGTGCTTTTCTATGTTAGAGTTTAAACTGCAACTGCTAGCAACAACAAATTACTACAGGACAGTCAGATTCTTGTCAGCTAGCGAGTGGCAGCGGACAGACGCACCCAAGTGCTGTTATCTGTGTTACCATAGTAGCCTCCTTTCAGACAGTGATATTTTGGCTAAGAGTAGACTCAGCTGAGGTCAAAGGATGTTTTTGTACATTAGGCAGCATTACACTGTGTTACTTGTTGCTAGAAATACTGTGGTTTTCAAATCCACTATACAGCATACTTGTTAGTTTTGTGTTAATGGTGTAAAGGGAATGGGGTTGGCTGCCAAAATCAGTGTCTGGTAGATTTTGAATCTGCCTGGCACTTGCTAGTGAACCAAAATTTAACTTGATGCCCTGCTTAGATAAGTGGTTTTAAGGCTGCAAACTATGCCAGAGCACTTAACGATTTTCTGAAACACTATTAGTTTAAAAAAAAAATGGGGGACTGACTATCAGCATTGGATGGTCGCGGTATGTAAATATCGACTATCTATATCGGTCCAAAGTGTTGCTGGTGCGTCCCTAGCATTTATCCATGTGGACAAAAATATGCAACATTTTTCTTTTCAAGTCTGGGTGTGTCCATTTGTTGGATGACATGAAAATATAGCTCTTTGGCCGTACACAGCAATGTTAGGCTTGGCCTCAGACTGAATGCATGAGCTGAAAATAACCCCATGCTTTCAGTTAAATATGGGTGTGGATCTTTGTTGCAATGATATGAGGGGGGGTTGAGAATTAAGTCTGTGGTCTGTTATTGCAAACATTAGCCCCTGGCAAATTCAATTAATCAGATGTTGAGTGTATTACTATTTGTTGCACGTTTACTTGCTGCCCAATACCCTCCCCATGGACTAGCCCTCCTAGCGAAAGTAGCTAACAGCCTATGAAATAGCCTTTATCAATTATATTTTCTGTATGGACAGCTGTTTAGCAGCAAATGAAGTGCACAGTTTCAGAGCCGGGAGGTGATTTGGCTGTGCCAATTCTCTTTGAATGGACGTGCAATCCTTTTTTTTTTTCTTTTTTTGCAAGGATTTTATTGGCAGTAGGTATCGGCGGATGATGGGTGAAGACGAGACAGTGGTGAAAGGTAGAGACAGGTATTGATCTCTGATGGGTGGGGGGGCTACCTATGAGCTGGGAGTGTTACCACTGGATCACAGCTCTGCCTGTCATACAAAGAGTGTACTGTGTTAACCTATATTGCAAAGTGTCTAATCTCAGAGCTGTTTTATTGTGAATGCAAACTGTTGATTGAATGAAATGTTGTTAATAAATCAGCCACAAGCGTGCAGTGAGCTTAATATTATAAAATAATACTTATTTTTAAGGTTTAGTCCTTTTTATCTTATTGTTTGGCAAGAATATTTTAGAAATGTCAGAAGTATTGCACAGTTTTCTGTCGATATACCTGATCACCCCATGTCAGTGAGTTAAATCACAGGAATGTTGCATTAATGAGAGAATTACCTGGAGCCTGTCAGTCATTCTTAACCCTATCATTTGATGAAATGCATGTCTGAGCAATTGCAAATGTATTGAAAAAATAGCATTATAAGTTTAAATAATTCTGTCATAATGTTATTTGACTGTGTTCTTAAACTTCAGCAAGTTTTGACCCCTCCTAGCACTTTTTTTCCTGTGATCTGAGCTGTACATATATGGTGTTGGTTTGTAAGGAAAGTGTTAATCTTTCAATCAAAGGCCAAAAACAAGTTAGCTGAGAAGTATGACATTACTCACTCTGTGCCAAGGTTTTTCATTTGACTCGTTAATGTCCAGTTGTCAACCATAATACATTTCTCATTCCTGACTGGGAACGCCTTGGAGTCCTGTACATGGGTGCTAGCTGTCTGTAGTCTGTTCTCTCATGGAAGTTTTCGTTTCTGGCAGACCCAGAGGTGGCAGTGGACCTGGTGGACCGCGCAAGCAAAAGGATCTTCCCACAGAGCCCCCTTACACAGCCTATGTTGGCAACCTGCCTTTCAACACTGTACAAGGAGACATAGACGCCATTTTCAAAGACCTCAACGTCAGGAGCGTTCGACTCGTTAGAGACAAAGAAACAGACAAGTTTAAAGGTGAGGAAGCGTTAATTTCTTGTCAAAATCCACAAGCCTTGACAACAGTTTTTCTTTTTCTTAACTGACTTTTCTCTCTTTAGGTTTTTGTTATGTAGAATTTGATGACTTGGAATCCCTTAAAGAAGCTTTGACGTATGACGGTGCTGTGAGTACCCGCACTTTGTCGTAACTTAGATGTTTTTCCTCAGGTCCTGATTTGTATTTGTAGAGAGACTTCGGTATTGCCACAATAATCATGTCATAGCAAGGAATCTAAACATGAACTGGACTACATTTCCAGTCCAAGTTGTGGAAAATGCTGTTTGCTGTTAGGCGGCTGCATTTGTTTATTGATGTGATGGCACACACTGTGCAATGTAAAACAGGTTTTACACACACACACACACACACACACACACACACAGCCCTTAAAATTGCCAAGCTCATCCAAAATATCAGTCTTCTAAAAGATGTTATCACCTTGTCTTCGTGTCCTTACCCGATCTGACATATCACCTCCAATCCTAATCTAAATAAGTTTCAGTAGGTTTCTGTAGGTTGTATGGGGGAAGGATGCACTGTACTGTTTCAATAGTATAGTTGTCTATTTTTTTGTTCTAAACCAATGATTTGTTTGCAAGGTGATTTTCTTTTTCCGAGCTGTTCGGCTGCACATCGATCTGTGTTCATCACCCTTACTGACAGCTCTCAAACAATGAATACACTTTCTGTGTGTAGTCGTTATAAAGGAACCTCAAGTCTAAATGTCAGCAATAGTCTCCTGTTCTGGATGAGTTTTCTGTTTATTCGCTAGCAGCAGGTCATGGCTTGCTGTATTTTCTCTGAACTGTCAGTTAATGGAGTTGAACTTCCCATCACTAGTCACATTCTTAACAAAAATTGCTGGTAGCCTAGTCATGCAAATCACCTACAATCTAGTAAATTTATTAAATCAAACAGTTCTTATTTCTAAATCGTGTGTTTTCTGCAACTTTTCCATAGGTCTTTATTGTATGAGAGAGTACTGCACTGTTTTCAAATAAGGATTAATAAACGACTTGAAGAATAAACTGTTGGACTAAACAAGTCAATTTCGATGATTGATTAACTACATCAGAATAAAATAATGTAGCCTACTTCTGAGAAAACATTTTCTTTACTTAATTAAATAGTTATTGTCTATTAGCAAATCTGACCCTTTCACTCTACTTAGAAAAATTGTATTTGATAACAAATTGATGTAAATTGTTAGAAGTTTGTTGTGTAGCAGTCATGTACAACCAGTGCATTGCGGTAATGTTTATGGATTGTGCACAAGTAAAACTGGTAGTTCCTATTAGTTAGTGGATAAAACCATAGACGTGAAGCATTAGCAACATTCTGAAAATGAATTTGCCAGATATCATGTTAGTATTTCTTATGATGCCAATAGTGGCTAAACAGACGGGGATTGTTTCAATGATGCGTTGATCAGACGGTAGCAAGAAGCCTCCAGTGTCTGATACTTCTGTGTATGAGATTTTGCAGAGGAATGTCTGAATCGTATGTGCTTTCAGACAGTGTCATTCTGCCATTGAATGATACAGACATATGTTTAGACTGTGCATGCTTTTCAGGTACGCCATGTAAAATGAAACTGCAGCACAGCTACTTCATTGGGTAGAAATTCGCACTCGCCCATTTGTGAGAACTTTATTTTATAAAATGCATTTTTAGTTGCATATGTGAGTGAAATTGTTATACTGTAGAGCCCTGTATATATTTTTGTAGTAAATGATAAAAAATGTGTAATCTTAGTTTTTCATGCAGTCCAAAGTCCAACTAGAATTTCAAAAAAAGGGACAATTTTGCCACTGTGAAATGTCTGTGGAACACATGCTGTTGGGTGCATTGAGAGGTGCAGACCACATTGTATTTTTTCCTGTTGTTGCCTCTTTCCCCTAACTAGCTCCTTGGAGACCGGTCACTTAGGGTTGACATTGCTGAGGGTCGAAAGCAAGAGAGGGGTGCTGGAGGATTTGGCTTCCGGGGGAATGACAGAGGAGGTACTGGAAAGCTGACTTGTTTGTTTCTCTTAATAATATTGCTTGTTATACTACTTACATATTTAATATTGTAGTCAGTATATTACAGCTAAAGAAAAACATCAATGGTTTGTTTCAACTGATGTAATGTAATCTTTTGCATCCTGTGTGGTAGGAGTTTTACAAACTGGTGCTCGGAGGCCTGGACCTTGCACAGTTTAATTGTGGCCCTGGGGTGTATATATTCTGCCAAACAAAATGCTTCACAAAAGGGAAACATTTTCCAACAGACCAACATGTTAAGATGTTTCATTGTTAAACCAAAGTTGTAGTTAACTCAAGGCTGTCTTAATTTTTTTTTTTTTAATGCTGGAAGATGGAACATTGCTGACCGGCACTCCGTTTAGAAGAAAAGGCAACACCCGATGTTGTGACCAGCACTTGTCAGATATGCTCCCTACAATCTGCCAAGTAAACTGATTTACAGTTTTACATTTATGAACGTAACCAAGTCATGTTGAACAGTTTACAGTAAACGTTTGACGTTTCTAAAGTAGAACAAAAAATGTTTGCCAATGAAACGTTTTGTTTGACAGAATGGAAGAAAAATAATGAAACTAGCACATCCAATCAAGGTCTGTGTTTTTCTGCACAGACGCCGTAACGGTCTTTCAACACCTGTTGCATTTAGTTTGTTTTCACGTGGAGCGTTCAGTGAAAAGATTCAGTACTCTACTGAATGACTAGTTGGGTTAGGGTTACTCACAACTAGTAAATCTACCTTAAAGTCCATTCGATAATGTTTTATTGAAGTCATTCTGTACAAATTGATTTGGAATGTAGCAAACATTCAAGTGAACTGAATGCACCACAAATGTTGTGGAACAGAGTTGCTCACCCTATTTCTCTATTTGTTGTAATTATTTTGTTAAGCACTACTTCATCTTGGCCTGGAGTGGAGTAATTGCTGAACTTCAATATTGACCTGATTCAAGTCATTTACCATGATCATATACAATGCTATTTTAAAATCCGACACTTATCGAAAGGTTTTAATACATCTGTATTACCTCCACGACCACTTTTGCCTTGCTGTTGTTTGTTGTCCTTTTTATACTGTATCCATTCACATTACATTTTACTAGGCTAGTGGCAAATCCTCAAAGGGCTTTGATTTGAAATACCACTACCTCAAATAGAAAAAAAACATGGTTTGGAGGGATTGAAACTGAACATTTAGATGTAAACTGATACAGTAGTCAGAAATAGTTAAACTATGAAAGTGGATACATTTTTGCTTTCCTTTTTTCTTTTCTTTTTAAAAAAAAAAAGGCTCTGATTGGAGGATGGGTCATGAGTTAATCTAGCCAAATATTGCAAGCTCTGAAATTTGGAACAAACTTTTATACCTCAAAAATGATTAATGTATACTTATTTTTAACCAATGTTAGAAAACCGCTATATGGTTCTGTCTGAGATGGATGTTGTAAGGATTACTTTTTTAAGTTGTCTCGAAAGGGTGAACTGTCCTTTATTTAGAGGTCCTTCTGGATGTTTTATGTTCTGTATCTTGTGGGCTCCCCTAGATATGAAAATCCCAAATGTCGACCACAGTACCATTTTTCCCTAAAAACCTTTTTCTGGACATAAAGGCAGCAGGCTGCTTGGCATGGCAACACCAATTAATTGAAGTCGTTCTACTCAATGTCCCAAGGAATATGTGGGATGTGACCCGCGGGACATTTTGACAAATTCAACAGTCTTTGAACACAAGTCAATTACATGTCAGTTTGTTAGTCTTTAAACTCCTTTATAACTGGACATCCAACCACTAGTGTCATCCGCAGCAATCAGGCTGGGATCAGCCATTGTCCACAGTGAGGACACTCGGTCCCTGTGAGCGGCGTGCACACTGTAGTCGGTCCCTGTGAGCGGCGTGCACACTGTAGTCGGTCCCTGTGAGCGGTGTGCTCCTGTGGAGGGTCTGCTTCTAACCGTTGGTGAGCACACAGCCCTGGGTAACCTGCCAGTCACGCATCGCATCCTTGATGCAAAGTTGTTAGTCGCTTACAGAAAAAAGAAATGGACATACACCATACCTACTGGTTGAATTTTCTGCCTGCCCGTATCTGTGTACCTTTCCGAGATACATTACAATGTCCTAATGCTGTTTGTATGTAGGACGCAACTACTTGTATTCCTCATTTTAGCAACATTAGAGCTTGCAATATTGGGTTTCATGAGTCAAAACATTTGAGGTTGTGCCACTACCTTTCTCTCCTGCCTCGTTTCTGTTGCCTGTTTCTGACTCTGCAACCCAGCAGACTCTGAGCCACTACACCCAATCTTCTACATTGTCTCTACTTTCCCAACTAAGGACTTCCACTACTGTTCTCCAGAGGTAGTGCTACCTACATTCTAAGCTTTAGGCTGACCAACCCTAGGCTTTTGGCTAACCTGCTGGTGGTTTCCTTACCTTTGCCCCAAGCACCACTCACCCTTCTTAAAACTGAGCCCTATCCCCTGCAGGCCGAGGGGGCTCTCGTGGAGGTGGACCCAGAGGTGGTTCCAGAGACGACTACGAAGGAGGTGGGAAGAGTGTTCTAGTTTAGCCGGTCCCTAATCAGTCATTACACTAGACTCAGTTTGACTGCTACTATCTGAGATCCAAGCTGTGCAGTACATTGTTGTGAGCGCCAAGTCAAGCAAACCAGTTTTTGTAAATTTTCCCCTGTTCCTTGATGCCTTTTCTTTGTTTCCCTCACTCATACTGGAGGTTCACCTCATTCTCATTCATCACTTTGCAGGGCGGCTTTTGGTGCTGGGCAAGGATAGCTTTTACAAATAATCAGATCGGCAATGTTTAGAATGTTCCTGATAGAAATGTGGTGTTTACAATTGACAAGATTGATTTTTTTTCACATGAGAATCATGTCAGTTGTACACAATTTATCTGCACATTCTGAAACATTGCACTCCTGAATGTGCCCAAGGCACTCACCTGTCTTTTCCCTTTACTTCTCCTCGTATAGGCTTCAGAGGAGATGATGACTTTGGAAGGGGTCGAGGAGGTGGCCGCGGTGGTGACAGAAGGGGAGGCGGTGGCGGAACGGGCATGGGGGGGCGCTACAGGGACGGTGGGCCCCCACCCCCACGCGCTGGAGGCGAAGACTTCAGAGAACCTTCTGATGGTGTCAAAATTTCTTTTATCCCCTTAACACATAGAAAACACTAGAGTGGAGGTACTCCGGTTAGTGTGGATGTCGAAAGGATTGCTGGTTTTATTTCCTTCCCAGCGGTGGGGTTATGGCGTTCCATGCTTAAATTAGTCCCTGATTTAAAGGACAATATTGACAGTTAATAGTACTTTTGGCATCACTGTCTGGATTTGAGAAATGATTCAATCAAAAGTTATCACGGAAGTATTTAGGTTTAAAGCTGAACTCACATTTCAACTAGGTGAATTTAATCTTTATTCAGTTTGGATGGCTTTCTGATGGCTCCTCACAAAATTCACTTTTTTATCTCTAGTGACTTTTGAGTTGATGTGATAACGTTTGTTACTTGAACAGGTTATAATATATGTCTCATTTGCTCCCCGCAGAGGAAAGGGCGCAGAGACCACGGCTTCAGCTGAAGCCTCGCACAGTGGCTGCCCCACTTAACCAAGTCGCCAACCCCAATTCTGCCATATTTGGCGGAGCCAAGCCGAGGGAAGAGGTAATTCCAAAAGACAAAGCTTAAAAGACTGTGACCAGTCCTCAGAGCTGGAGAGGGCAGGGACGGTGTAGGAAAACGAAACGATGCCAATGGGATACGTTAACGCCTTCTGTGAGCATTCTTCTCTATCGGAGATGACCAGCAGATCAAAACCCTCTTTCTCTGAGTTCAGTTTGAGTGAAATATTTATTCAAGACGGAATAAATACAAGACAAACGAACACACCCATACTCCTGGAAAAGTTATACAACACACTTGCACACCAACACACAAACGAGCAGCTTGTGAATGCATGTCAAACTTTTAACATGGTTTTTATGTACACCTCTGCTTCCCTGTGATTAGTGCCTGCTTTGTCTGTAGTTCTGTTGGGGGAATGTCCATTCACATGTTATTTGCCGTAAAGGATAGATACAACTGATCTGAGACTCAACCCACATTTTTATTTTAAATTGTGTAGTATAATTAACTAGGTATACTTACCTACTATATTCAACCCTATGTGTGTTGGAATTGAAGTGACTCTTGACCAGAACACCTTCATTGTCTTAAGACAATCTGCTCCCTTCCCACACATGCCAACAAGAATGCTTGGTCAAATGTGGTGCTTTAGTTTTTGTTTAGCCCCTATGACAACCAAATGTATATTGCCATTATATTAAAACGCAAACGTTCAGCCATATGGTCAGTGTTACGTATTGGAACCGTACAAATGTTGTCTAAAGACTAATTGGTGGGGCTATCACATTCATTCATATGCATATCTGCATAACGATCCAATTTAGTGTAGGGTTTTTTTTAACTTAAAATGTTATCCTATATAATTAATTTGAAATGTTTTCCTCATGGAATTGAACTTGTCTAACCATTTCTTTTGTTTTTTTGTTTCCCATTCTCAAAGCTTGAAAAAGACAAAGAGGCAGAGAAGGAATAGATTTAACCATGAGGCTGCATTATTCTGGAAGGCTACTCTGGATCTACTGGCTTTGTTCACCAAAAATCTTTCAAAGACTTCTCCCAAAGAAAGCTCGCTGGAGAGTCAAGCGCTGGGTTCTTCATTCTGCTCGGTAACACAAAGCAGGCCTTCACCTAATTGATTAAAGAGCAGTTGGACCCAATGCTTCTGTGAGGGGCAGGGGCCAGGCTTATGTCAACCTGACCCGTACCCCACACACATCAAACGGAACTCGGGACAGTGGCTTCAGTTCGCTTCTGTTGCCTTTGGGTAAGGACTTTGATGTGTAATTTTCTCTTACCTTTCCCAAGGCATCCTTTGTGTTCACCAAATGATTTACAGTTTTAGACATACAGCAGTCGAAAGGCTGTTTTTTTTGTCTTTTTACATATTTTCCTCTAAATTTCTGCTCTTTGTGAAATGATAATCATTTCAGCTTCAAATTTCCACTGTCTTAAATATTAAATGATAACATTGCCAAGAGAACTGAACCTTTTGTCTCTGTGTAATTCTGGAACCCGATTTTGAAAGATTTTTGATCTTAAGTCTGTTCAATCCAGGAGAAATGGCTTCCTGCAATAATGAGGCGATTCTGAAGTGTTTGATTAGAGGAGCACCTGAAGCACCACTGTAGGGTTCAATTAGAAACTTGGGTTATCGCAGCGGCCTTTGACGGGCAACTTTCTACTTCCATGGCTTGATCGTTAAATGCATTTTATCAACAACACCAAACGTTAACACTGAAACATACTCAACCTTAACAGAAAACTTACCTGAACAAATATCACCTGCCCATTTGTCCTATGGAGACTGGTTAATTCTGTAGCCCGCCTATTCATAGATTCGGAGTATAGAATGCTTTTGAATTTTGTTGCAACCATTTTTATTAACATTTTACTGGTTCTGAAATTGAGTGATACCATTTTCTTACTGTACTATAGGAAAATCAGCTGTTTTTATTCTTTATTTGGTTCATTTTCCTACACTGTTTATGGCAATAAAATGTATCATCTTACATTCATTGTTAAGAATGTGTTTAAATGGGATGGGGGAATGAGGCAAGGCAATGCAAATTGCAGAGAACACAAATTTAGCAATGTAAACATGGAACAAAAACACATTAAAGTAGACATTTGTTTAAAAGTGAACTAAGTAGCATTCATACATGCATCTAGTTTTGTGCATTCACATAATTGCGGATTATTCACAACTAATTAATGTGTTTTTATGTTTGCAACCACATCTTTTCCCATGCATTGCATTCAGAGAACCCAGTTCCTCATTCTAAACACTTTCCCCACAGGATTACAACGAAATGCAGAGGATATGTAGAATACCATTTGGAGGCAGTGTTTGTTGTGCACTGTACAGTAGCTTGAGACGCAGGACAGAATCCTTTTCGGTGTGTGTATGTCTGAATGCCAGAAGGGATCCTTGTTCTGAATTTGTTACGGTTAGGACTGCGAACAGGGCAAGGACTTTTGCTTTATTTTTGATTGAAGCACCCAATATTATTTTTAAATTGGCCTGCTTGTTTTTCAGGGGGTAGATACAGTTGAGAATTACAGGTTTTGGTATTTTGAACAATCTTTTAAATAAAACAATTAAATTATTGTCTTTGTCACTCACTGCTTACATGTTTTTTTTTGTTTGTTTTTTTAATCTGAAGTACCAGTATCAAACGTTCTAGCATGAAGAACATTAATCTCACATTTAGTCCTTTGGGGAACAATCTTGTAAAATAAAAGTAAAACGTATTAGGCCACTGTGTTGACCACGATTTTGTCAATAAATCTTCGCTCTAAACATATTTTGTGTCAAGAATGGCATATGTCATTACTGCTGACTCCTTGTCCAATAATCCACATGTCATGATGCATAACGTCACTGTTAGTCTTTGAGGAACATCCTGGGATTGTCCTGTTAAGAATGAATATTCTGTCAAACCGCCGGCTGAAAGTATCCGTTTGTCCAGGAGGATAAAATGGTTTGAGGTCATGTAAAAAAAAGAAACTGTTTACAATGTACTAATGTGCATCTCCAAGGTATTGGTGTAAAGTCTTAGGTTTTGCTGATAATTGTCAGCGCCAGTCTGCTGTCATGCCATTGAGCGCAATGGAGTTGGTGTTGGAAAGAGCATACTTCATGAATGTGTTATACAAATGTGCACTTAATGGCCAGTTCTTAGTGTATGTCTGCTGAAAAGGTCCACGTTTGTTGCACACCAATATTAAACGTTTTGTTGTTTTGCTTGTTATTGGCAAAATTCCTGCCATTCTCCTTCAACCTCTCATCACCCAGCCATTTTTACCATAGGATTGCACCTTTCTCTGTAAACCCTAGACACTTGCAAGAAAAGCTCATGTGGGCAGCCATTTCTGCGGTACTAGAACCGGCAACTCTTGAATCAAAAATCATACCACACATTCTCTTGGGTAACTTTTTTCCCATTGAAGCAGACAAAAGGACGGTATCTGAATGCCTTGGCCTGCTTCATTAAGCAAGCAATAGCCATGTGACTCGATGTCTAAAATGGATTGATTTTTGGTGAACAGTGTTGTGTACTGGAGTAGCCTGCCATTCCCCCGTCCCAAAACCAAAGTTACGTAAAAGTCACCATTAAACACAGAAGTTACCCTTACTAATTACCTGATGTCCAATTCATGATTGTGGCTGTGGCTCATCGCAGCTACAGAGCCGGTTTGGGAGAATATTGAGATGTATCCTCTGAAGCACGTCTTGCCATGTCTTATTGGTCACTCGACCACAACATTTGTCTGTACATATGTGCTTGGCCAGGCCAAATACTGTTGATTAAGGTTAGGCATCACGGTACTGAGGTTGGGTTAGAAAAAGGTTATGGTTAGGCATCACGGTACTGAGGTTGGGGTAGAAAAAGGTTATGGTTAGGCATCACGGTACTGAGGTTGGGTTAGAAAAAGGTTATGGTTAGGCATCACGGTACTGAGGTCGGGTTAGAAAAAGGTTATGGTTAGGCATCACGGTACTGAGGTCGGGTTAGAAAAAGGTTATGGTTAGGCGTTACGTACTGAGGTTGGGTTAGAAAAGGTTATGGTTAGGCATCACGGTACTGAGGTCGGGTTAGAAAAAGGTTATGGTTAGGCATTACGTACTGAGGTTGGGTTAGAAAAAGGTTATGGTTAGGCATTACGGTACTGAGGTTGGGTTAGAAAAAGGTTATGGTTAGGCATTACGGTACTGAGGTTGGGTTAGAAAAAGGTTACGGTTAGGCATCATAGAACTGATGTTAAAGTTAAAAAAAGAAAAACTGTTTTTTGCCTCCATGGATTTGAACTTGGCACCATTATAATCAGGGTCAGTGGTGTTTTTGATGGCAGGTCTGCCCTGAAAAAAGAAATGCATGTGATTAGTTGTCTCAATTTAAAGGACAGAGCTTATGTCCCAAATCTAAAAGTTACTCAGTTTACATTTAAAAGGCTTGAAATGAACATTCCTTGTCTATGAAAGTGATATGCTCATTAACAAATGTTTGTTCCTGGCAATATTCCCTCTTGAAGTTACAATTTTAGACAGCCAAACAGCTATGGTGACTATTTGAGTATAATTTAGGCCTATAAGAGTGGATTACAAAACCAGAGGAGCAAATCCTATAGCATTTCAACATAGAGAGCTTTTAAAGTAAATGATGTAGTCTAAAGAAACCTTTGTGTTGTTCAATACAGGTCTACATTCAATTAAAGGTTGTTTTTTATATTGGAGCCTCATTTCTTATTGATATGTAGGGGGGCATTTATGCAAATGCCACATGTTCATCCAACCCAAATCTGTCAGACTCCAGAAGTCATGGGATTGTAAGCACCAATGAGCCATTTCCATTGGATATTGAATGTGTTGGTGAGTGTAAGGGGACAGGTATACATAATTTACTATGAGATACATATGTATCTATAATCATAGATTATAGATACATATGTATCTATAATCTTCAGTAACTCTACCAATTGCTGCTAGTGTACAGTGTTATGTATATTGTTGCTTTATTTTATTTTTCTGTCAAGCTATATTTTTGCTTATATACTCGTAATCTCTCACTACGTAGTTGTCGGGTGCCATGTCCCAAAAATTTCATTGCGCAGGAAGACGCTGTGTCGTTTAAGGAGAATATTTTCTTAAATTAGACCGGGGACAGGTATACTTAATTTAAGTCGTATTAGATCAGTGTCTAACACAAACTGAGACAGGTATACTTTTAGCCTACCATGACCAAAAATAATCTTATTTTGATAGATTTTACACCCGTTGTTACTCTAAAAGTACATGATGAAAATATGTTTTGGGGAGTATGCCCAGACCCCCCAAAACGAGGCTTAGCCCCCATCCATGATTTTGTAGTGACGTGCCTGCTACATAGGTTACACTTACTCAATATTCCTGATTCAAAAGCGAGACAAATTGAATATGTGAAAGGTGAGTGGTTACAGTAAAACTGTTCAGTAGGCTACATCCCTAGGACAAGACGTTGGGTCTTTCTGGTTTAAAATATGTTTCTAGCACATGATGTACCCCAAGAAGTCGCGTCTTTCTGGTTGAAAAGACGTATTTGATATTATTTTGCTCAGTGGGATTGCACTGTAATTAAGATAATGTAAATTAAAGTTGTTGGGAACGTTTTATACAAAATTCCCCATCGTTCTATTGGTGTCCACTAGAGGACGCTACTTCCATAGAAATAAAATTGCTGAGCATAAAGTTGTGATGGACATTTCGAATCATTTTGGTGAACCGTCTCTTGAGGCACTGTTCACCTGAAAGATAAAGGTGCAATTCACCAATGTAAAGACAAAAAAGGTAGCATTACTCACCTTAGTGCATTACGTTAGATCGTGAAATGCAAGTATTAGGTTACTTCTCAACTGCAGTTATTATATCGCCTGCTTTTATTTTACCTGACTTGACCCTATTGGAAAAACCTGCTGGAAGAAAAAGATGCGCTCTCCTTTAACTACGGATTAGTTTTGCAGTCTTTAGTGAATAATTTTGTAACATATCAGAAAATATTAGTTATTTATGATTTTTTTTTAAGTAAGGAAATCATGGAGCCAAATGAACGGCCTCGTTCACCAATGCGATTCGGCTCGCAATGTTCATCAAAAAGAGCCGTTCGGTCGTAGACGACCCATCACTATTCGGAACAACTTAGTGCGTGTCCGCATTCGACCTCGTCAACTACTGATGATTCGAAATGAGCTACTTGTACGTGCACACGCGTCAGCAACCCTCAGGGGCAGGGTAACCAGGGGAGTGTCACTGGCTTGAAGCGCTTTCTTCCTGTTTCACTTTATCTAGGTTCCAATTTCTTTGTGTTCATTAAGTTGGTGTTGAAGAGCATTAGCTCCACATAAAAGTAATCAAACAGGCAGCGAACTACTTGTCAGGTGTTGCAAGTCCGCGGCAGACGACACTGGGCTTTTCGTGTCGAGGTAAGATTATTTTGAACTCGTTAAAAGTTGGATACATTTAGCGAGATAGCCCCACTACACACTTGTTAGCTCAATAAATGTTAGCTAAAGTATGTCTGAACAGGTTATTGTTGCTAACCGTGACAGTCTGGTCGTTGTTATTGAACACTCGAGACCCTAAATAAGGATAAACAGCCAAGCGACCAACGACAATTAGAAATAGGCCCAACTTGAGGAAATTCTAGCTAGTGTCGTGAACGTTGTCTATCGTCGATATATTTTCGAGTGTTTAGTACCGCACTGACAGTTTTCACGCGACATCGTGAGACTTCCGGTAACGCTTGCGGTGCGGACTCAACAGACCAGCAGTGTTTGCGGTTTGACGAGTTATTTTTTTCTTGATCTAAAACCAAAAACTAGGGTCTTAATTAAATGAAACCGTCATTACTACAACCGAATGAGTTTTCCTTTTGTCAAAACATGTAGTGCCATTGACGGCCTGCACATGGGCAGTTTTGAGAGAAACGGCAGGTTCGGATCGTTTTTCTGCGCATATGGTGTGCTACCTAACATTGTAATTAAATCTTTTGATGAGAATTTTAGTTTTTGCGTCAATTCATACTTAAACAGTGATAGTAGAGTATGAAAATACACAACTGGTTAGCCCTTGAACACGCTTTTAGGCGATGTTTTGGAGACGTTACACTTGCCGACATTTGTTTAATTTAGCTATGTTTTTAAACTATTTAATGGTGTTTGATAACATTGTTTTTAATAAAGGTGATACAATATACATTTTTAAACATGTGTCCAGTGGTGGACTTCAATACCTTTTTGGTGTTTTTTTTTCTCTGAGGGACAACAAACATAATAACAGAACATTTGGCTTATCTCAGCAGTGCTAAACGTTACTCCTAGCACCAGGTTGACCACCACTGTGACTACGTTTCAAGTTCAAGTTTCAATGTTTATTTGTCAAATGCACCTAACAACACAGCGTCATACTGCACAATGAATTTCTTGTGACATGGCACCCGACATCCACGTAGTGAGAATTAAGAGAAAAATATAAGCAACAAATATATTGCCAAACAAAAAAATAAAGCATTAACTTACATAACACTGTACACTATCAGCTGTTTAATTTTTAAACTGTACACTAGCAGCAATCTGGGTAGTAGTATTGAACAATGAACATACGTTTAAGCGTTAACCTTATCACTAGCTGAGGAGTGGTTAGAAGGCCCAATGCTAATTGGCCAGCATCGCCCAGGCAGCAAGAGGCATCGTCAGCAGTGATTTCCTTAACTCATCGTGCACTAGAATCTCTCGGGCTCCTTGGATGCCTGCAAAGCTAACTTACAGTTTGTCAAGTGAGTGAGCGTCTATTCACGTTGTTACGCATGTCAGCGCATGACAATACCTGTTTTGGCCTCTTGTACAAATAGCAGAAAAAACTTGACCGAAATAGACGTTTCAATAATTTTCATTACCTTACTTGACTTGCAGTAACGAGCAGTATATCACTTCCCCTGTATCAAATCGAACCGAGGTAACTATTTTAAAGGGGCACTGTGTAGAATCCTGCCTCTAAACAATAACAACTTTGCCCCTCGTCTTCCCTAAACGAACCAAAATAGTTTTGACGCATAAAAAACAAAGTGAATATCTTGTGGAATAAATGTATACCCAGTAAGTAGAAACGTAGTTTAAACGCTTAAACGTTGGTGAATGTGTCTCTTAACTAAAGTATCACTTTAAATGCAAGAAGATTGCCATGGTAACTGAGCCACTGCGCTTGCCTCTGTTGGAGAATGTATCTGTCGTTAAGTAGCTTGAATCCGCCTAGACTTTGCATGCAGTTGCAGTTTAAAATATAACATGGAAATACCACGAAGCTCGTAAAGAAAACAATGTCAGAAACTGAGAAAGATTCTCCTTAAACGACACAGCGTCTTCCTGCGCAATGAAATTCTTGGGACATGGCACCCGACAACTACGTAGTGAGAGATTACGAGTATATAAGCAAAAATATAGCTTGACAGAATAATAATAATAAAATAAAGCAACAATATACATAACCCTGTACACTAGCAGCAATTGGTAGAGTTACTGAAGATTATAGATACATATGTGTGCAATAAGCTTATGGGGGGATAGCTATGTAGGGAGAATTTAAGAAGAAGAAATAAAAATATAGCAAGAGGATAAAGCAATAATATACATAACACTATACATAGCAGCAGTTTAAAAAGAGTACTGTAAACTAGCAGCAAAATTGATAGTAGTATTGAATATATTAGATATGGAAAATATGGGAGTAATGTACATATAAAATGCCAACTAACATCAATTTGAAAGAGTAGGATGGGGGAGTATGAACAGTATGGTAGAAGCATTGATTATTGTAGATACATATGAGTGTAATATGCTTATGAATGTAATATTCTAATGCCCATTAAAAGTACCTGAAAGGACATCAGTGCATCTGGAATGTTTGTGTGTTTATCAGTATGATCATGGATCAGTGTTGCTGATTGAGGAGGCTTATGGCCTGAGGGAAAAAAACTGTTTTTGAGTCTGGGAGTGCGTGCTCCGATGCTCTGGTAGCTTCTGTCAGACGGCAGCAGTGTGAACAGATCATAGCCTGGGTGGCTGTGATCTTTGATGATGTTCCGTGCTTCCCTCAGGCATCGTGTATGGTAGATGCCTTGCACGGAGGAGAGATGGCAGCCGATGATGCGCGCCGCAAACTTTACCACCCTCTGGTGTTGTGTTGTATTTTAATAAATAAAATACAACACAATAATTAAAACAGATTTCAGGCACGAGTCCTAATCTAAACTCATATCTTTGTCATCATCCTTCTTGTCTTTGGTGTCGTCATCTTCGTGGTCCGACTTGCTGTCTGTCTCCATGGCTTTAGCAAAAGCCTCAATGTCGCCTCTGTTAGCCGCGTCAACGGCCTCCCTTGGCAGGCCGAACTGGTTCATCAGAGGTCCCAACTGCCCTGACGCCAAGGCACTGCTGAACAGACTCATCGCCTGCTGGAACTGGGGGGAGCTGAGTGTGTTATGGAGCTCGTCGGTGCTCTGGGGAAGGGATTCTCCTGATGGCAGGAAGGGCAGCAGGACTTGTGGCCTGCAGAGGAACAGCTGCTCTACCAGGCAGTAATGCAGCCTGAGAGGATGCTTTCAATGGGAATGCACCTGTAGAAGTTGGTGAGAGTTTTTACAGACATGCTAAATTTTAAGTCTCCTCAGGAAGTATGGTCATTTACGGACCGTTTTCTCTGCTGAGTTCGCTTGTCTTGATCAAGTGAGGTAATCTTTGATGAGAACACCTAGAAACTTGAATTCGGAGAGACTCTCCACTTCAGCTCCATCGATGTCTATGGGGGCATGACCCCCCATCTGCCGCTTCTTGAAGTCCACGATAATCTCTGTTGTCTTGCAGACGTTGAGAGAGAGGTTTTTGTCCTGGCACCATGTAGCCAGTTCCCTTACCTCTTCTCTGTAAAAGGTCTCATCGTTGTCGGACATGAGACCCGGGATGGTTGTGTTGTCCGCGAATTTGAGGATGATGTTGGAGATGTGTGTGGACACGCAGTCATACATGAACAGGAGGGGTCTGAGTACGCAGCCCTGTTGGGCTCCAGTGCTCTGGATCAGTGCAGAGGAGGTGAGGTTGGCTGTTCTCACCACCTGGGGTCTGCCTGTCAGGAAGTCCAGGATCCAGGTACAGAGGCAGGTGTTGAGTCCCAGGGGCCTGAGCTTAGGAACAAGCTTGGCAGGCACAATAGTGTTGGATTCTGAGCTGTAGTCCACAAACAGCATCCTCACGTATGTGTTGGTTTTTTCCAGGTGGTAAAGGGCAGTGTGTGTTGTCAGGGTGATGGCATCGTCTGTAGATCTATTGGGGCGGCAGTCCTGTAGAGCAGCAATGGATCCCTCATTCCAGTATTGAACTGTCTGAGAAACTGGTTTTTCCTGCTTCAGGCATTGCTTATAGGATGGGAGGAGATAAATTGAAGTGTGATCTGCTTTTCCGAATGCAGGGCGGGGGATGGGGTTTGTAACCATTCCGTATTTGTGAATAGCAACGGTCAAGAGTCTGCTCGCCCCGGGTAGGAAAGTTAATGTGCTGGTGGTATTTTTGTTAAAACTTTCTTCATATCTGCTCTATTAAAATCACCAACAACAATAGCAGCAAAAATAACAAGCAAATAACAATGTCCATTTGGAGGGGCGAGTAAGTGGCCTTACCTAGGTCACTACATTACCCCCACCAAATAGTGGAGCGTGTCCTCACGCTGCACTATACCCATACCCTATATGGGTATAGTGCATGGAGACACTCCTCTCCGATGGCCAGCCGGGCCAGTCCCACCCATGACACCGGTGTAACACCCATGGCCAGGATGCTAAATCAGGTAACCGAGTCGGAGGTAGGGAGCCCTGGGTAGAATTCATTGAAGCCACAGTAATTACAATTTGTCTGCTCTACCTGGCCTGAATTTAAACAAGGCCTCACAGTTTTAGCAAGATATTCTATTAAAAGCAAGCAGCATTTTTCAACAAGCTGTACATTCTATATTTGGTGGGAAGCACTTAGTCATGTGTAGCAATGTTTCACAATGTCCTTACCTAAATGACAACTGCCCATTTAGCGAATGTCCGCTGCAGACAAATGCGAGTCCTAAGCAGTTAGCATTTCTGTTTTGTGTATATACAATTCGTAACAAATTCCGGCCATTCTGTGCAATGCCAGTAATACTATTTGTTACAGTAACGGTACGAAGGCTTACAAACCTAGCCCATATCAGGACACAATATGCTTCTAGGCTTCTACTTAGAACAGGAGTAAACAGCTGTCTTTTAGTATTTATTACATTAGTCTAAACACAGTGCATTGCAATGGGGATGTGGTCAGACTCTTAGCTTTACAAGGCATTCCCTCATTATTCAAGTAGGCTTGTTTTATGCCTTAGTACACTCTGGTGTGTGGTTGGTCCCTGGGTGACTGAGGAACACAGTCACTTTTCGTCAACCGGTGTTCTCCGCTTGAAGCAATCTGGTGGCAAGCATATCCTTTGCAGCAGCTGTTTATGTGGATCTGCCATGTCTGCCATGTTTTTGTCTATAGCTGTATGTGTAGCCCAGCTTCATTACCACCAGGGACAAATATGTTTAGTAATTTCATGAAAATTGTACAACTAATTTATTGAAAAGTTAGGCTACTTAGATTTATGACACAGTTTGAAACTTACCAGCCCTTTGTGGACTTCACCTCTGAATGCTGTCGGACCTGGGCATGTGCGCATAAAGTTTCTTACATTAGTTGTGGTGATCCATGATCAGTTTTACCTCACAATTAATCAGTTTGTGTGGAGAAGGAGAACCTGCCCGACTAGTTTTAGATGCGTTGGGTCCTGGGTTAGAGACTGCAGTTCGAATTCCTCCCTTCGTGTTTGGGAGATTGGATGTCAACTGCAGTATGGCCAGCATTGGCTCCTTGAATCTCCGTCCGCAAACAAGCTTTGAATTAATGATGGGAGCCCTACTTATGGCGGCCAAAAGCTACCCGCTACCTGCTCTCCTTTCTGAGAGAAGTTATCGAGAGGCCACAGCCATTGCCATTCACTGCACATCTCTCATTTCAGTTGCCATCCCTGTGTCATTGATTGAGCTCCTAACTCAGTGCTGGACATCTATACTGCCACACCACTGCGCTGTAACACCCCCACATAGTTTTTTCCCCCTCATAGCTGACCCCTTGATCCTCTCACACCTCGTTCTCAATCCAATTCTTCTTTGATCTTTGCTCATGCCCTTCAATCTGCTCTCAGGTGTGACACACGCACCTTGTCTCTTTGGTCGCTACTCCGTGGACTCTGTCTGGGATTAGGACCTATTCAGCATCTCACTACACCTCATGCTCTTTTCTTAATCTTCCGCATATCCTGGCTTTTAAGATTTTTATTATGATCCCCGTTTACAGCAGAGGGCCCCCGCTACTCTTCCTGGGGTTCACACGAAACTTCTAACATGCCACAATACATAACATTAATAGACCGGTACATTAAAAAGACAGGACTACATACAGTGCCTGTGGAATGTATTCAGACACCCTCCACTTTCTTTCCATTTTCATGCAGTGTAGATTTATTTGATTATAGAGTCAAGGCATAGGTTCGGGAAAGGTTTTAAAGAAAATTGCTAAGGCATTGAAAGTTCCCCGGAGCACAGTGGGCTAAATCCTTGTGAAGTAGAATACGTTTGAAATCACCAAGAATCTTCCCGGCCATCTGGCCAAACGAAGTAACCGGACAGGAAACGTCTTGGTTAGGGAGATGACTGAGAACCCAATGGCCACTCTAACAGGGCTTCAGTCTCTGCTGAGATGGGAGAACCTGCTAGAAGGCCAAAATCTCTGCAGTGCTCCATCAGTCTGGCCTTTATGATGGAGTGGCTCTACCACATGAGATTTTTTTTAATTATTCGTTTCTCAATAATTGACACATTTGCTTTGTCATTATGGCATATTGTGTAGATAGAAGGTAAAACAATAAGTGTAATGAACTTAGTAAATTAAGTCTGTAACACAACAAAATGTGTGGAAGGTGAAGGAGTAGATTTATTCTGAAAATAATAAATAATTTTTAATAATGTTTTAGCAGAAAACATGATAATTCATGCTACTTTGTCTGTCCATAAGCCTTCTGTTTGGTAGAGAGAAGTAAAAACTAGCAACGGTTAAAATGTTGGGTGTGCCTGGATTTACATGTGCAAGTATACCTAAAAAGTGCGTGCCCAGGTAGAGTGCCCGTCTAAAGGTCTGTGTTTTCAGGTGGGGAGCATGTGGGCATCCTGCTGTAACTGGTTCTGCCTGGAAACTGCAACAGTGGAGGAGACCAACAGCAGAACACAACACCAGGCCTACACCAATTCAGGCTTCAGCAGCTACCCGTCGCCCTCACTCCGTGAGAACATCTGCAAAGCCTGCGGAGGCCACTTCGACACCGTAGCCACAAAGGTACCGAGATCACTCTCACCCTTCCCCATATGGCTGTTACCGAAGAACATACCCCCAAAAAAATGTCCTGTATTTTTCCGTATAGACGTGTTTTAATACAGTCGACAGAATGCACTGACTTTGTCCCGTACTATTGAAGGATTTTTATTTTATTTATTTCATGGCCATCAGGTACATCAACCACCCAACCAAGTCTTATCTGAACTTAACACCGTACAGCTAAATTTTTCTTGCAAAGATGTGTATTTAGTAGGTTATATGAGTCATGTACATTTAAGATCTAATCAGTTTTTGCCTGGCCAAACTGGAGAAAATGAACCCAGTGCTTTCTGGTCACCAATCTGGCATTGCACCCGTGTTGTTTACGTGCCAGCACTGAGGGCAGGTGTAACTAAGCATAAGAAATGTAGCTCATTTTAAAATAGGTATGAATTTTTTTTTTCAGTTACACACTCACTACTGCTCAAAAATGTTTTGTCCCCATAAGATTTGTCTCTGAGTACCCAGGCTGTACTTACCTGCCCCCCACACCTCCAAAGCCTCCATTATCCCGTTATATATATATATATTTTTTTTAAATTCTGACGACTCACTTTTTAAAAAGACTCAAGTTACACAAATCAAAATTTGCGTTCTCCAACAGTATTCCTATTATTATTGATGGCAGTGGTGACGATTCATCTGTTGTGCAGGATAAGACCAATGCACAAATCGGGTGCAGAGTTCCGTATATTTCTGTGCTTTGTCTTTATCGTTGTCAGAGTGGACAATTTTGGCCTGCAATATTGTATAGGCTACTTTTCCTCTTGGACGGCAATTGTAGAAGAGGAGTAATTACGGAGCAGGATCATCTCATTTCCAGAAACTTCCGCATGTGTATTGTGGGGACTAGGTTAACAGCAGTTCATGGGAAAACATTGGTGGGGCTTAAATCTGGAGGGTCTATGACGGGCTTGGCCTCCCCTGGGGCTGGAACTGTTGGCAACCCAATATTAGGATTTTTGTTAGACCATCATCCGAGAGTATCTTTGTGTTTAGGCAGTGACATCTAGAGAAGTCCCTATCGGATTTTACAACTTAAGGGCGGCAAGCCTTTAAGACTTGCACGGATGCAACAGATGGAGAACGTTTCGGGGTTATTATCCCAGGAAGCCAAGGGAAAGGACTGTTGTTCTTTATGGCTTTTCTTGGTGTGTCTGTCCATTAACCAGATGACAGTTGGCTTTGTGTTTGGTTTATGTGCTACCACGTGACAGGATTGTTAATAGTTGCCATCTCATTACACAGACAGAAGTTGTGAAGTGCAGCTTGTGTGTTAGTGCAATACCTGGTATCAATGTCAGGTCTAGAAGTCACAGTATCCAGACCTCCTCTTTTGCATATCACATTTTGTCACATTTCTGACGGATCTTCCACAATAAAGCTTGGATAAATAAAAATGAGTTTTGATACAGACAGAATCAATGATTTGATTCAGTAATTGTATCAATATTGTATTAATATCACTGAGTATTATGACCCCTTTTCGCGATAGATATGACCCTCAGGAACATGTCCTAAACAGTGTACAGAATCAAGCAGTAAATAAGAATCTGGGTGAAAGAACATCAACGAAAATGTGGTTTTCTAGGCCGAAGATCACTCAACCATCAGTGCCCTCTTTCTTTGATTTTGCACATGCTCAGATCCTCTCCATGACTCCACCAAAAATTAAAGACATAGTTGTTTGGATTCCCACGCTGTTGAGTGGAAATGTAAATAATAAACGGTCCCCAATAAAGGGAATAACAAAATGCTTATGCTTCACATCTTATCGGTCCCTCAAGAACACAGACAGCATCAGTCAAGTTTGGACACACTCATTCAAGGGTATTTCTTGATTTTTATTATTTTCCACATTGTAGAATAATAGTGATGACATCCAAACCACGAAACAACACGCATCTAGTCTAATTCTTCAAAGTAGAATTTACAAGCTTTTCTTTCACAGCTTTGCTCACTCTTTCCATTCTCTCAACCAGCTTCATGCATGCATGCAGTGCCTTGCAAAAGACCGATGTCTAATATGACTTGATTACAAACTGTACATTGAAATGTGCTTGATTGAAATCTTTTCTTTTAAAACACTGACCCTCAAACTCAATGACTGTATGGTGACTTGTGAGCAGGGCCCAGAGATGGGTAAAGATACATCAAAATGTATTTTAAAATAAGACTCCAAATACCTTAATTTTAAGAGTATCAAAATTAACTACCAAATACAGCAGCAAAACCATGTATCAAAATAAACAACTGTATTTTTGTATTTTAAAAATACTAAAACTACATTTACAAGAGAGCATCAAATCACTTCGCAAACCTTCCATCTATCGGCCTATTTGATCTATCCCTTCACCAGTACACTGACTCAGTTGGTTAAGTAGTCAATGTTTGATAGCAACAGTTTTTCTCTGCCTAACGAGTCATGCGATTAATCTGACATATGCAACCAGTTAACAGATCAAATATTCACGTATCCGTGTGATCCCAGATGAAGGTTAGTTTTAAAGTAACCAACAGTTTAATGTTTAGGGTCAGGGTGATGTGAGCTACAACAAACACGAGTGGTGTATGGGTTGACAACCTGCTCTTTAATGGCATTGCAGCACAACGTTGTTAATGACAATAAGGCGTGCGTGCGTGCGTGCGTGCGTGCGTGCGTGCGTGTGCGTGTGTGTGTGTGCATGCGCATTTAACAAGGTACACCATATCGTGGCATTATAATGTAATGTTGTACAGCACTGACATTTTTTTGTGCACAAATAGCGAAAACTTAACATAGGCTAAAAGTAGCAAGCTAACGTTAACTGTGAGGGCTGCTACTTGGGTCAAATACAGTGAGGGAAAAAAATTCTTTGATCTCCTGCTGATTTTGTACATTTGCCCACTGACAAAAAAAATTATCAGTCTATAATTAATTAATGGTAGGTTTATTTGAACAGTGAGAGACAGAATAACAACAAAAAAATCCAGAAAAACCCATGTCAAAAATGTTATAAATTGATTTGCATTTTAATGAGTGAAATAAGTATTTCACCCCCTCTCAATCAGAAAGATTTCTGGCTCCCAGGTGTCTTTTATACAGGTAACGAGCTGAGATTAGTTGCACACTCTTAAAGGGAGTGCTCCTAATCTCAGCTGGTTACCCTTATAAAAGACACCTGTCCACAGAAGCAATCAATCAATCAGATTCCAAACTCTCCACCATGGCCAAGACCAAAGTGCTGTCCAAGGATGTCAGGGACAAGATTGTAGACCTACACAAGGCTGGAATGGGCTACAAGACCATCGCCAGGCAGCTTAGTGAGAAGGTGACAACAGTTGGTGCGATTATTCGCAAATGGAAGAAACACAAAAGAACTGTCAATCTCCCTCGGTCTGGGGCTCTATGTAAGATCTCACCTCGTGGAGTTGCAATGATCATGAGAATGGTGAGGATTCAGCCCAGAACTACACGGGAGGATCTTGTCAATGATCTCAAGGCAGCTGGGACCATAGTCACCAAGAAAACAATTGGTAACACATTACGCCGTGAAGGACTGAAATCCTGCAGTGCCCGCAGGATCCCCCTGCTCAAGAAAGCACCCGTCTGAAGTTTGCCAATGAACATCTGAATGATTCAGGGGAGAACTGGGTGAAAGTGTTGTGGTCAGATGAGACCAAAATCGAGCTCTTTGGCATCAACTCAACTCGCCGTGTTTGGAGAAGGAATGCTGCCTATGACCCCAAGAACACCATCCCCACCGTCAAACATGGAGGTGGAAACATTATGCTTTGGGGGTGTTTTTCTGCTAAGGGGACAGGACAACTTCACCACATCAAAGGGACGATGGACGGGGCCATGTACCATCAAATCTTTGGTGAGAACCTCCTTCCCTCAGCCAGGGCATTGAAAATGGGTCGTGGATGGGTATTCCAGCATGACAGTGACCCAAAACACACGGCCAAGGCAACAAAGGAGTGGCTCAAGAAGAAGCACATTAAGGTCCTGGAGTGGCCTAGCCAGTCTCCAGACCTTAATCCCATAGAAAATCTGTGGAGGGAGCTGAAGGTTTGAGTTGCCAAACGTCAGCCTTGAAACCTTAATGACTTGGAGAAGATCTGCAAAGAGGAGTGGGACAAAATCCCTCCTGAGATGTGTTCAAACCTGGTGGCCAACTACACAAAACATCTGACCTCTGTTATTGCCAACAAGGGTTTTGCCACCAAGTACTAAGTCATGTTTTGCAGAGGGATCGAATACTTATTTCACTCATTAAAATTCAAATCAATTTATAACATTTTTGATATGTTTTTCAGATTTTATTTTTTTGTTTCTTAGCCCTGTTTCTTAGCCCTGTTTCATTTCTTTGTCAGTGAGCAAACGTACAAAATTAGCAGGGGATCAAATATTTTTTTTCCCTCACTTTTCCACTCAGCCAGAACATTACCTATACTGGTAAACAATTTACCCTAGACTACTAAAACAAACACCAAAACTTAGCATGAACTGTTAAAAATTGTAGAAATGTATGCTTAAAATCTATGGAAAGATGGCAACCTACATGTTTACATCTTAACCTTCTTTGGGTATGGATCAATATTTTGTTCTGATCTCAAGTCTGGGCAAATTACTGAGTAGGCACCAATCAGCGGCAGCTTTTTTATGATGTGATCATGTAGACTTCTCACAAAGTATTTTACAGTACTTTTAAACAACAAAATACAAAACGTATTTTGATACAAAATATGAAACCATTTTCATCAACCCTATCAAATACAAATGACAAAATTCAATTTTGTATTTGAAATACGTATTTTAAATACATGTATCTTAAATACTGCCCATCCCTAAACATAAGCGACATAAGCGCTCGCTTAGGGCCCCCACCCGCTAGGGGGCCTTCCACTGCTTGGGAGACCCCGTCCGATAGGGGAGAGGAGGCCCCAAATGAAATTTTGCTTAGGGCCCCCAAAAGGCTAGAGCCGGCGCTCATTGTGAGAAAAACAACTTAAATAAGTCACCTTGTCGGAAAGACTTACCTGCCTCGTCAGATTAAGTCTGTACAAAAACAGATGCTATTTGAAGAAAGGGGTTAATAATTAATGGCGCAACAATTAAAGCCGTTTCTGTGTTTGACCACAACATTATATTGGTATTATGACTCAGAATGTTACAACACCCTCTCGCAGAAAACAGACCGCTGAATTAATGACCAGGCATAACCGGTTCCCTTTTTTATTTTTTTGCCTGAATGTGTTTGATCACACAGAGCAGGGCAGCCAACACTACAAGGCAAGGTATGAACCTGACTTCCAGTAGGCTATTTGTTGACATTTTCACAGTATCTTACTTTTGGATGAAAGCTCTGGAGGTCTGAAGTGTTGTCATTCCTCAGATTTCCTCCACTGCCCTGTGACTGTGAAAGCCCCACATTACTTTCACTATATCTATATAAGACTTCAAAATCGTATTCATTAAAAATGGTAGCATTGTGTGACTGGTATGGTTACATTTGTGCGTACATTGTCAACATTTAATTGAGTGTTTTTGGAAGGCCTTTACCCTACCGGATGATGTTAAAATTAGCGTAATTGCGTACAGATAAGAGAAACCAGACACCTTTGGTATTTAAGCCATGTCCCTAGTTTCCAACCTTGTCTGGGTTTTCCTTGTTCTCCTGTTTCAAACCCTGGGACTCATCCAGTCCAGTGATTCATTTTCCATCTCTAAAGTTGGTGCGAGGTCTGGGAACATTTACAAATAACCTTCCTGATCTTATTATGTACTATTTATTGAAACTAATTTGGGAAACGGAAAGTGTGATACTGCGTCAGGCCCCACCTTAATGTTCACTTAATGTTCACTTCGACCTTCCCTCTCCCCACAGCATGTCTGTGTGGACTGCAAGAAGAATTTCTGTGGCAGGTGTTCGGCCCAGCTGGAGCCTCGGCCGCGCCTTTGCCACACCTGCCAGCGGTTCCACGGCACGCTGTTCGAGCGCACCGAACTGATGAAGCTGAAGGTGAAGGACCTGCGTGACTACCTCCATCTGCACGAGGTCTCAACGCAGATGTGCCGCGAGAAGGAGGAACTGGTGGAGCTGGTTCTGGGTCAGCAGTTGCCCGCCAGCTTGGACGTTAACCCCCTGATCCAAGTCACTCAGCGTGACGCCCCTACTCCGTCAGCCCCGGACCCCACCTCCAACGCACCCTCCACGCACCCGGACTCCACCTCTACAGGCCAAGTCCCTTTAGACCCGCCGGCCGCTCCGAATGACAGTCAGGTGAGTGCCGAAAGAGGAGCCGCCATTGGACACCTGACGAACCCCTGCTTAACTCTGCCCGCCTGTCAGCCGTCACATTCGCCATGTCCCTTTTGTCTTTTGTGTTGCATGCTGACGTGTCATTAGCGGTGGCTTGGGAACAGGGCCCTGACCGTCTCACTGCTCTGTGTTGCCTCTTCAGTTGGAGCCTGGCTAACTGTGTAGCTGATTTAGTTTGTTGGTTGTGTTGGACTTGTGTTCATAGACCACGTCTGTGTTGGTGCCCTCTGGTCCTGGGGAGCCTTCGGACACAGAGGGGGACCCAGTGCTGCAGGGTGACCAGGAATTACAGGTACTACAGCCAAAACTGGAGTCGCCCTAACGGAGGCCCTAAACTCTTAGCCCTAACGGAGGCCCTAAACTCTTAGCCCTAACGGAGGCCCTAAACTCTTAGCCCTAACGGAGGCCCTAAACTCTTAGCCCTAACCATGGCCCTAAAATCTTAGCAACATCCATGGCCCTAAAATCTTAGCAACATCCATGGCCCTAAACTCTTAGACCTAACCGTGGCCCTAAACTCTTAGCCCTAGCCGTGGTACTACTTATTGTTGTCATGATACTAGTATTTGGACTTTGACACCAGGTTTAGTATCACAGTACTCGATACCCCCTCATATCTGTCCTGAAACCCCCCCCCCACTCTACCCTTTTTTTCCACCCATCCTCAAAAACCCTCAGAAAAACCAACATTTGTTTAGCGGACATCAAAAAGAAAATACAGTACAGAGCCAGAAATTGATTTAAAAAAAAAATGAAAAATGAACACTCCATACAATCTACATCCGCTAATGACTTGAGGCTGTCTCCACCGTGAGCACTGCTGGTTGTTTACCCAGTGCAGCAGGGCTAGCTTGAAATACAAAAGACTATTTTGTCTTATGATCCTCTAGTCATCATGTAGTATGGACTAGCAATGAAGGGACATGGCTTTACCCTCGCCCTGGAGGTGGGCGGCTGCCAGATCCGTAGAAAAGCTTGCAAAGTTCTATTCATTAAATTTCTTTGTTGTTTGGTGAAATGCTTATAATGCTTTTGCTGATATAATGCTTCGGCTGTAATTTGTTAAACATGGTCATGACGTGGAGAGATTAAATAAACCTAAACAACTGGTTCCCGACTATTTTCGCTCCAGTGATCCTCAATTTAGTGTCAAAAGCTCTCAAGGACCACCATTCACTGAGTTGCAGAATAAGACATGGTCCATTTTAGCAGTGAATGTAATGTGATAGTGTAGCTTCTGGATCCCCATTTGTTAGCGTTGGTTAATATAAGGCAATTATTCAATTTCCACAGTGGAAATTTGAAGTGCAAGTTCTTGTGAGATGGTGAGGTGTGGAAAGGTGAATCTTTTTGAATTTTATGAAGAAAAAAAAAGAAAATCCCTAGTCCTCTGGACCCAAAGGACTGTTGTGCGCATTACTTGATGTGTAGCGTCTATGGAGGTTCTAACAATGCTGTTTTTTCCAGACATCAACATTAAAAAAAATCTTGGCCACTAGCGACTTAATTCATTTTCATGTTAGCGGGGTCTTACACATGCACTGTTGTACGGGAAAAACCCTTCATGCAAACACATTGGCTCATTAAGACAATATTGTTTTAGCAACAGTGTTGGAAAAGTTGCGTTGGAAGACAACGACGTTTTATAGGGATCGGACCATTGGTTCCAGAGGAGTGGTGTTTAACAGTTCTGTGTTTAACAGAATTTTTTTTATTTTTTTTTATTTTCAATGACAGTCTAAACAATATCATTTCGTTGTTTGTGGTGTTTTAGAGGAGTAGGAGTAGAGAAGCTGTTCATGGGGAAGTGTGTCATTTCTCTTAATGTCACCATAGTGGGCAGACTGCTGAAACCCAGAAATGCTGTTTGCAGCTTTGTGTTATTGTTATTATTATAAAAAACATGTATTTTGAAAAGAAATGTAAAATTTATTCAAACACCTTCTTAACCCTATTCCTCTAAGCCTAGGCTATATCTCTGTTTTTTATCAGTTGTTATATTATATGTTATATGAATATTAAACAAATCAATATATCTAAAAGAAATTTATTCCTTAACCCAGGAAACTTCAACTTGTGCATATCCAGGAAGATAGAAAAAGTGTTTATAGATTTGAGTTTATATTTAGTTTCTTCATATTGTAGGACATATGGGATGGCTGGCTGGCTACGATGTGTCTCACTATTCACCTGTCAGTCAGAATGTCTCCCTTAGTAGCCCTGCACTAATCTATTCTTATCCCCGCTGATGGAT
This sequence comes from Esox masquinongy, assembly GCA_016801175.1. Taxonomy (NCBI): domain Eukaryota; kingdom Metazoa; phylum Chordata; class Actinopteri; order Esociformes; family Esocidae; genus Esox; species Esox masquinongy. The sequence goes on along the minus strand of JACXGI010000071.1, from coordinate 52,840 downwards.
ATCAGCTTTGTCATTTCATGTGGCGTGTTGTCCTCATTCCTCAGATTCCCCACACTGCACTGTGAAAGCCACATGTGGCTAACTGACCAAGTGGGTACGACTTGAGCGGTCATGTAAACTAGGTTAAGTGACCCTGGATGTATTGACACTGGTCTTTCTAATAACTCTTGGGCTGGGATAGCAAAAAAAACGTGGTTGTTGTTGTCACACGACGACACTCAAAGTATCAACCTTGGGGAAGGACGTTAGAGAACTAGAATGGATCGTATTTGTTGTAGGTTCTGGGCCCCATATTCATACAGCATGTCTGAGCAGAAAGGCTCTAGCTCCGCTTTCCTACTCTGAGAGCTCTGTTCACAGTTGATGTATGTTTCCCTTAACATTTACATAATGAATTCGGACATTTAACTATGATGTCCGTTAATGTAATGTGATTGTTAACCCTTTCCCTCAGACCTTTGGAAATCAGGAAGAGCCCACTATTTGTATCATTGAATTTAAACAAACCTTTAACCCTTTTCAGGGCAACCCTGTTCCTTGAATGCTGCAGAATGCCTAATCAACTGAGCTAATTGATCAGTTCAGTGATTGATTAAAGTCAACAAACCTGGTTTTCCAGATTAATTAGATTGCAAGCATGAAGTCCTGGCACTACAGTAATAGTGTTGCAAACCCCTTTCCTATGTCAGTTGTACTACAACCCTGTTTCCAACAAAGTTGGAATGCTTTGAATTTGATGCCAAGCAACACATTTCAAAAAAGCTGGGACAGGGGCAACAAAACACTGGAAAAGTTGTGTAATGATAAAAAACTAAACCTGGTGGAATATGACTCAACTGATTAGGTCAATTGGCAACAGGTCAGTAACATGACTGGGTATTTAAAGATCATTCCAGAGATGATGGGTCTGTCAGAAGTGAGGATGGGGAGGGGTTTACCACTCTGTGAAAGACTGCGCAGGCAAATAATGCAATAGTTTTAGAATAAAATTTCTCAATGTAAAATTGCAAAGAGTTAGGGTTCTCTGTACGCAAGGGACAAGCCAGAAAACCAAAATTGGATGGCTGTGATCTTTGGGCCCTCAGACGGCACTGCATTAAAAACAGACACGATTCTGTAGTGGAAATCGCTGCATGGGCTCAGGAACACTTCCAAAACCCATTGTCTGTGAACACAGTCCATCGCTGCATCCACAGATGCACCTTAAAACTCCACCATGCAAAGAAGAAACCAGATATAAACAAGATCCAGAACCGCCGCCGCCATGGTTTGGGCGACTCTTTCCACGCCATGGTTTGGGCGACTCTTTCCACATCCAGTTTTGGCTGTAGTACCTGTAACTCCTGGTCACCCTGCAGCACTGGGTCCCCCTCTGTGTCTGGAGCTCCTCCTGCCCGAGCTCATTTAAGATGGACTGAGGCGAAGTGGAAAACTGTCCTCTGGTCTGATGAATCAAAATGTGAAATTATTTTTGGGAATCATGGACGCTGCGTCTTCCAGACTAAAGAGGAGAGAGACCATCCAGCTTATCAGCACACAGTTTAAAAGCCAGCATCCACGATGGTATGGGGGTGCATTAGTACACATGGCATGGGTGACTTACACATCTGTGAAGGCGCCATTAATGCTTAACAATATATACAGGTTTTGGAGCAACATATGGTGCCATTCAGATGTCTTTTTCAGGGAAGGACTTGTTTATTTCAGCAAGACAATGCCAAACCACATTCTGCACATATTACAAAAGCAAGGCTCTGTAGTACAAGAGTCTGGGTGTTAAACTGGCCTGCTGCAATCCAGACCTGTCATCCATTGAAGGCATTTGGCGCATTATGAAACGAAAAATACGACAAAGGAGTCTCCGAACTGTTGGTCAGCTGATATCCTATATGAATCAAGAACGGGAATATGTTTCACTTTCAAAACTATAGCAGTTGGTCTCCTCAGTTCCCAAATGCTTACAGAGTGTTGTTAAAAGAAGAGGTGAAGCAACACATTGGTAAACATGCCCCTGTCCCAACTTTTTTGAAACACGTTGCTGGCAAATTCAAAATGGCCATGTATTTTTCCAAAAACAATACAATTTCTCAGTTCAAACATTTGATATGTTGTCTTTGTACTATTTTAGATTAAACACAAGGATAAATTATTTGCACATCATTGTTTTCTGTTTTTTTTTATGCTGTGTCTCAATTTTTTGGGAAACTGGGTTGTAAATGTAGCTGTTTAAAAATTTAACAAACCTTTATTCTTAGATACAGTCTTAGAACATTGTGCCCTCCTGAGTGCTGCGCTAATTGGTTGTGTGTTGGTTCAGTCCTCAGACACAGAGGAGGTGCTGGCACCTGGCCGTCGGTCCTCGCTCTCGGACCTGACCACAGTGGAGGACATTGACGCCCTCAGTGTCCGGCAGCTGAAGGAGATCCTGGCCCGCAACTTTGTCAACTACAAGGGCTGCTGTGAAAAGTGGGAGCTGATGGAAAGGGTCACACGCCTCTACCACGACCAGAAGGACCTCCAGAACATGGGTAAAGGTTTTACCAGAAAATATTGTGCTTTTTCTTTTTTTCTTTTTTTTTTTTATCTACCAGTACAAATTGGAGTTTGCTGTGTTTACAAGAAATAAAACGTAAATTAAACAGGAAAAAAAACAGGGAAGGACCAATCCACGTTTTATGATGAGAAACTTGCAGCAGTTGCAGAAAGTTTTGCGTTGCAAATGGTTTGCTACAGTATGCACTAATGAATACACCTCAGATTCATCACTAATTTACTCAAATGTAATTGGAAAGAAAGAGGGCAGAATGTTACAGCGCTGTAATGTGGAACATCTATTAGGACTTCTATTAAGCTAGCTTAATGTTCTTGCTTACACCACTTTTATTTGTGTGGTGGTCAGGGTCTTGCAGGTCTGTGTACCCACACACAATTGGTACGGAGAGAATATTTAATAATATTTACACATCTCTTCCTATTCTCTGCATTTTGCCATGGGTTTTAAATGAGTGTAGGTTTTGGTATGAAATCTGATACATTTAGAATGCATTTTTGTACAGCCAAACAGCTGGTTGAAGGCCGGACAGCTGGTCTATGTGCTTCACACATAGTTGGTGCATTAGCTCTGGGTCACTGTGTTTCCACTGTTGCATGAGTAGCTAGTTAGCTGGTACACACAACAGATAAAGGTGTTTTTATGTCTGCTACATACTAGCATGCTAGTACAAAACAGCAGAGGTGTGGACTCGAGTCACATGACTTGGACTCAAGTCGGACTCTAGTCAGACTCGAGTCACAAATATGACTTAAGACGTGACTTGAAAAAAATCAAAAAAGGCTTGCAACTCAACTTTGACTTTAACACAAATGACTTGTGACTTTACTTGGACTTGAGCCTTTTGACTCGAACTGACTTGATACCCTCCACAAGTACACATATTAAAAATGATGCTAATAAAAAAAGTGTGCAACGCATCAACTCTTCATTTAACGGATTACAGTTTGAATCCAACAGCAGCCAATCAAATTGTGCCAGCGGAGACAAAATAGCGTGTGGTAGTGCAGAAGAACGTCGGCTGGTGAATTCAAGACAGAGCCCTTGGAAAGATGATTCCCAAAATGATTATTTTTTATAGAAAGACGCTGTAGTCAACAAAAAACGGATTGCAACTTGCAAAACATGCGGGGAGAAAATTACAAACACAGGTGCAACAACCTCCAACTTTGTTCACATTTGAAATTGCACAAAGAATGGTAAGTCGTGGCTAATATTGCCAACAATTGTAGTGTAACAATTCTAACAATTCTAGTGTAGCGTGTAGGCTAACGTAACGTCAAATCAAAGAGCCTCCACAGTCAGTCAGTGCGGGAACGTGATCATTGCACCCAAGATAGAGCCACAACTGGCTAGTCAGTTGGCAGACTCAATTCTGTCTGACGTTACAGCTGTACCTAAAACCATTAACATAAGGTAGCCAACTGTAACCACACTCTGTGTGTGTGTGTGTGTGTGTGTGTGTGTGTGTGTGTGTGTGTGTGTGTGTGTG
>JACXGI010000071.1:0-48697 GCA_016801175.1 Esox masquinongy | reverse complement strand
TGGTAACTTAATGGCCGGGTTATTTTAAGTGTCTAGAGTATATGAAGGAGATGGAGAGAGAGCACTACAATATTTTATTATTTTCGTTATCATATTGATGTCTTATGGCTGCACATGTATTTCCATGGAAATAGAACGTTTATTTGGAAAGTAATAAACATATATTTTTAAAAACATTCATGATTTGCATACATGTAACATACTAACTATTACTCTTGTTAAAAATATGAAATGAATATCAAATTTAGTGACGAGCACAATATGACTTGTTTATGACTCAACTCAAAGTTTAGGACTTGAGACTTGACTTGGGACTTGTTGGTCTTGACTTGGGACTTGAATGGTAAGGCTTGAGACTTGTGGTTTGTAAAACATTGACTTGTAAAACAATGACTTGGTCCCACCTTTGCAAAACAGATAAAGGTGTTTCACGTCTACTACATACTAACATGCTAGTACAAAACAGATAAAGGTGTTTAACATCCATTTTATTTTTTCCCTTTTCTGTTCTCTCCAGTTTCAAATACTGATGATGGCACAGGTGAGATTATTTTTTTGGTTTGTTTTTTTACCACTTCTTATAAAGCACTGCGGTTACAGTGCCAGGGTTGTAGGTTTTTATGAATGGTTATATTTGCTACTGGAAGTTGCTCTAGTTAAGTATCTGCTAAATTACTTAAATTATCACTTTTTTGGGGCATTTTGTGTAAAGACAAATTTAGTGGTGTATTAAGCAATTCCTTGTACATTATCAGGTTTAACCATTTAAAGCCAGACTCAGTATAGGGCTGGAATGTTGTGTAGGGCTAGAATGTTGCTAATATCAAATCTCGTACATGCAACAATGTTTCTAGTCAGCCTCCTAGTCTGACACACAGAAATGGCCAAAATCTAAAACAAAAGATCTGTCAGTAATGCTGAAGTTTTTTGTTAAGGAAGTAATTGTGACATTTTACACCTAAGGTGTTTTGTGCATCAATGATCAGTGTTTACGATGTTTCACTATGTCACAAAAGTTAGCAGAATTGACTGAGCCAGCAACGCAGTCACAGCTAGCTACATTATAGAAAAGAGAAGAGATTGGGCTAAACACATTGTAGCTAGCACATACCAAGATACATATAATATGCCAATGATAGCTAGCTACTATTTAAGTATCTGCTAGCTTACGTTAGTGATGGATTGCTGGTAGATTGCTCCAGCTGTGTCAGCTGCCACTGTGGAGATCTGTTGATGTACAGATTTCTGATAACAATCGTCTAGATTTATGGGTAGCTCGCTCAGTGGTTGATAGTTTTATCAGGAACATCTAGTTAGGGATTGCCTTCTGATTACAGAAGTATAGGTTATAGCAGCTGGCAAATGTAGCGACAGTTCTATGGAAAATGTTCAAAGGGCTCAGCTCCCACTGGCTATTTGCCCTGATTTAACCACTTCATGCAAAGCTTGCCGTTAGGAGCGACCTCTGGTTCACGGGTAGCTGTTTTAGCAAGAACAATATTTCAAAGATAGCCTCGCTGTCTGTACTTCTGACAAACACATTCCACTGATTTTGTTTTGTTGACCCTTCATAACAAAATAATTCTTAACCGACATAGCTGGTGTTAGAACTGACGCTTACTGAGTCTGGCTTTTAAGTATTACACTGTAACTCTGAAATCTTTCTTTATATCCGCGTAATTGTGTTTTGTCCCCAAATTCTTCCTCCCAGACCCCAGCAGCAGCTCTGGTCAGGAGCAAAATCTGTGTAAGATCTGCATGGACTCTCCGATCGACTGTGTCTTGCTGGAATGCGGCCACATGGTCACCTGCACCAAGTGTGGCAAGCGGATGAACGAGTGCCCCATCTGCAGGCAGTACGTGGTGCGGGCCGTTCACATCTTTAGATCCTGAGAGCCCCAGGACTCTCAATCTCTCTACCTCTGTCGCATTCTCTCTCTCTATACCTTCATCTCCCTGCCATCTCTTCCTCTCTCTTTCATAAATAACCTAGGAGGTTGCTACCTGTTGCCTTGCCACCTATAAAAACTAGACTCCTTCATCCGTATCTCCCCTGGGTTGATGGTCCTGGAGAACCTTGAGTACTAGATGATCCAGGGAGCAGAACCAGTAAACCAAACAAGCCTAATTACTGTTCATAATTCTGTTTTGGATAACGGGACTATAACAGCTCATATTTCTGAGGTGATAATTATATTTCTATTTTATTAGACTAGTAGTGTCTGTATTTGAACAGACAATGTATGCATTGGGTTTTGTTTTCCTTTGAAGGCCTGATAGTAAATATGGTATGGGATCTTTATTATACATGTATTTGTGTGTGTGTATATATGTGTATATAGAAATATACACACATACACACAGTATGCATTCATGGCCAAAACTATTGGCATTCTTGCAATTTATTCAGATAACACCCATATCTAAACCCATGTTTCACATATATTGAAAGTATTTTTCTTATGATTTTGGTCTCACTGTCCATAGAATATTGTCTCAGAAGGATTGTGCAAGTGTGTTCACCTGCTTCAAAAATATAATTATTTCTAGGTTCCAATAGTTTGGTCCGGGCCATTTTGGGATTTCTTTGAAATATTCTCTGTTACAATATTATTCCTTTTTTTTGGTTCATCTGCAAATCAAAGAAATGTGTATGTGGATTCCAAAATATGCATTGTCATGCTACGTCTATAGTTGTAAATAAAGATAGAAGATATGTAGCACTGGATTGATATACACATGCTCCAGTGCTAGTCTTATTTGCTATCCCTTCTATCACCGTCTGTCCGTGAAATATTGACCCTTAAGTGGTCTTCAAAATCCAGCACCTTTGACTTGCAAGAATGAACACTACTTTTTTTTTTTTTAAAGAATGCAATGCTGTGAAAATGTGTGCTTTCTGTTAGGAGGAAAATATTTCTCTTCAAGATGATTAGTGATGATTAAATCACACTAAACTACATTGAAGCGATGAGGCACTATGTTGTATTGAATAAGTGAGGAGTCGGGCATAAAGAGGACTGCTCGAATGCATCTCAATGGTCATCCTGTCCCCAAATATGCAGACCTTGGGACATAGACATTGCATAATGAATGTGTACTTGACCTATTTTTCTTACTTGATGAATAAAATTGTGTGTGTTGTATATTTACTTGACGAGTTGGTTGTAATTAGATTTTCAGCAGCAAGTTAAAGAGTTATGAATACCATGGAAATTACAGGTTTTGACTTTAGAAATGTGATTCTGGTCTGTTTTTGTTCAACTTATCTCAGAATGTTTTTAGCAAAAGATGTTTCTTTTTACTTAAAAATATTTCTGAAAGACTGTTTGGTTCACTGTTTAGTAATTTAACAGGTGCTTTTTTCCCAGAGTGACTTAATGCAGTTAATGCATACATTTTAAGAAGCTAGGTGGTGTATAGTTGTTTAATTACTGTTTTATGCGCTAGGAACATTGATATGTGCCTCTCCTTTTATAAAACCAGAGTATGTTCTATATATAGATATATATTTTTAAATATATATTGCAAAAATCTGTTAATGTCACATCCAGTCCATTTTAACTGTCTTCATCAGAGGCCTTGTGTTGATTGAGATTTTGTGTCAGTCACTGATGATGTTAACTGGTTCATCCAGTCTGATGGCTAGTGTGTGTTTTTGGATGTACGTAAAATGGAATCCCACGAATCCCTCTCATTTAAATGGTATTTTTCCAATAATGACCTTGACCATAGCATAGTGCACTTTTAAAAGGTGGGTTAGCTGTATTCTGTTACAAATTGTTGCTGGCTGCTCCATTGTGAAAGTCCTGTTAATCAGTGATGACTGTGTATATTTTGAAATACTTGTATTTTGTTTGATTGGTTTAATGGTTTAATTTTGCTTTAATATTCAAGCAAATCTGACATTATTAATGTGGGCTACTGGTAGCCCATGCTGTAGAGATGAAGACCTACTCAGCTTTATTAACTGATTGTTTTTATTGCAACAGAAATTTCAAGTGTACAATTACAAAATAAATCACACAAAAATTACTAATGATCATCAACTTATCAAACGTCCTGGTCCATAGAGGGCTGTGGACAGTTATGGACAGTATTGCCACCATGTGGTTACAGTAAGGATTGCACATTGCTTCATTATAATTTCTGATTGCTTTGCTTGTCAATGTCTGCCTTTGTGACTCATTGTCAGGTATAGTATTTGACTTAATGGAGAAAAGAACTACTTATTTTTCCTTGTGGGTCTGAGGCAGAGAAATGGGCTGCTTATTGGCACCCCTCTCATGCCAGCACACATCAAGCAGCGGGTAGACTTTACCATGCAGCTCCGTGTTGTAAGTATAAATGACCTCCAGCTCATCTGGACTGTCTGCATTGTAGAACTTCAGCACTCCACCCTCGTAGTCCAGGAACACCCCGATCCTGTTGGTCTGAGTGACCAGGGGGAGGGTGACGCGTGGGCTGGCAAAGGCCTCGTACACGCGGCCTTCCCTCAGGCCAATCAGCCACACACCGCCCTCTGGACTCTTGGGGAGCTTGGCCTTGCGGTCGGCGGTGCCCTTGATGATCCCCAAGCGCCACTTGGGCTTGTCTCCCACAAGCACCTCCCAGTAGTGTTTCCCAGAGGAGAAGCCCCGGGTGGCCAGCACACAGTAGCTGTAGCTAAAACGCTCAGGGTTGTTGGCGAGGCGCTTCAGGAGAGTTCCGCACTCCACCACAGTGTCCCCCTGGCTGAGGTCCAACATGGGATGAGCCGTGAGGGGATCAAGCTTCAGACCCTCTGGGGCTGCAGACAGTGCAAGAGACAGGGAGAGAATGGAAAGGGAACACCATAGAAAGAGACGCACACAAACATACAGCAAAAAACAGCATGTAATTACTACTGTCCTGGAGCAGGATCTTACTTGGATTGAAACCTCCCATGTGGCTGACTTTAACAGTGTTAATGGAAAACTCTGAGGCTGGTCTAATGAATTGGTTCTCAAGCTTCTCCTGGGGCCAGCCCATTTACTGAATTAGCTTACACACCTGCATCAAATTGGCTACTACTCAATGAGCCCTTGACTAGTCTGTTGTGGAGGTTGGGTGAGGCTTGTAAATACTGCAGCGTGAAGCATATATACGCGTCACCACCCAGTGAGAGTACGAACCCTGACTCCGTTTCTCTGGCTCTCGTGTTTTTTCTGTCTCTTAATTCTATCTATATTGAACTCCAAAATGTTTGGCACCTTGGATAAAGATTAGCAAAAAGGCGGTGTAAAATAATGAAATGCGCTATGTTGTAATTTTCCAGCATGTGAAATATGTTGTGGTTCATTAATGATTTAAGTTAATTATTAAATATAAAATATTTTTATTAAAATATACTTATTAAATATAAAACACAGGTTTTTAATGAGATTTAAGCCCAGAGACTTTGATTGTATACAATTTTTGAACCCAGTGAGCAAGTACTGTACACATTTGAATATGAATGCAGATTTGATTTAATTCATGATCCACTGGGGCGCCAATCATTTGAATGCCTGAATAAGTTAGACTACCTGTATAAACAGTTATTTACCTGGTAGGACCCTCCTGTGTAAACGTTTCCACACAGAGATCTTGATATCGTTGTGATTGAAACCTGGTTTGAAGTTGATGGAACTATATTTCTTTTCCTCTCTCTGCTGTTTCTGCTGACATTCTCGAAATCTGTGGGAAAAAAAATTTGTTGTGCTTAATAGGCCGAAATGGAAGAACACAGTAAAACGGGGAGGTACTAACCTAACTTAAATTTAAATAATGATTATTTTGTCTTCTTTTAGTATGTTTACCCACGGTGTGAGATATGAGGCAGAAAGGCGAGGTTACACAGGTGGCCCAATTCAGAGTTGTTGTTTTTTTTCAACCCATATTTTGACCAATAAGAGCCACTCATACAAATAACTGGGCAAAAACATTGTGTCGTTTCCATTTAGTTTCAGTTTTGTAGATCACAAAGAACCTAGAAATGTTTACCTTGGTGCAATAGATCCATATTTCTGCAAAGGAAGAGTGAAGGCAACAATTTATTTAATTATCTGACAAGTTTTTTTTTTTCCAAAACATTCTGGAGATGTTACTGATCCGCATTCTGGAAAAAGCTAAGCAGAAGCAATAACCAGAGGATGCAGTGGTGCATGTATGCACAGTACACATTAAAGATGCCGTCTGGGACTTTTATCAACCAAAAGAAAATCACCTCCCATTTTGGTCTGGATGTGTATTGTGTTTTTTATATGTGCATTATCTGTAAGAAGAAACACTATCAGTAAATCATGGAATTTCAAGTTTAAAAGTGGGTGGTTTTAATGACGTGGGGCACAAATCAGCATATGTATACATGACATGGTAGATAGTTTTTGGGGACCCTTTTTGGCTTGACAGCGGTGCTTATACAACCAGTGGCCAAGAATCAGAGTGCATATTCAAGTTAGTAGTTATGTTTTGGATGATGAACTCATCAAAGATACAGCTGTCCTTCTCAACTGAACTGCAGGACAGGAAGGTAACTAATCAGGGAAAACACTAAGATGTCATTTGGTTAAAACATCCACAGAGTTCAAATGCTGTGAAGGAGAAAACTGAGGAGAGATGAACAATACTCATGTGACTCCACAATAGTCATCTCAACAACACAGTGACAAGAAGGACATAATTTAAAGGTTTTAAAACATGCATGCTATATGCAACATGTTTGGTGGTGAATATTATATTATCAAGGCATATTAACATTTTTATTGATGCTTATTGTATAATTTAAATAAAAGAATATCCTCCACATTGACAATAAATAGTATTTTGTGCAGAACATTTTAAAAGTGAAATCACAAACAGATTTCAATCCCACTCTGATACACAACAAAATGTGAAAAAAAATCCAAGGGTTTGAATACTTACTAATGTATATCCACTGTACATCTCCCTACCGGCTGCTCCTCTGTCAGAAAACCCTGTTTGCACACACTGACCTGACAACAGAACTCACCGCGATGAAGCCGAGGTGGCTCTCATTGCTCAGAGCCTCCAACATGCTCTCTGCTTCCTGGAACTTGGCCAGAGTGTGTGTGAGGTCATCGGCCTGGCTCTGGATGGAGGAGATGAGGCCTGCAGCTTTGCTCTCCACCCGCTGCATGAACCCTGACTCCTCCAGCTCTAGGAAGCGCCGCAGCTCGCCGAACTCCTTACGCACAACCCACTTCAGCACGTCTGACTCATTCTGGAAATGCAGAGGGTCAGGCACAATCACACGTGTACCGTACATCTTCAAGTGCAGGTTTATTTTGTGTGTATACTGGTGAGGGAGGAAAGACACGTTCTCAGCTGATTCTGTGCAAGGGCTTTTTCAGTATGTATATATTTCATCATCATGAAAACAGTGCCATACGTGCTGCAGCAGGAATGCTGTGGACTGGTACTAATTATGTTAATAAGGAACATTCTTTAGGTGCCTAAAGGGGTCAAGGAGCTGTCACTCACAGTTATGCGGGATTTGTTGTAGGCCATTTTACAAATCTGCTCCTCCAGCTTCCGCTTCTGTGTCTGAAAGTCTGTCATCAAGCAGGAAATATCTTCCTTGGGAAATCATGATAAAATAAAAAGATAACAGTAAAAGAGACCCTGTTCTTAAGGGGTTTCCCCTGAATAAATATAAGTTTAATAAATAAATATGCATAATTTTTACTTGTGTGAACTTCGCCTTTAACAATCATACAAAGACTTCATTTAATTTGGAGCAAAGTGACAGTGTTATCAAATAAAGTGGTGGTAGCAAACATTATTTGAGGTTGCTATCAACAGAAACCTTTTAAGTGATCCTTATCTACTATGTCAACTTTCAGTGGAAGTAGGAGAGTCGTACATCATTAGGAATGCAACATGTTTTGAACAAGGCAATTGACAAACATCATAATACCGTAACAGAAAAGACAGCAGGCATATTTGCTCCCCTCTTTCCTTGGCCTCTCAGAGTTAAAATGAATTCAGTTCCCATTAAATCAATTCAGGTATAGCATTAAAAAATATTTTCAAGATTACAATGTGCCACTCATTTCCAATGAGGATTTCAGACAGAGCCCAGCTCAGTTGCGAGGCCAGGGTTTGTTGTGTTAACAGTGGTTATGAACGATCAAGAACGAGCCGAAACCTGAGCGGCGACGTGTAAGTGTTCGGACGCGGCGTGGGCGCTGACCTTCATGCGGCTGTAGACACTGCACACCGGGGTGATTTTGTGGCCGTGGTGAGCCCCAATGCTCCCACAGATCCCGCAGATGACCGTTTGATCCTCCTCACAGTACAGACTCAGGGGGTTGTGGTGCTCGGGGCAGCTCTCCGGTTGGGTCCCCTCCAGCCCGCTCAGCTCTCGCAGCGCGTCCACGATCCTGGCCAGGCTGACGTTGGGAGGGGGGCTGTCTCCGTCCACCGCACAGCGACACACGGGACACTGCAGCTGCCCCAGTGGGTCCATCGTCATAGAGCGCACGCAGCTCCGACAGTAGGAGTGGCCACACTGCAGCATTAGGGGCTCGGCGAAGACCTCCAGGCACACGGGACACCTCAGCTGATCCTCCAGGGACACAAGGCTCTCTCTGTGGTCCATCAGTGGCAGCAAAGGACCGGATAGGAACCTCTGTCACCTGCTACAGGGCAAATCCTCTACGGTCTGTAAAGTTTCGGTGTGTTGAACCCGCGCTAGAACCTTCACAGTGGGCTCAGATTAGACCCGTTGAACTGGCTCCAGCCTCCAGTACCCAGAGATAAGAGCTGATTGTATGTTGTGAGTCAGTGGGTGGTGAGCAAACACACACACACACACACACACACGCACACACACGCACACACATGCACGCCTGCACACTCGCACACAAACAATAACTTATGAAGAAACCCACACAGACAAATACACGCGCACCAAGCAAACGCACACATTTACACACATAGCGGCCACCTTCTGGCCCTGTTTTATCTGCTGCTAAGTGCCGTCCACTTCACTTAAAGTAGCTGATTTCCCAGAGACATGGCCACTCTAAAAGTATGGTTGGGATTCATTCAAAACAGCTATAGCAACGTTTTCACAGTCTATAATTATAATATTCATACCATACCCACACGCTTCTAATTCTGAAAAGGCATACATGTGAGTCGAGTCACTGTTTTCATACAGTACCCAAGACCGGTCTGTTAGGAGTCACCATGGTAATACTGTTTCCATACAGTACCCAAGACCGGTCTGTTAGTGGTCACCAAGGTAATACTGTTTCCATACAGTACCCAAGACCGGTCTGTTAGGAGTCACCATGGTAATACTATGTTTCCATACAGTACCCAAGACCGGTCTGTTAGGAGTCACCATGGTAATACTATGTTTCCATACAGTACCCAAGACCGGTCTGTTAGGAGTCACCATGGTAATACTATGTTTCCATACAGTACCCAAGACCGGTCTGTTAGGAGTCACCATCGTAATACTATGTTTCCATACAGTACCCAAGACCGGTCTTTTAGGAGTCACCATGGTAATACTATGCTTCCATACAGTACTCAAGACCAGTCTGTTAGTGGTCACCATGGTAATACTGTTTTCATACCGTACCCAAGACGGGTCTGTTAGTGGTCACCATGGTAATACTATGTAAAAAAGCTACTTCTCAAAAACTGCAATGCAGGTTTGACTGAATGGGGTCTTAACTTCCCAGTAGATATTCAGAAAAGAAATATCCGAAACGGTCATATAACTCGGTTGACATACTGAACATGAAATTAACATTTTAACGCTAATGATGATTCAAATGATAATTCTAATGATAATTTGAATGATAATTCAAACGATAATTCAAATGATAATTTGAATTAAGAAAAAAAAAAGATAAAAAATAAATTCAGCACACTGGCATCCCTGTAAGCCTGCAGCATGGTCCAAGATGTTGGAACAGATCAATCGTTTTCCACCAGCAGACCTTGATGAGGGATGTTCCCACACATCGACCATGGGAGGGCAGCATTCAACGCCACATTCAGCTCAGGAGCCCATTCAAAGCTGCCTGTCCTGTTCTTACTGTGTGTGAACACTTGAGAATGTCAGGGGGAATTACATTACATTACATGGCAGTGCAGGACAGTTCCAATGAAAGTAAACAGACATAACCTCAGACATTTCTTTAAAATCGTCTTTATTTCAAATGTGTTCTCTTACAGACTTTAAGGCATCTGTACAAAGCACAGGTCCTGCAGGATTGTAAAAATCACTTCCCTTAGATGTTGGACAGGTAGGTTGAAGTATAAGCAGATATATCTTTTTTTGGCATTTTCATCCTTAATGTATTCTTTTAATCAATAATCTTAAATTACAGCTATTTATCTATTTCTTAGTTTGATTTCTTACATCTTTCAGACAGTGAGATAAAGACAGAAACAGTGTTTATATCCATCAAGTATGTACATAGAGAAACATCACGTCACAGACAGCAGACTTCACAGCACTACAGGACAAATACCACATCAACTCGATGCTCCAAATACAACTATATACAGGTCCCTACTCTGGCACGATGTCGCTACATCACCACTGACGTCACTGGAGGTAGGGGGTGAAAGGTGTCTCGGATGTCTGTTTCAAGGGCAGAACATATTGGTAGTTTATTGTATATCTAATTACTGTGGTGTAAAGGGCCAAGAGGATGGCAGGCAGGGAGGGATGGGGGAGTGGGAGGAGTCACTGACAGGTATAGGAAGGGGATTTTAAAACAAATATAAGAAGCACACCACCATGCTACCGCAACTTCCCCTGATTCACCTCTCCAGTAGCCAAGGGAACAGGGCCTAGTCCTGGTTGGGGGGGGGGGTGTTCGGGGGAGGTGAAAGTGAAGGGGGGACGGTTCAATGTCGGAGGGTGGGGGCATTGATTACACGCTGAATCACCGGTGCGCTGTTTTGGCGGAGTTCCTGAAGCACTACTCCATCACGTTCACCCTGAACGTCACGCGTCCCAGGAACTTGTCGCGGTCGTCACTGTTCCTCAGGTCGGAGCCCTCGATCTTGCACTCCACGGTCACCTCGTTGTTGTAGTCCTCTTTGTTTAGCAGGAGCTTGACCGCGACCAGGGGCTGAACGTATGTCGGCTGGCAAACACAGGGAGAGAGGGAGGAACCATTAATTCACAAATACACAAACAAGAACAAATCCACATGCATGTAAACGTGGAGCGCCACTAAGTGGGCGTTTGTATAACGTTGTTTTTTGGTTTCTTCGGACTGACGACAACTGTGTTCTTGCGTCATGAATGTGTAAGCGTTGTTTGTAATGTTTTGTAATGATTTCAATTTTATATTTGTATATTTATTTTGTTTTATTTATTTCCTCTGGCTTAATATAAGGTGCATTTATTATTTACATTTTGAAACTAAATAATGTCATTTTCCGCTCAGTGCCTCAGGTGAATATAGTCTACCCTCAGTCTGTTTCCTCTATTCTCCATTATTCCCTTTTCCTCAGACTGCCTTGATAATGGTACAATTTACCAATGTAATAAATTATTCTGCATTCAATCTCAAGCACAATTCCCTTACAGTTTCCTATAATAAATGTATCTAGTGTTATGTACTCACATGCAGGTTTTTCCCATAATAAGGGAAGTACATCTTATCGAATCGCCCCTCAGCTGGGAAGTAATGCATCGGCAAGGGGCTCTCTCTCCCCTGGGAGGTAGAGGAGGAGGTAGAGGAGGTGGAAGAAGAGGAGGTGTGAGATCACAAAAACCATACATAGAAATTCACTGGGAACACACTAGACTTCCTCCATGACTCTCAGAGCTTTTCAGAACAACTTGCACCAACCCTGGAAAGAACAAACACACACAATGTAGTTACCACACAACGACACACACACACACTCGCACTCGCACCAGATGGTTCTGTGTCACTGAGGTGAGATGGGCAGCCTACACAACCACATGACCCTTTACAAATTATATCTAACCATATAGAAATGTCCAATACAAACATCTAAACATATAAAAATATACTATAAAACATCTTACCACATAGAAATATACTATAAACATGTAACCATATAAAAATATATTATAAAAACATCTACCCATACAGAAATACAAGATAAAAACATCTAACCATTTGTAAATATACTATTAAAATATCTAACCATAAAGAAATATATGATAAAACATCGAACCATTTACAAATATGCTATTATAACATCTATGTAAAACTATACTATAAATACATTTAACCATACAAAAAGATACTATAAAAACATCTAACCATAAAGAAATTTACTATAGAAACATTTAACCATAAAAAAAATTACTATAAAAACTAGCATCCCCCCTTTCCCTATTTACATTTATGTAATTTAGAAGAAACTCTTATCCAGACTTATGATAGTGAGTGCAAAACATTTTCATTCTTGCCCATTCTAGACCCCATAGAAAACAAACCCACAACCTTTCCATTGCAAGCATCATGCTCTACCACCTGAGATATACAGCACCTCCCTCAATGTGTGCACCCATTCATTTCCACTCACAGATTTAAATGCACAGGGTAGGCATTTGTATGGCTTGAATTTGACTTTCACCAATACATTCCCCGTCACAGCATATAGCAACAGAACAAAATATTTTAAAATATATTATTTGAATAATTAATTACTGGCAAAGGTGAAACAAGATTAACTACAGATATACTACAAGTCTACATACATTAGCCCGGACTTGATCTAATTGCGTTCTGTTGACAATGCAGCTTTTAAAGGCAAGACTGTATTCACGGTAAATGTTGCATTTGTCTCTGTTTTTGATATGGCACATACAGAACACAAGGATTTGTACGCCTGAGGTAATTCACAGAAATTTTAAAACAGAAGCAAAATATAAGAGGTGCTTTCCCACACACCGTGTTTTTGCAAAAGATAACTATTACAGTGCAACATTTCAGTAACACAGAGCTTGGACAGTGTGTGGTGTTGTGCAAGCCTGCAGGGGTCTAGGGGAATGGAAAGGGGGTTCAGTTCAGTTTAATCAATGAGTTTGAGTTTAGTTTGATCGATACTAAGACAGAGCTAAGACGGGGTCACTCACTACCTCAGCAAATCAGCCTTCCGTAACTCCTCTCGAGCTTTGTTGCATTAGACGGCGTTGTTACAAGGAGCATTAAAACAAATACAGTACTTGTTGACAATTAGAATCCAAAGCACTAGTGGGATGCCACAAAGTGCATTGCATCACACTAGTAAGATGCTGCCATCTTACATGCTTTAAAATGTTCTGTGATCATTAGAATGGTCTACAATGGAGAGGAATGACGTCAGAGGGAAATAGATGAAGAGAGTTAAAACACCAGTTATTAATGAGTTTTTAAAAACTTAAGCCTCTGTCTTTCTCTGAAAAGCAGAGTACATTAGCAGTGTTTCCAGAGATGGAACAGGAAGCAAGATATCCCACTCTAAATTTTTTTTCTGGTTCATACCCATTGAACTAACTAGACCAGACTCAGCTGCTAATACATTGGCGCCTATAAGAGTGCCACCCCATAAGCAGACCAAACAATGACTAACAGCCTGAGTGGGACATCTTCATTTAGCCACCATCTTTGGTGTTTCTGTACACATTTGCAAACAGATCACAAATGTCAAATCAAACATTCTCAGTGAAGGAGGGGTGGTGAGATAGAGAGCGCAACATACAGACAGACAGACCGAGTGAGTCAGAAGTTGGGGTGATTGTTATAATGTCAGAGCCGGAGGAAAACAATGGAAGAGCCATTAGTGAGAGCCAGGGTTCTAAAAGTAACCAGAAGAACCACTTAAAGGGGTATTTCACCCTCGGGGACCCTTAGGTGGTTTTTGTATCATATTTGAGAGGTTTCTAGGTCAGTGAGATTTGTTTCAAACATAACTGGTCTGTAGGAGCCAAGTATATCAGAACGTGTACTGAAGAGCGAGCAACACAGGAATGTTTTAATCGGTCTTTAAAACAGTTTTTAAGTGGCATCCTTCACAGACCTAACAACCAGATTTATGAAGCAAAGTTAAGTTTGCCTGAAAAATTTACATTCGAAAAAGTTATGTTGGCTTTCATGTTGGCATTTTTGGCGATTGTGGTGGGATAACCGCCACAGTTGAGGGTAAAAAACGTCAATGTTTTGTAATCCCTATGCCAATAGGTAATCCGCTAGGAAAATGGTGAAACATTATCAAAAGGGATTTATTACTGGAAAAAGTTATTTCCACTGGTATTTGTGTTAATGTTATTGTTTGTTGGCATGGTATAAGTGGGATAAATACTGCTCCGGAAAAAATTAAGAGACCACTGCACCTTTTTCTTTCCTTCCCAAAAAAGTTGAAAAGGAACGTTTTGAGTGAGGAACAGAAGCGTTCAATTTGCAGTGGTCTCTTAATTTGAACCCTTCTGTTCCTCACTCAAAACCTTCCTTTTCAACTTTTTTGGAAAGGAAAGAAAAAGCTGCAGCGGTCTCTTAATTTTTTCCGGAGCTGTATGTCTGCAATATCCAGAACATGGTGTTTACCCATTAAATGTCTTCTAGCTACATAAGGGTACATCCATGAATTGGGGTACTGTACATATCCAACTCGCAACAACGAAATAGCTTGCAAATACTACAGCCAGGCAATAAAACACCGAATGGCCATGATCAACATTGGAGTAAAAATATTTTTTTTCTATTTCAGTCTTCTAAATAATATTTCTAGAGTATTCTCTGATCACCAATTTGCTAAGGAGGTGGTATCTATACAGAGTTTGATACCTCTAGGACGAGCAAAATTCTAGATTGTGTCGCGTGAGGAGATGTTTCATTATCATGACACAAATGTATCATTGCCAACATCAGTAATTAGTTCATTAAGTCAGTGAGCAATGGTGAAATTCCCCTTTAATACTGACTTTTTTCCTCAGCCCGTAGCGCTTTCTGATGTGATTCAGTCCCATACATAGCTACAGGGATCGGGTTAGAAAAGCTCTACAATACGGGCGCTGTGTAAAGCAGCAGAGGGTAAAGCGCCACATCACAGAGGTGGACAGAAGCAGCGCGGAGATAGGCTAGGACCCTGGGAAACGTGGGCGTGCTAGCACCTGACTTCTTACCCACCAGAGAACTGCTGGCCCTACAGGCAGCGTGGAGAGAAATCAAATACAGACACGTGTGTGAACACAGGCAGAAACATACATGTGCACACCTACATAGCATACACACACGCACGCACGCACGCACACTCTAGCAAACAAAAACACCACCCGAAACACAAAAATTTAGCCTGCCAAAATAAAACAGGGGTGTTTGTGTTACCTTGGCTGTGCAGTTTATGTAGGGGTCCCCACGGGGTTTAAGTCCAATGATCTGCAGGTGGGATGAGAATGTTATATGTCCAGACATGAACATGTGCAGATTACATTTCTTAGTGGTACATGACCTACACTTTCTGGGCACGGTCGGCTCGGAATTCCAGCACAGCATTAGAATTGATACAATGACAATTGGGTTAAAGTGCACGCTTTAACTTGAAGGTATTTTTTTTTTTATCCATATCAGATTAAACATTTCAAAAACATAGCAGAAATAGTACCAGGTCCCTCACATTTAAGGGTTCTAAAAGCAGGCCCGCCGATAGGGGGGGACAAACGGGTCTGTTGTCCCGGGCCCAGGGTGGGGGGGGGGGGGGGCAGAACTGACATTGGGTTGACATTAAAGGGCCCATTTAAGATTATCTCGTCCCGGGCCCAGGCAAGACTGTCAGCTGGCCAGTCTAAAAGTATGTGGACCAATTAACATTACATATCATTTTCTGGCACTTTGTCGCATATTCTTTTAATCCAATGATTACCCGAATTAAGCAGCCCATGAACATTACCAGACAACGGGTATCTTCTGTGGTGATGCTCTGCCAGGCCTGTATTTCAACCATCTTCACTTCCTGTCTGTTTTGGGGCATTTTTGCCTTCAGTCTTGTCTTCAGCATGTAAAAGACATTCTCCGTTGGATTCCAGAAGTTTGCCCTGGAGAATTTCTTTGTTGCATTGGCATTATGTTACGGGGTCCTTGTGCTGCTGCATGATGAAGTGCCATTCAGTGAGTTTAGAGGCACTCGGTTGTATCTGAGCGAACAAGATTTTTCTGCAGATTTTTCTCCAGAATTCATCCCGTTGGTGGTCACTGACACATCTATGCCTACTTCCTGGAGTGTTACTGATCTGTTGGACTGTAGTTTGTTTCCTACTTCCTGGAGTGTTACTGATCTGTTGGACTGTAGTTTGTTGCCTACTTCCTGGAGTGTTACTGATCTGTTGGACTGTAGTTTGTTGCCTACTTCCTGGAGTGTTACTGATCTGTTGGACTGTAGTTTGTTTCCTACTTCCTGGAGTGTTACTGATCTGTTGGACTGTAGTTTGTTGCCTACTTCCTGGAGTGTTACTGATCTGTTGGACTGTAGTTTGTTTCCTACTTCCTGGAGTGTTACTGATCTGTTGGACTGTAGTTTGTTGCCTACCTCCTGGAGTGTTACTGATCTGTTGGTCTGTAGATTGTTTTCTTAACTACAAAAACTATTCTTCAGTCAGGTCTACCGGTTTGTCTGACGTTGTTGCGCACACCAGTCTGTTTCTGATCTATTTGTTTTGGCTGTCTCTGATCTATTTTTGTATAATTTGTCTGCCTCATAATGACCAACTTGACTTTCACTGACACTTCTTTGGTCCTCATGTTGTCAGACAACATGAATGCAAATTCCAAACGCAAATTCAACGCCTAGTATTGAGGCTAGACATTGACAGTTCTCTTGTGCATGCACTACATACACAAACAAATACACCCGCCTAAGGAGAAAAGGCAAAGACAATTGTCCAGACACTTTTGACACCCTAAAATGTGGGTACTATGTACAAAGCGTGCTGTCATTTCTAAATGGTTCATCAGATATGGATGAAAATACCACCTGAGATATACAGCACCTCCCTCAATGTGTGCACCCATTCATTTCCACTCACAGATTTAAATGCACAGGGTAGGCATTTGTATGGCTTGAATTTGGGTATTTTATTTTTATTTTTTTATTATTAGCCTATGATCTCTGTGGGCCTATTTATCAAAATGTATCACCTTACGTGTCATAAACACTGCCAGTCAATATTTTCTCATCTGATTGTCAAACTATCACTTAATAAGGTCATCCTATTGGCTACAAATACCAAAAACCTCTGATCTCATAACCTACATGGTAGCTGTTAGACTTCCTGTCACTGTGCTAACATTAGCTAGCAATTGCACTAACACTATTCATAAACCTATTTCATATTGTAGGCAAACTACTTGTATTAGCTCATAAATCAAATGGCTTAAGTTTATGCTCCAGTCAATGGGTTTTAGTTAAGCGGACTGTACTATGGAGTTTCTCCTAGCCACAGTGCATTAACTGTTGTTGCTTGCTCTTTGGGGTTTCAGGCTGGGTGTTTTGTAAAAGCACTTGATGACAACTGCTGATGCATAAAGGGCTTCATAAAATACATTTGACTTATTGATTGATTCAGGGAGAGCAGAACCAACCCAGGCGGGGGGACTCACCCTGTTCATCTTCAGGAGGACACAGGGTTGGCCGTCCCGGTAGCCAAAGCTGGTGTCAGATAAGCCGGAGCACTGCCGCAGGAGGCTGCGCTTGAACTGACACACCTTCTTCTCTTCCACACCATCCTGCTCGGTGTATTCTCCCACCATGCACAGATCATTCTTCTCCTGCACAGTGTCGTTGTATTCTGACGGGGAACCCAACAAAGAACACACTCAAGGTGACCTAAACAAACTTAATTTATACCACAGGATCCTTATTTACGTGGTAGCATCGGACTGAGAGGGTTTCTGTCACTCACGCTGAAGGAAATTATCCAGATGCTGGACGTACTGGTTAAACTTCAGAGGGTCAGATCGATTGAAGACGATGTCCAAGGACAGAGGCCTGATCACCAAACCTGAGGACAGAGGGGAAACATGTCACATCAACCGTGTTGATGAACCCAGATGACCATAGATCAAATCCAGTTTGTCACACTAAGGCAGCCTACATCCAGTTTGTCACACTAAGGCAGCCTACATCCAGTTTGTCACACTAAGGCAGCCTACATCCAGTTTGTCACACTAAGGCAGTCTACATCCAGTTTGTCACACTAAAGCAGTCTACATCCAACTTATCAGCTGCAGCTCCAACAATAACCATAACCAGCGTATTTCCTAATGTTGTTAATATTCTAAAGCCTTATATTGTAATACTGTATCTTATGTTATATTGTGGAGAGTATTTTTTTTCTCTGTGTACTGTATTAGCTAAGGCAAGTATTCACGAATGTTATTAACACAGGCCAGATGAAAGCATGCCGTCAAAGCAATGAGTCCTAGCTTTTTGAATTTAGTAATCAGTTTTTCTCAATGAACATTAAGTATTGATTGTTGAGATCAAACATTCAATCTGACTGGTCAAAAGGGAATAAAAAGATAATTAAAGGGGAATATCTACAATTTGTAAATCGCTTGAAGTAATTAGTGTATTGTCTTTGAGTAAAACAAATGTTCTGTCTCAGCCAAAACAATAAACTGGGGAACACCAATAGATTGTGGTACATGCCATATACACTATATGTGATACAGGTCTTTGTATGTTAGGTCCCCTAACAAGGAAAGTGAATGAAGTTATAGAAGCCACAGTCATAATGACTGGAGTTAATTTGGGCTGTTTAGATGGTTCTTAAAACAGCAATTCAGAGGCTTTTTTCAATTGCAATTATAAAAGTAAAGAACAAAGTTTTTGCTTTTAACTAAAGCAGTATAATACTTATAATAGCATGCTAACTGTTCCCATAGGCACCCAGTCATTGCGCTGTTGGCATTCACTTCATCAATAACCCCAATTTGGAACCTAAAGGACAGGAGTTTGTTTTATTGACAGCTTCTGTCAGGGCTGTGGAGATGAAGACAAGCTGCGGGGACCACAGATGGGTGCCGTACTGTTGGGGCAGCTGGAGGCTGCTACGCGCGCGCCTGCACGCGCCCACGCAAAACCTCTGCTACGTCACTCACAGAATCACATATCTGACCGAGGAATTATTTTTCACTCTCACACGTTACTAATGCCTTGAGCTTTTCTACAGTTTTATCCAGTGGTTTTAAAGCAGTTCTCTCAACAACAACAACAACAACAAAAACGACACTGGTCACTGACAATTGTGCGGTCGGTCTGACTTGTCTGTTCGTTCCCTGAGTGCCTGCATGTTTTGGTATCCACATCCACAGTTTCTGTTACGCCATGGATTTAAAATGGGTCACGGCAGCAGAGTCCAAGACATTGCACAGGCCAGGCCAGGAGCTAACAGACGCAGTGAATGAGGTTACATGCCAACCAACAGGCTTCCTTTATGCAGAAGCCTCGTCTTTTTGCTGCATTGGCAGCTAGTAACAGTTCTGTCTCCTGTCCATTTATTTTACTCATTATGTGTCTTGAGTGCTTTTCATGTTATTACACATACAAATGTGTGAAGGCAACGCATTGAACAACATCATAGTTGCCAACCAGTGAACTTCTGAGCAGTTTTCTACATTTTCTCGTTTCCCCGGTCTTCATGTAAATGCAGAATGCACATGCCACTAACTAGCTAGGCAAATTAACCGGACAGACATGAGAGAGAGCCCAGTGGCGAGTTACCCCAGCCAAGAGGGTCTAATAGTGGGCAACAAGCCTGCACAGAAGACAGGATGAACAAGCAATGCTGCCAGTCATCTACAGTTCAACAGCTGTTGCGATGAACCCGTGTGCCCCAATCTAGACTTTTGAGGGGCTAAGCAAGATCTGGACTAGAGGGCTCCCCACTTCAAGGTGGAACATTTTAGTGGCTGCCCTCTTGAAGCAAGGGAAACAACAAAGCAGAGTGGCACTACATTATTGCATCTCAGTTTGTATTAAAAAAAGCATAAGAAACCTTTCTTGAGCGCATTCCGGGCAAAGCGGAATTTTGCGTTGCGGGCCTACATCGGATGATTCTGATCACTGGTAGATATACAGGTGCATCCCAAGCAGTGATTTCTGAATTTAGCCATGATTACGACACATTTAAAAAGCTGTCTAGAATTACAACCAATCCAAAAATGTACATGACTAACTCTCCGCCAATGGAGCGACTGACGTTAGTAAAGAAATGCTGATGCAAAACCAAATGTCAAAATGACCCTCGGTTGTGACCCTTACGTTCCTAAAATAAAATACACCAATAGGTTGTCACTTATGCCTCGAAGTCCTGTTCAAACCAGACGGACTGAAAGTGTGTGTGACCAGGCTGACCTTGCTGTTGTCCTCCTGTTTTTTGGGGTCACGTTTTTGGTGTCTTCCTCTATGATTTTGGGAATGAGAAAAAGGATCTCCAAACAATCAGGATCAATGGAAATGCAAATGTATAAAGGTGCTTAAGGTAATCTGACTGAAAGCTCATAATGTAAATGTGCGTTGATCCTGTGTATGTGGAGATCGTCTCATTTCCATCTGGTGTCTTTTTGACTCCTGCACCTCAGGTGTGTGACAGATTTTCTTACGACGCTCTAGGATAACATGAGAGTTTAAAGTTCAGACCCTCTAGGATAACATGAGAGTTTATAGAGTTTGAAGTTCGCATTAAGGTTAGGGTCAAGGTTATGTTTATGAATTAAAAATAACATCTTTGTGTGTGTGTGTGTGTGTGTGTGTGTGTGTGTGTGTGTGTGTGTGTGTGTGTGTGTGTGTGTGTGTGTATATAGAGGTTTTACAGTCACCCTGGGGACCAAAATCCCTGCAATGATTATGAAACAACATTTTCGTTCAGGTGGTATGGTTAGGCATGTGGTCTAGGTTAAGTTCAGGCACAAAAGTTAGGTTATTTAGGTTAAAGTTAGGTTTAGGTTACGGTCAGTATTAGGGTAAAGCTAAGTTTTAGGGACAGGAAATAGGGAACACGGATTTATTGGTTAGGGTGAGAACAGCGTGAGAGAGAAGGCAACAATAGGAAAGGGTGGAAGAGAGAGAGAGAGAAAGAGCAAGAGGTAGAAACGAGTGGGTGAATTCCAGTCTGAGCACTGCTCTGTTTAGGTTTAGTGTCTGTTTCATTGTAGCGTAATACATCACCTGGACTAGCCACTCGGTCGCGGTACGTAGGAATGTTGTCATCCAGTGTCTGCAGCATGACCCACATGGTGAGTGTGAACATTCCCGCCAGGAAGCCGTAGAAGACCAGGTAGAAAAGCAATATCAGAGCTGAGGAGGGAGGGGAGGAAAGATAGACAGATAGAGTCGATGAGAGTAAGAGAGAAAAAAAATGGGCAGGGGAAGAGAGAGTGTAGAATCTGTGTTAATCACACAATATAGCACAATATTTTTAATTTAAAAAAAATGAGAAACACTTCCCACTTCCCATCGGTGTATGTACTTTCACTTGGGTATTTGTCCACACAGCAGCTTGACAGTGTAAAAAAACAATACCATTGACAAAAGTTTCTTAATTTGAGCAAAGAATTTGAGAAAATATACTTTGCCATTTACACCCCTACTTTTATAATCCCATCAAATGGCTAAAATCAGCTTCAACAAAACAGGTTCAAATGTTTACAAAATGAACGAGAGGGCCCTTCTTCACATAAAGTCCAAAAACTTGATTTGGTCTTGATCAAACAGGTTTATGGTAAAACATCACGCCAAGATCAAAAGAGCTCTCTGAGCCCCTGAGAAGAATGATGATTGATGGCCATGGCCATCCAAGCAATCAGGTCCGGTGTAGCTCACTTAGTAGCTGCCTGGCTGGATAATTTGCCAGACAATACCTAAAGGAAGAACAAATCTTCGGAAACAAAGTGGTCTAGACAGAATAGTCAAAGAGGACATTATTGTTTTAGGCAAATGGAATCAAATCATTCCATTTGCCTAATCATTCCATTTGCTGGCAATGTCATACAATTTATTAAAAGGAAATCTAAGAAGGCAGATGTTCTAACCATTAGGGGTCCTTTATCTTTACAGGCATCAGTTCACTCCTATTCCAATCAATTCAGTAGGCACCAAACTGATTTATCTATTATGGCTGGGATATTAGATTAAGGGTCATCTATATGTTGCAGAATGTCAGCCAATTACAGATACACTTTATTTATAATTGTAAAAATATATTTCTTTGTTTGATCTAATATCTTGGGCAAGAAGCTTAATGCTAAAGCCAAAATTAACAGTGACAATGAGAAACCCTATTTAGTCCCACTACTGAGATAAATGATTGTTGGGTGGGTATTCACTCTCAATGGTTCTTCTATAGAGACTGGCATTTCTGTGAGAATGCAAATCCACACTTCCTGTTAGGGACAAAGTGGCTGATCAGAATGGCCTTGTTCATCCTCCAACAAATTGGAATCTTTCCTAATACTTTTGTATTTCTACTGAACAGAGAAATCAGGCTAACTGAACCAACTTCTGGATCTTTGCATTGTTTATTATAGTTGTGATGGCAACCTCAACCAGAGTAGTTGGGGGCGCTTTATGACTATTTTGTTAAAGTAAGGCAAAAGAGCATCTTTGAAATTTTTATAAAACTTGCAGAGGAATCTGCCGGGAATCCTTGGGTCTTGCCACCCTTTAGGGTTTTTCATTGAGTCCTAGACCTGATACCATTTATCTAGTATCAGGTATAGGACTTGAAAAAAAGGTAAGAGATTTTGGTCCATAGATATTCAGTAGGGTAATGTCAGATTGTTCCCTTTATGATTACATAAGGACCATCTCTCTCAGCAATAGTGGTTTTGTTTTGGAAGGGAATAAATAGCCACATTTGTTTCAGAATTGCTATACCACTTGCCTTGGTAGTGTGATATACTTGACCAACTGTCTACACATAAGTCTAGTTTAGGGGTAATTCTTCATATAGGTTTCTTGTAAGAATACAATATCATAGTAAAATGAGTTAAAATCTTGCCTCTCTTGATTGGCACATTCAGACCGATCCCATTCCAGGAACTGAATGTATGCCCTGTCCTCCTTTCAATTGCGGTTAATAGGACGTTTGTCATATCTTTCATTCCAATAAAGAATTCTGGATGTGTTTCAGAAAATCAAGAGCTATAATCCAACTACCAAAGCAGTACCTGTGAACCCACTTAAAATACATTTTGCCACTGCTCAGTGTCTTCTTGTGGTATGAAGCCCTTCAAGCTAAGACAGGGACAGACTTCAAGGCCCTAGTGTGGCATTTGCAAGTCCTTTAATCTCCAGCAGATCTTTCCAAATGCCTCTTGATGAATCTGTCTGCCTCTGGAAGATGCCAGCCATACCACTTATGCATTTGCTCTTATTCGCAGCTTGGCAGGAAAAAGGAGCGACGGGCAAAAAACAAGCTTGTCAAGCCTGAATATAACATCTCAGTTTTTGGATCAATTCTGAGTAATAATAATGGTTAATATTAGAAATAAACCACTATAATAAAAAAAACGGAAACAACATCAGACAATCCAGGACGTGATAAGGACTTCTGTTAGACTGTAGTCTGTTGAGCCACAGTCGGAACACACACACACACACACGCACACGCACACGCGCGCGCGCTATACTAATACTATTAATTCAACTATGTATATTTGTGACATTGCACATTGCAAATGTATACTGCATATCCTATTGTGTATCAGTTTAATTACAGGCTACCTTCTAACTACTAGTTATTTCTGATTTGACTTTGAATTATTACATATTGTAATAGCACACAAGCATTTAACCTTTTATTCTGGCAGTAAACTGTGTATGTAACTAATAAAATTAATATACTCAATAAAAGTCAATTCAATAATAATATTTTGAATACATGGAATTAATTATTCAAATTAATTTAGCTGGAGGCAAATGATTCTCAGGAAGTTTAATGTATACTACTTGGGTTAAATTGCAGGTGTCTACAGGGTATTCAAAATTTTTTGACCCAAATTTTTACCCCTCCTAATTTTGTGATGTCCAATTCAAAATTATGTCCTTGCCTCATCACAGCCAACCCCACAGGTTTGGGGTCGACTTGAAGATTGAGCAATGTCATCCGATGCATCTCTCGCCAAGCCGTTCTGCTACCTGTAACTTCCTATACTGTACTTAATTAACCAGGAAGTATTTGCCTGTAAATTCACACTTGGAGTAGTGCGCCTTTTCTGAACAACAACTACAACTGAGCTTGGAGGGGCCCGGCCCACCACAGGAGTTGCTAGGGAACAATCCTGTCCAACATCCTAGCCATCCACCCTGGACATTGCAGAGTCAATATGCACAGCCCATTATGGGACCCCTAAAAAACCTTCTGTGACGGTTCTCCGTTCTGGTCCATCGTGGCAGTGAGCGCCGCTGGTTGCAGCCACTCCACCTCTCTCCGGGCACCGGCGTTCAACGCCCCCGGAATATTAGGCACACGAATCAAACGCACCCTTCACCTACAGCTCGTTATCCCTCACACCTGTCACTAATCAGGGTTTAATCACGTGTGTGTGTAGGGCTTCCTTTTCTGTCTGCGTCTTGTTGATTGTACAACCTGCTACCGTTTGAGTTTGTGAGTGTTACATATATTGGTTGCATCACTGAATTATGCCTGAGATAGCCTGTTTACCTAATTTCCGTTGAGGTCTGACCGCAATATTCTTTATTAATATCCTATTGCCCTCTTTCCATTTGTTTGTTTTTTCAAGTGCCAAGATTGCACCCCTTTGTTTTCTAGTCCGGGTTTTAGTCCGTGTACCTAATTTCCCTTTTTCGTGTCTGAATAAATTCATTTGATTTCAACTCTCGCAACTGGTTCCGTGCCCATCTCTTGTCACGAGGAGTGTTACCGCAGCCATTACACCTTCGAACAGTTTGTTGAAGAGAAACAATAAAAATCTGCTCTACTGGATGACAGAGTAAAGTACAAGGGTGCCGGTATCTTATGACAGAATTCATATGCCATCTTCCAATGGTACACTAGTATACCGCCAAGCATTGAATGTCTATAGCCTGGCTCTTCAACTCAGGTCTGGGAGGGCTGAAAAAGGTTTCTGCCAATACCTGGAAGTTAATAAAACCCTGCATCAAGGATGAGTGGAGACCAAAGGTGTCTAGGGCCCCCAGGATCACAATTGCCCTGCTCTGCAGAAATTCAGTGGTTCGGGGGAAACCTGCTCACTGCTATTCCAGAGCAATAAAGAGACACATAGTGAGAGAGTTCCAAAATATGGAAATAGGATTGCAAATCAGTCAAATGACCTAAAGAGAGATCTTTGTGAGGTGTGCAAGGTTACAGTGATATACAGGAAATAGAGATATCCTGTCTCCTAGGTAGATGGGGAAAGAAATGTAAACACACACAAAGGATTTTGCATATTGTACAGGGGTGTGTAAGAGATAGAGAGAGAGCTTGAGTTTAATTATAGATGTATTGCTGCTTTCCTGAAGTCTCTGAGGTAGGCTGTGTGTCTATAAATAGAGTGTGGGGGAGGACAGATAAGCGATGGCACAGCACTGGCCTGAGGAAGAGCTGGGTAGGACGCGTCAGACGCACGCACACACACACACATGCACTCGTACACACACGCACACACGCACTCGTACACACACGCACGCACTCGTACCCACACGCACGCACTCGTACACACACGCACGCACTCGTGCACTCGTACACACACACACACGCACGCACGCACGCACGTACTCGTACACACGCACGCACTCGTACACACGCACGCACTCGTACACACACGCACACGCGCACGCGCACACACACAAAAACTCGGAAGAATCCACCCCATTCAAATATAATCACCTAGACGTCTTAACAAAACACAGGTAATTCATCGGATTACTGATTACGCTACAACTGAATTTGTGACTGACACTCCCTCCAGGAGCACTGTCGGCGTCATGTAAACGCAGTCAGTCAGCACCACTCCCAAAAACCATCACACAGCGAAAGAAAGCTATTTCCGACAGAAAGCCTCTGGATAATGATTAGGACTGGGAAGCGGCATTAGGACGCCAAGTGCTTTTGTCTCCTCAAAAAAAAAAACGGACACTGGGTCCGGTAAGTCTGAGCTCCGTCCCAAATCGAACCCTACTCCCTATTACAGTGCACCGTTTCTGACAATGAGCCCACAACTGCATACGGAATACGGTTCCATTTGGGACGCAGGGCAGGAGGGGCTGCCGGACTGGAGCGTTGACTCGGCGGTTGTTGGAGCATTGACCATGGGCTTGGATCAATCAGCCGTCAGTTTGCAGTGCTGGGATGGAGAACGCAACGAGCAGAGGGAAATTCGTAAGCATTAGGGGTTCCAATAGAGGTGCCTCAAATCAATTCTAACAGTTATCTTAACCACTCACTAGCATTCCTAAACCTCACCTAGCCATAACCACAAACCCGTTCTGCTTAATGGGAGTACAAATAGTTTGGGGCCGGCTGATTTTGCTGACCTTAATTTAGTGAAAACTCTAAAGTTCTTGACTAGACCAGCTGGAGGTCTGAGCTTTTCCTGGTCCATCCATAGGTTTGTGAAAAAAACATTTGTTCTACTCGTGGTCCTTCAAAAACAGGAAGCTCCAACATACTGCACTTGCATAGTATCCTAGTATTTGAATAGCCCCTCAGACACAAACAGGACAGCCCACCACTGTGACCAGTACTCCTCTTCTAGTCCCTGCCATCCACATTAACTGAACACTGCGTCAGGAGCACTTCGGTCTCCACTCTAGCTGGTCATTAGTCCCACTTCACTCATCAAATCCCAACTGCACGCTCTAAAGATGGAAATCTCAGTGACCTCTCTGCCCGTGTGGGAAACGTTGAAAATGTTGCCCAATAATGTATTGTCCTAATGGATTTTATAAAGCATTGGAAAGAACAATTGAAAGTTGTTTGAAAATATATTACGGAAAATGTTAACTGCACATTTTATTTCTCACATTGTGGGATGGCAATGTATTGGTTCACTCACAGGCTACACAGAGTTATAATGTTAGACTATAGGTGCCACTAACCCCTCCCCTAAAATTGTTTAAAAAATAGTATGTTACCGGGCAGTAGTTGGATAAACAAGCAAGCCCCCTCTGACAACACCATATTAAAAATACTCTTCTACTCCACCTCATCACTCTTTACAAACTGTTACTCGCCTTGCAGCAAACTGCACATCTCTCAATGAACGTCCTCCGCCACCAGTCCCTCCTCCTCACCCCCGACTCTCTTACACACAGTCGTGCTCCTCTAACCGAACCCTGACACCCTCTCTCTTGCCAGACTCCCACAGCAAATCTGACTTAAGCAGCTCTGCCACACTTAGTAGTTGCTACCATTGCTTAGGCCACATTACCTAAGGTAGACACATCAACGTAGTAAATCACACTGAAAGACAACCGTGACCCCAGGAAGGTTACCTGTAATGTGTCCGTCATTTCATTCTCATGTCAAAAGGGAACTCATTAATTTTATTCAACTCAATCCGAGCCAATGGATCAAAACCCTCCCACTCGCCTTAAGCACAGTTACAAGTGCGTTACTGCATCGTCTCTACGGTAACTAAACCTTGTACAGGACTGTGTGTCAGTACCGCCCCACAGCGTGGGAGTTATTAATACCCAGGGGAAGAGATCTGCAGGGGTCAAAGGGCTGAGCACTAAGGCTGTGGTTGAAAAAAATCAGGACTAAGGGTACGATGTTGTGCGTCCGCCCACGCGTGCGTGCGTGTACGTGTGTGTACTAAGGGTTTGTTGTGTGCATGTGTTAGTGGGGACCATGAGGTTGGAGGTGTACATTACAGAACATGGGGAATGCCAAGAACATGTGCTGGGGTGCAATCAGACGGGGCTCTGAGAAACCTATTTTTTTCCTTTGGTAAACTGACACGTATGAGTGCATAGTATGTCCTTACGCTTTCCACACACCCATGTAATGCATGTGGAGGAACACATGCATTTACACACTGTCTCTCGCACACAAGCAGGGTTCACGCATCATGGGGAAATTATTTCCATGTTCATACCAGGCCTGTGAGTCAACCCAGACTACCCCTCTAACCTTTCACTTAATTCCATGCCAGAAATAAAATGGTGGATATTTATTATGAGGGACAACTCAAGCTGCTTGTTATTCAAAGTATTGTCATTTTCGGTCTGTTTAACAGGGTGGGTTTCCCATAAACACCAGTGCAACAGCTGGGTCCGCTGCTCATTGACTTTCACTGAAACAGAAGAAAACACGGATGACATGGGTCTTGGTTTCGCCTTCTGTCTCTAGTATGAATTGGCGAAAGCAAGCGAAATGCACCCGGTTCTTGTGAACAGTGCTAATTACACGCGCCTGCAACCTACACTTGTCACTCCTGCCCCCTGGCCAGCGTACGACAGGAAATCCATCCCTCCTCAAACACTGGGGGTTTTGATCCAATCAGCTAACAGCCATTCCACAAATTCTCCATCCAGAGCACTAGTTTAGCACAGCAGGCAGTATCCGATCCTGACTGGTTTAGTTGGCCTATTCCATCTCTCCAGCAAATAACTACATCCAATCAAGAGAGTGATGAGACATCAGCAGAGAGAGGGAAGACAGACGAGAAAGAGGCAAGAGAGAGAGCGGGAAGAGTGGGGGGAAACAGAAGGGAAAACAGATTTCAGATCGGTGTTGATGAACAGGAAAAGAGACACAGGCTATAGAGTCACTTAAGGCCATCGTCGCCGTTATGACCATCGTCGCCGTTATGACCACTGTCACCGTTATGACCATCGTCACTGTTATAATAGCTTCTAAATTAAAATAGCTTCTAATTTAAATTATGTACATACAGTAGCCTTTATGTGGTGTTCAATGCAGGCCTACATTCAATTACCGTTTTTACATTGAAGCCTGACATTTGGGATTATGTGCTTGGTCTGCTACACAGTGGTTCACCACTTAAGAAAATAAAACACTGAAAATGTATTATACAGAGAATTAAACAATATAGCCTACCCTTTGTGTATTGACTTATTCACAGTATATAATCAAGCCTCATTAAAATACATTACTGTCTCTAAATTGGAGCAGCGTTATATAAGTATTATGTAAGCATTTTACAGATATGAATGAAAGACTCAGCAATATTTAAATACCATCTTCATATGAGATTTGAAAAATTGGAATGTTTAGTTATACTTGACTAAACATTCCATGACAGGTCAAGTATTCTTTGCACAACAGATTGAAGCAGTCCATAAAAATGGTTTATATAATTCACCAGTAAGAGCCTACAACAAAATTACAGATCTAACTTCATTATTATGGTTTGTCACATTAAAAAGGTTTCTGATAATATGTTTATTTGATGAATGACATTTATGTTTTCTATACTGCAAACTACTAGCATAAACTTAGAGAGGTTTTATTTACAGGGTCTGCACGGGCTGACATTTCTTCTGTACAGCCGACCTGGAGGAGCATGCATGCAGCTTAGAGGGAACATTGCACAGAAGTGCCTTCCATATAGTCCCTCCACCATAAAGGCCTGATTGGTGGAGTGCTTCAGAAATGGTTGACTTTCTGGCAGGTTCTCCCATCTCTAAACAGAAACTTCAAAGCTCTGTTAGAGTGGCCAATTGGTTCTTGTTCACCCCTATGACCAGGGCCCTACTTGCTCGGTTACTTAGTTTGGACACAGAGCCAGCACTAGGAAGTCTTGGTGGTTCCAAACATCTTCCACTTCACAATGATGGAAGCACACGGAGCTCCTGGGAATTTTTAATGCAATAGAATTTTTCATAACCTTACCCAGATCTACGCCTTGACAGTTCCCTTAGGTCTACAGAGATTTCTTGGACTTTAATTTTTCTGGGACCTAATATAGACAGGTTTGCTTTTCTAAATAATGCCCTATCAATTGTCTTTGTCACAGGCCGACTCTAATCAAGATCTAGAGACATCTTAAGGATGATCAAAGGACATAGAATGCATCTGAGCTCAATTTGGGTTTTGGTGAAGTTTGTAAGAACATTGCTTGAACCGTTCTACAATGGATGCAATATTCATTCATAACTCCTGTAGTGTTAAGACTGTATGCATTTGATAGTTAGACTTCTCTTTCCTTGAGTCCAGTTACTGAACTGTTATTGTTGCCCAAGTTCAGCATGAAGAGTTTGGACTCGAGTTGCAGACAAAAGAGGTAGCCTTAAAGGCAGGCCTGAAACAAGAATTTTATTAACTGATTGCATAGGTTAAGGCCTTACCAAATAGTTTAGCATACACTGAATGTTCTAAAAAACAAATTGTAACCTATAGTTAAAATCACTTCTCATAGGTTCTGATGTTATTTTTATTGTTTGTATGTTTACTTGTGCCAATCAATTTGCTGGGTAGACTAATCCAGATTCGTAAATGTGTAGTCTAATGACTGAGACCATTTAAATGTTCATTCATTGATGATACCAACTATTACATTTCATTTTATATAAAAGATTTTTGCATAATGCAAAGTGATCTAAAAGTAAAGTAACAAATTACTATTTCCTGGAAGTAATAAGAAAAATAATTTAGTCACTTTTTGAGAAAGTAATATCTAAATGTTTTGAATAATTTATTTTGGATTATTGTACTATATATTTTAATGTCTTTGTATTCTGTCAATCCTTTTTTTATTGGATTTAATTAATTTGGGGATTAATAGTAAATTTGTAAATGTTTAACTGTGAAACTGTACAAAAATGGGATTATTAGCTATGTTCTTTTGATCTATTAAAAAATGTCAATAATAATTCAATATTTTTGCCTAAACTGATTTGTATTCAGTGTAATGCACCTCAGAATCACACTAGGTTATATGCCAATAGGCAAAGTGTAGTGTGCTACATCTTAAAAATGTAATGTTTATGCCTGTTTGTGCAATACTATAGATGGTTCAAGGAAGAACTGTCAATAGAAGACACATTCACAGGCCCACATAATGCTTCATTCTCTTCCACCATCCAAAACTCTTGTCCCTCTTTCTCCAATGCATTGGTCACATAATTTGTGCAGCTATAAGAGTTGTCAGTGTCAACTCCTGATTCTTGGCTTTATGTTTGCCTTTGGAGTTTGCTATAGGTGTTTGTCAACTTGAGGACCAAATTGGGGTCAGTGGTGTCAAGGAAGCTATTATGAAAATAAAAAATCTGATGACAAAGCCAAAACCTTAGGCTTACCAAAAACAACAGTTTGGATCATCAATAAAGAGCAGGAAAGCATTTGTGATCTCAGCAATCACAGACAGACCAATATATGCATATAATCCTCTCTCTAAAGGACCACTCTAGAGTGCATTTTAGCATTATTGGCACCCTAGTTAAATCTGAACATAAAAGGCTATGAAAGAAAAATGGAATTGTTAATCAGCTTGATCTTACACTAAAAATAATAATATGAATCTAACCTTAAATTGAGTGAGAATTGTTCAAAAACGTATCTGCCACAATTATTGGCACCCCTTGAAAATCTTTACACGAACAAAATCTAATGAATGTATATTCTGATTAGTCTATAAGGTTCATCTGAGTCTTTGGGAACTCTTAAGTGGTCATCCATGACATCCTGTTTCATTGGGGTATAAAAATAAAGTGACACACAGGCTAAGCTCCCTTAGTAATCCCTCAACTTGGGAAAGGCCAGAAAAGATACAAATTAATTTTGACAAAAGTTATACTGACCTTCTCAAATCATGCAATAACTACAAAGATACCTACACACCTGAAAATACCCATCTCCACTATTGGTTTACAATTAAGATGGGTTACAATTAAGAAATGTAAAACAACTTGAGTTGTGGTAACCCTGCCTAGAAGAGGACATGTGACAATGAAAAAGATGGTTCAAGTGGCAAAAATATCCCTAAGGATCATTGTTGGAGAATTGCAAAAGTTGGTTACATCTTGGGAGTTACCAAGTCTCCCAAACTCCAAAAATGTACTTGGAATGGTTGCTAGAAGAAAACCTCTGAAAGCCTTTGCTGTCACCAAACCAGAAACGTAAATCCATGGAGTTTACTAAATGTCACTGTAATTTCCACAGTCTGGTTCCACAGTCTGACAAGACTAAAACGTTGCCTTTTGGCAACAAACACCAGAGGTGGGTTTGGCGTGAAAAGAACCATGGTCATACAGAAAATAATCTAATCCCCAATGTGAAATATGGCGATGGATTTGTGATGTTGTGGGACAGCTCGACATTACAGCTCCAATTGATCAAGCTTTTACAATGGTCATCAGTCCCCCGACCTAAATCCCATTGAAACCCTGTAGGGTGAGTCGACGAGAAGAGTTCACAAGCTGGGTCCCGAATGCAGGATCTGAAGAATTTCTGTATGGAGCAATGGTCTAAAATCTCTTCCTATGTTCTCCCACCGCATTTAACACTTGAGGAGACTCAGAGCTGTGGTATTGGCAATGGGAGTGAACAAAAAGGACTGAATGCAGGGGCGCCAGTAAATATGGCATACATATTTCTGAATAAAATTATACTTTCTTGTTGATGTATTTAGTGTAACATCAAGCTGATTAGCAACAATGGCTTTTTGGGCAAAGCTGCTAAGACTGAGGCTTATTGCTTGTGAAAGAGCAAAAGAGAAAACCACTACTTCCTCCACATCATTTGTAAGCCTTCCTGCTTACAATTGAGTTAGTCTACTAAATACAGAACAAACTTTATTCAATGGAATGTGTTAAGAAAGCATCAACTGCGTCCAATTACTCCACAGTTACCATATAATTTACAATCACAAATAGATGCCAAACAATACATGTGCACAATCTTCTACTCTATAGCCAAGCGATGGCAGGTCGGCATTTGAGTGCATGAGATACTTGCCCATAATATTCCCGCTCAAATCTAAAACTGATTACTGCTCCCTGCAATGCCAGGGAGAGTAAAACTGTGAAGAATACAAAACATAAATTCTCATTAATAATCTCATTAACACCTTGTGCGCCCGCTGTGCAATGCAAAAGAAATGGCTTGATTAGTTTGAAATAGTGAGAGAGATTATTTAATAGAAAGTCCATGCTAAGCCTGGTAGCACAGAACAGCTGAATCCATGATCTGGTCCATATGGCAATCACTGAGCCTTTATGGCCATAACAGAGCAGAGACAAGACAGCTACATTTTGTAGGGGACATATGCCAAAACAAAAAATATGAATCAATAAAAAGACTACAGTTTCATTCTTTCATAATGTTCTAATGAGGAAGTAGTATTTATACAAAAAAAAAACATTTTAAAAATTGGATATCAGTTAGTGATTATGCATGTTAAATTCTTGTTCATTAAGATGAAGGTAGACGTCCCTCGGTTAGTACAATTTACATGTCCGAAGTGGCAACCTGTGGCTGTGCCTTTTTTACATTTTAGACAATACTATAAGATCGACACTATTCCCACACAGACCAAAACAAACAGGTCCTTTAGAGGTTTGAAATAATAATTTGCCAATACGCATACCTGCACACATTATTCCAGACCCCTTTCATGTATTTCACTGAGTATCAGCCAAACAAGTACAGTAACTCCATTCCAGTGTCCATAAAATAACCTAAACAGTAATACATAGTACAGCTGAGCCCAACATCCTAAGATGAGTCCATTCTCAGAAATCACTGGAATGTAAGGATAGTCGTTATAATTAAATATGAATCAATGACTCAAAGACTATTTCAATTTAAAGACAATGCTTAGGATGTTGACAATGAAGCCCTTCTCCAGTCAGATAAACATTCTGACAGATGAACATTCTGGAGGCATAAACATTACATATTTATGCCTCTGCATCCAGTATAGAGGTAGTTACAGCTTCGTAGCTGCGGGCGCCAATGCAAATGATTGGAGGTTTAAAGGAACAGCTTGCATTTGTATCAGTTTCAGAGTGACTGGAAGTCAGAAGGAGCTGTTAGCATTTCTATGATTCTGTAAACCTCCAATCTGTGCTTAAGGCAGTTTTCCATAGATAGAAGCTATACTGCAAAACTAGTAACTAAGACAGACACATTTTAGATTCTGGATCTGGGGAAATAGATTAAGATATTCATTGCCGAAATCCCGAACAAATCCCTTTAATGTCTTATGGTGTGAATGACAGCACCAGAGTAGGGTAGTGGCTGAGCGTCACTCTGTCAATATTGCGCAGAAACAAAGTCGGCTAGCCTATCACTCTAACCTATCGACATTTTGGTAACATTGTGTCAAATGAACAGTCCGCGTGCTTGCATATGGTTTAGACCTATGCCCGGAAAAACATTTTTATTGATACGTTTGTAATCTTAAAGAGTCGTTCAGATTCTTCAGATTCCCAAAATCTCTATGTCGCAATACATTGCCATAGTTTATAGTATCTTATTAATTAGGCCACGCGAAATCTGTCTAGGCCTACTATAAAAGAAATTATAAAGAGTGACTGACAGGGGGACGCATTCCTCATTCCCCCACCCGCTTCTCGCCAACCTCGTGCAAGACTGCTCCTCAAAATGAAGAACGCGCTTTATACTGTACATTAATATGAAATAGTTGAATTGCACTGATTAGGGAGATGAAACTGGGGAAGAGTTGATAAAGCTCTATTGTGGTTATTATATACCTAAATCAAGTAGGCTGTATTGTAATCTCATGTTTATTTTAATCCAATTACAATGCATTTGCTTAGATTCGGCCTGTTCGTCTGTCGTGATTTCCCTTATCACAAATCGGTTTTAAAGTTAAAATCCCTGCTTCACAAATATATATACTATCTCGCTTAGTTCCAATCGGTTCGCATTTAGCAATTCAAGGACTATGTCCTCATTTGAGGAAATATTGAACAGCCTACAATTATTTCCCATATTTACATTTCGGGCAGCCATCCATACTAGGCTAGGGGCCTATAGCCAACGCAGTTGAATAGGTGATCAGTAAATACACAGTAGCAACGGGAACACGGTTAATGGGGGGAATGTGCCGACCGAAGGGGGAAACCATGCCGATACCGTTAGTCAGCTATGATTGGGCTAGGCTATGGTGCCATGATTGGGCGCAATTCATAATGATCAAACTGTCTATGAAGTAGGCCTATCCTAATAACTATAGTCTATTATCAAAATGTATATGCAAATGTAAAGCCAAGGCTACATTTATTTCGATCATACATTAAGAAAGCCGATCAGTGAGACTATGTATGGCTCTGAATTGTCACATCAACGGGACATATCCCTGCTTTAATATGCTGACCCTATCAGATCTTGTCCGAAACCGGTTTCTTACCCCAGCTTTTAGCAGTTCTACCGATAAACTCCCCTGTTCGTGGGTTGTAGATAGAATCTTTCCAGGAGGACGTCTGTGGTTTCTCTACGTCTGCTGGAGCTGTCTCCTCCTTGGTCGACATGGTTTCCGTTGGGTTGGAAAACCGAAATAATGACCGTAGATGGATAAGTATGTAAAAATTGTCAAACGTTTCTATGGTTTGCCTCTGTTCTATTGGGAGGAAACGGGTGATGAATCCGAACCAATTTAGCCTAGTCCCTTCCAGTCGCCCTCTCTCCACACGGCTACACTACTG
Source organism: Esox masquinongy (assembly GCA_016801175.1). NCBI lineage: Eukaryota > Metazoa > Chordata > Actinopteri > Esociformes > Esocidae > Esox > Esox masquinongy. The sequence goes on along the minus strand of JACXGI010000071.1, from coordinate 13,081 downwards.
CAGCAATGAGTTGGAGGAGAATTTGCGTTTGAAGCATCTCGGCGCATGCGCATTTTGGCATTCATGCTCCAGGGGAGGCATTCAAAACTCTGGACTAGTTACTTTGATTTGATATTCGTATTTTTTAGGTTCTATTGGAATTAATTGAAACAAGCAGTCTGAATTTAGCACTGTATTCCTACATGAATTAGGAAGGCTACTTGCTTGCGACGGACATATGGACTTGGATTTAACACATAGTCAACTGTGTTCTTTACTAATTGGTTAATCTCTGCTAGACTAGACAGTGGGCTATAATAGGCTAATCGTGAAGACGAAAATCGAGTACTTCAACTTGCTCTGCCCATGCCCTCACAAAACCATAATGAAACAGATACGCTTGAATTAGTCTAGAATTCATCAAATAAGCGCAAGTTGATTTAAAGACTTTGAGGTGATGGGGGACCACGATGTTGGGGAAACTGTTGTGTTTAGGGCAGAACGAAAAACCGTCTCTAAATGTGTTGTTTATATGTGCATAATGTATTAGTTTTTGACGACAAGGTGCACGTGATAGCCTTAGCTAATTCTTAGCTTGATAGCCCCATGTTTACGACGAGGGTCCCCAAATCGCGGAATGCGTTAAAAAAAGTCTAATAAATAGGCCAGGTAAAAATTGTCACATTTTTGAAAGCACATTTTATAATCTGACATAATGGTAAGTCGATTTTCATGCATTTTGAACAAAGAGCCAAGTGGCCCGGCTCTTCATTCAAAATGCTCGATGTTCAAAATGCCGACAGGGTCTAAAATACTTTGCCCATACAAGGGCACCTGCCGTTCCTATGTCAATTAATTGGATACCTGGTGGATTGTGTGCAGCTTCATCTCAAAAAGCCATATAGGCTCAATCGCTAGTTAGGCAGACCATAAACCCTACACCCCCAGCCCTTAAATGACGTTTAACATCGTCATATCCGAGTGCAACTGCAAGTGTAGTGTATCTGGTTATATAAAATACCTGTCCGGTCACTGTGAAATCTGGCATGCATCAGAAAAGCCTTCGCTAGTGGAACGCACCCGATCTCTTGTGGTTACCTATGTTCAAGCAGTAAAGATAAGAACGAAGTAAACGAATGATGTTTGGCGAGATAGAAAGCCTTAAGTCGGACACACACATCAACATAGTCACATCAACATAGTAGTGTCAACATTGCTCTGGAGAACTCAATGGGACTTTGGGCCATATCCCAACGATTCAACTACAGTAGCGACCACATGAGGCACCGTGTAGGCCTACTAAAATCCAGAGAAGAAAAGTCAATAACCATTGACTGCGTAGACAAGACCTAGACAAGATGGCGCATACACATTGATTACTTCATGGATCAATAAAACATTTATTTTAATAACAGAACATTTTCAAAATTCAAAACGAACTGGACATTTAATAGTCCAAATCGATGTAATGTTGAAATGCAAATAGTTGAAAAATGTCCAGTGGTTTATAAAAAAATGAAGTCTCAAAAGATCACTTACACTCCTATCCTGTAGAATTAGGGTGACCAGATTCACTTACACTCCTATCCTGTAGAATTAGGGTGACCAGATTCAATAGAGTGAAATACTGGACAGTCAGACTATTACCCCCACCTACACACAACAATAAAGTAGGGCCTGCTATTTTACTGTGCATAAAATTGTATTATCAAATGCATACAGTATCTTGTGTTTGTGTACAGTCATTGTCTAGATACAGTATCTAGACAATGACTTAGACTGAAGCAACAAAAGAGCGTTTCACTCAGAACAACACATTAACCTATGCGTTTCTCTGAAAAAGGCAAAGACGAACAGTTTCCACTGTGAAAGCTAGGCCTATACTATAATAAAATATTGCATATATATGTGACAAATTAATTAACTGTAAAAACGTAACATATTATGCTTACTCACTTTTGCTAATTTGATTCGGGGGTGTGGAGTCCGGTGGCCTGTTGCACTTTTCGCCATCAAGCTATCTTCCTTAGAGTACGCTTGTCTTTAATGAGTTAGTCATATAAAGCTGTGCACTAAAATTCAAAATTTACTCGAACAAATAGCCTAACATTGCCTTCATTGTTGTTACTGCGAGTAGGGATTTTGCGCGCACAGGTGTTTGGGCTTCGCGGCTTGTGAGAACTAAAATGTGATTGGATAATGGTTAGACTATATAAAAGAAGGACCTTTAAGACTGACAGTGGTGGCAAATCATGATAACCTGTCACATTCGAATGGACAGTAGGTCGGTCCAATCAAAAAACACGACCAAGTGAAGATACGGGAAAAAACATGTTTTTTTCTGAATAAGTCGGGACACCTGAAAACGGACAGAAATAGGGGACTGTCCCGGGAAAAACGGGATGTCTGGTCACCTTATGTAGAATCGACGCAGAGTTGCTTCCTGATGCAATCATGTTTGGGTCTGCTTGCCCTGCCCCAACCAGAAACGTTTTGTGGGAGATGGTGATAAGCAGACCAGACTGATTCCACCTGGTTCTAAAAAGAGTGGGGGCATGTCCAGATTAGGCATATTTTCTGTCAAGGGTCATCTTTTACATCATGTGGATGACCCTGTCAAGGGTCATCTTCTACCGTTGCCATGAAAGGGTGCACATGGTCTGCAACAATGCTCAGGTAGGTGATACATGTCAAAGTAACATTCATGTAAATGGCCGGACCCAAGGTTTCCCAGCAGAACATTTCCCAAAGCATCACACTGCCTCTGCCGGCTTGCCTTCTTCCCATAGTGCATCCTGGTGCCATCCAGGTAAGCTTCACACACACACCCAGCCATCCACGTGATGTAAAAGAACACGTGATTCATCAGACCAGGCCACCTTCTTCCATTGCCCCGTGGTCCTGTTCTGATAATCACGTGCCCATTGTAGGTGCTTTCGGCAGTGGACAGGGGTCAGCATGGGCACCCTGACTGGTTTGTGGCTACACAGCCCCATACACAACAAACTGTGATGCACTGTGTGTTCTGACACCTTTCTATCAGTGCCAGCATTAATTTTTCAGCAGTTTGAGCTACAGTAGCTCATCTGCTGGATCGGGCCATACGGGCCAGCCTTCGCTCCCGACATGCATCAGTGAGACTTTGCCGTCCATGACCCTGTCTCCGGTCCACCGCTTTTTCTTCCTTGGAAATTTTGATAGGTACTGACCACTGCAGACCAGGAACACCCCACAAGGGCTGCAGTTTCGGAGATGCTCTGACCCAGTCGTCTAGCCATCACAATTTGGCCCTTGTCAAATTCGCTCAGATCCTTACACTTGCCCATTATTCCTGCTTCTAACACATCAATTTTGAGGACAGAATGTTTGCTTGCTGCCTAATATATCCCACCCACTGACAGGTGCCATGATAACAAGACTATCAGTGTTATTCACTTCACCTGTCATTGGTCATAATGTTATAGCTGATCAGTGTATATTACAAAAATGTGTATTATTACAACATTCATATGAACATTTCCTTAATATCTTATTATCCAGGGGCTATCTGGGCAAGCTCATGATGAGCCGGTTGATGGTGTCCTGGGGGATCTCCACCCAGACCTGGATCAGGCCATCAGCGAGCTCCTTGACAGTCTGTTGCGCTACATGGCGGTATCGGATGCACCAACTCATAACATCCCAGAAGTTCTCAATTGGATTCAGGACTGGGGAACGTGAGGGCCAGTGAGTGGCATCAATAACCAGGAACTGCCTACACACTCTGGCCACATGAGGCCAGGCATTGTCCTGCACCAGGAGGAACCCAGGGCCCACTGCACCAGCGTAAGGTCTGACGATGGTTCTGAGGATTTCATCCCGGTACCTAACAGCAGTCAGGGTACTGTTGGCTAGCACGTGGAGGTCTGTGCAACCCTCCAAGGATATGCCTCCCAGACCATCACTGACCCACCGCCAAACCAGTCTTGCTGGATAATGTTGCAGGCAACATAACGTTCACCACAGCGTCTCCAGACTCTTCACATCTGTGATAGGTCCTCAGTGTGAACCTGCTCTCATCTGCCAATGGCGGACCTACCAATTCTGGTGTTCTCTGGCGAATGCCAATCGAGCTGCACGGTGCTGGGCTGTGAGCACAGGTCCCACTAGAGGATGTCGGGCCCTCATGCCACCCTCATGGAGTCTGTTTCTGACAGTTTTGTCAGAAACATGCACACCAGAAGCTCGCTGGAGGTCATTTTGTAGGGCTCTGGCAGTGCTTCTCCTGTTCCTCCTCGCAAAAAGGAGCAGATACCGGTCCTGCTGTTAGGTTAATGCCCTTCTACGGCCCTGTCCAGCTCTCCTTGTGTAACAGCCTGTCTCCTGGTATCTCCTCCATGCTCTTGAGACTGTACTGGGAGACACAGCAAATCGTCTTGCAATGGCACGTATGGATGATCCAGCCTGGGCGAGCTGGACTACCTTTGCAACCTGAATGGCCTGCAGGTACCGCCTCATGCTATCAGAAGTGACAAGGACACTAGCAAAACAAAACTAGGGAAGAATTAGGAAGGATAAGGAGAGAGCAATTGTCTATGGCCACCACCTGCAAAACCATTCCCTTTTTGGGGGTTGTCTTGCTATTGCCTCTCCAGTGCACCTGTTTGCACCAAGACAGGCGAAATCGATTCACAATCGCTTTTGCTTCCTAACTGGACAGATTGATATCCCGTGAAGTTTAATTGACTTGGTGTTATACTGTGATGATTACGTGTTCCCTCAATTTTTTTGAACAGTGTATATATATATATATCACTGTCGTCTTTGTAAGACTTCGTGAGAGAGATACTGACGAGTGAATCTGAATATGAAACATAAACCCAAATTTAAACCCAATTTTTTAAAACCTTTTTAGGTGAACCGTTTAAATGATGGAACTTTTTGTGCAAACTCCCACCATTTCGTTTATTTATTTTCTGGTGCCCAGTAGAAGTAAATCATGCAGTGTAATTGTGGAGTAACTTGTTAAAACTGAATGTTTCTAAACACTTCTACATTAAAGGTCTTATATGTAGGATTTTTAATTGTAATATCAGAAACTCTCTCTAATATCTCTGTAGTTATAGTGGAATGGTAGTGTTTCACAACATTTACCCACCAGAAATGAACCCTCCTATGTTGGCAAATTAAAAAACGGCAACCTCACTTGTTCTTCAATTGGCAGATTATTTCCCGCCAACAAGCAATGGCAGAACAGCAACGTAATTCCCTCAGTCATTTCCTGGTTGATAAAATTCTACACTTCACTAAATTTCTGTTCAAGTGAGAAAACAATGCACAAAGACTTACTAAATGCCCAACATTAAAAATAAAAAAAGAGGTTAGCATTGGGATACTGTGTATATGACACAACTCATTAACTATTCCTTCCACATTATATATGCTAGGTACATTTTTTTAATCAATTTTCTTTCCAGTCTTTCCTTTCATATGCACTGCTACAAAAGGTAAACCAATTATTTGACCAGACTCAATACACTGTTTTCCTCTCAAAGGGAGATACTGAGATTGATGTGGTGCACCCATGCATGTTTAAAACTTGTTTTCAGTATGGATGCCACTGTCACGCGATAGACCCGAACCCCTTGCTCCATTGGCCAAACGTGGTGACGCTGGGCCGGGTGCAAGATGTCCTTACGCCCCCCCCACCCAAAACTTCTGGAACGATGTATACACATGGGAACCCAATGCTGTGGTAGATGTACTGGCATCTGATTATGATAACAGAATAGAAACACGCATTGTTAAATAACTAATTTTATAATAGAGGCCCAGACATTTCCTAAGATAGTACGCCAACTGACTGGAGGGTGTGGCTTCCATGGGAGAAAAACCATGTGATGGAAAAAACGATTCATTGCAAATTCAGGTTAACCAAAATTATTGTTTATTTATGCATACTTAGACTGTTTTATATCCGCATAGTAGAACCCTCTTAAAGAGCGTAAACATATCTATCCAAGTGGAATGTCCACTGAATGCAGGGCTAAAGGGTCGTGATGACACCTTGGGTGCACACTCAGGAGGGTGCAACGCACTGAACATGGCAGATAAGAAATGCCACAAATGTCAGTGAGGTGGATCTGTTTTGCACAACATGTTTCAATCTGAGCATTTTTCCACTATTTTCGCTTATTAAACACAGCCGGCGCCTCGGGTCAATATATGTGGGATAGCTCAGGAATAAGAAAAAAAAAAGGTGTTGATGATTGACCTGTTAATAAGAGTTCACACAAGAAAACCTACATTCACTCAATGTACTCTTGCTCCTAGACAAGGTAGGACTAACAACTGGGCTAAAGGATGCTTGTTGGCATTTTCACATTTGCATCAAACTGCATTATAGAAAATAAAGGATTAACATAAGTACAATTAAAAACTATATATATATTTTTTTTTTTACAGAATGTTTTTTTTTCAAAGAAGCCTAGAAATCCCTTTCTAAGAATCTAAACAGACAAACTCAGAAGAGGATTGGGTGGGATCCCATCGATCTGACAAACGTCCCGTCAAAGGAGCAACAGAAAGCAAAATCACTAGCATACATCAGGATATACTACCCATATACATTTTACATTTTTCAATGTAACAAGGAAATAAATATGAAGAATTCTTTAATAATCCAGAGAAAAATATTCAGTCCATGAGCCCTGTGATGAGCCAAGGAAGTCTGAGTGTTTTGATGAAAAGCCGGACTGCTTCTAGCCCTTATGTCAAGTAGAAAATGACTACAAAACACTGTATTCAACCAACAACTAAACAATCATCTGAGATAACAAAGCTACAGTCTCTCCCAGCAGAATAGAATGTGCAACCTTTGAACTGCAGCAGGAAATCCAGGGGCAGCAGTCTTGAAGACATTTATAAAATGAACTAGAGAGATTAAGACAGAGACATAGATAAACGCTTCTAAAACGTCATATCATGAACCTGAATAACTGGCAGCTTATTACCTGTATATCTGTCACATCCCCCCCCCCCCCCGAGTGGGAGAGGGGAATCTCATCACAGAGAAAGACGATGTTCTGGTGCATCACAGACATCTGGCGGACTGACTCCACCAGTCGCTCACTCTGGGGAAGAAGGTCCGTCCTCATCATCGTCGTACTCTTCCTCGTTAAAGGAACTGGGCGTTTGGCCTTGAGAATCAGACAGGGCAGTGCTACTGTGGCTGTAGCTCCGCCTTCCATTCAAAGAGGCGGAGTCCAAATCACCTGAGAAAGAGCTGCCCACAACAACCCACACAACCGGTCAGTCACTTCTGTTTTCACACGTTGAACCGAACATTTAAAATCAAGTGCGACACTATCATTGTAATTTCTATGATTTCTGTGTCAGCTGAGCTGAATATGCGTACTGGACGTTTTTCTGCCACAGAAATACAGGATCTGTCCCCGGTGCCGTCACAAATGGCACCCTGTTTCTACTTAGTGCAGTACTGTTGAACTGAGCCCTATGGCCCTGGTCAAAAGTAGTGCACTCTAATGGGAATGGGTGCTACTGGGGCAGTGCTCTCTTCCCGTGTAGTGTTCATGTGTGTTAGTGGATTGTGTTCAATTCACAGTTTAATAATGAGAGGCAATCTACCTTGTCTGACTAGTTCCTTTGGCCATGCCTGCAGGAGGAGAAACAAGGACTGACTGAAATGACAGATATGGCCTGTTCTCACACACGCACACAAAAACAAAGAAATGCTCTTAATTGAACGCCATTTTAAAACAGTCACCTGTGAGGTAGGTCTCCAGAGACCTGGGGACGAGAGACTTGGCCAAGACGAGATTGTCTGCGGTGCACTTTCCACTCTCCAGGCCCAGGGACATGCCCATGCGTTTCAGAATCTCTACGTCATCGTGGATCTCAAAGGTGTTGTCGAAGTTGAAGAGGTATTCACACCTACAGAGGATCGGTGTTAAGAACAATAGTTTACATGGTAGTCATTGTTATAATCACCCATTAAGATATTTGTTCATTAATAGCAAAACTTTGTGATCTTGAATCTGCTGTATTTTCAGCAAAGAGTTTCCACATCCCCACCCAAACACATCGGATGTCTTGTAGAACACTATCAAAGTTGTCCTTCATTGAGCCAGTAGAACCTCTAGACAAAAAAGTGCATACTCATTGGCCTAACAGTCATCTCCCACAAACCCTTTCCCCTGTGTGTCCTGGGCATGTCTTTGGGCACCTCATAATACACTGACACCATAATACACTGACCCCATAATAGACTGACCCCATACTACACTGACCCCATAATACACTGACCCCATACTACACTGACCCCATAATACACTGACCCCACACTGCACTGACCCCACACTGCACTGACCCCACACTGCACTGACTTCGGGTTGAACAGGCAGGTGGTCAATCATTAGAACTTGTTCATTGTGATAAAATACAGTTACTACAGTAGAGAACTAGCTTATGGAAGACACACACTGCATTTCGTGTTGTAGACGGCTCGCTTTGATTTCTTTTCATAAGTGGCAGGCTCAGATTTAAATTACATTAAATGTAACATTGCTTACTGGACAAGTGTTTATGTAAATTATCAAAAGTAGAGAACTATTCACATTGATAAGCAAATACAATCTCAGAGACGTTCAAAAAGCAACAAAACAACAACAGTCCACCAATTTCTTTTAGTTGAGCAGTAATAACTAATGATTACAGGCCATTGTGAAATGTTAGAACTTGGTGTAACCAACTCATTAGCCAAGTGCTTTGTCTCCGTTACCAAAACATGATAATGTTTTTCATCATTTTTCATCTGGACCGAAATTCACAAGATCCACTTGGTAAAACTTAAAAATGAAATGAATCTTGATTTATTTCAGTGGTTTATGTGGTAAGGCCATTCATTCATTTCTGTTTTACTCACATTTGAATTTCAGGGACAATGGCCCGTAAATATGCATTTCGCTGTGAACTCAAAACCTGTTTGTAACGAGGAACGTGGCAAATTAATTCAGATTTGGTCTGAATCTCGATTCAACTGACATTGTCGCAGTAGTGGACAGGAGTTCTGCTTGTAATAGTCGTGAGCGTGAAGAGGTTGAGGTTACACACTTGTCGCTGGAGATGGAGCAGTCGATGACAGTGTGAACATCTGTGTTGAGGATGATGAAGGGGAGCTGGATGACAGATCCAGACGGGGGCGGAGCTTGGGACAAAGCCTCACTGGCTTTGTTTCTCTGCACCAGGTTCTTAAAGGCGATTTGCTGTTTAAGGCGAGACGGAACAATGTTCAGAAAAAGATTTTACAAAATAGAATTCAGCTTGAGTAACGGGACATTTTTCATCCACTGGTTGTGAACAATTCAAACCCTGTGGTGACTGAAGTGCACATATCCACACAGACATGTAATTCCATCAGTACCATGCTTTAAAAGAAAATCCCCACACACACAAACACGTTTGTGCACCAATGTCTCACAACAGATGGTGTCATTACGTCAAGCATTTTCAGGAGCCATCAGTGCAATCTATTGCACTGACATAAGACAACTGTGTCAGTGAAAAAACACCCTATGTCCCAAGTGGGGCCAGCTGTCTGATATGCATCTGAAATTGATGGTGAACAAAGTAACTTACATCCCTTTCTGATAGGAATTACGGGACTGTTGTGAAAAATTTTATGGTAGTGTTTATATGGATTACTGAACAATACAGTAATTGTGGCTAGGTCAATTGCCAAAAACAAATATCTGCAAAAAAATCATGGCACAATCAAATTAGCGGCATTCAAGCATGATATGGGTTATTACAGATGATTTGAACATGATGCGCCAAAAATGCTAATAACGGTACCATGACTTAAATGCCACAATGTAATGGTGCAGACTTACTTTGTTGCTAATTACATACAAATTAGTAGCTTTGATAAACACAATAGAAAACCTTAGATTATTTATTACATAATGTGCAAAAAATGCTAATATCAGTACCAGGCCTGGAATGGGATTTCTACCACAAATGCTTAAATGGGAGTACTTGAAAATCTAAAAATAGTGGAGAGAAAACTAAACCAAAGCAAGGATTGCTGTCAAACCGTGTCTATAGACGGCTTATGTTGTACAGGAACCAATGTGTCATTCTGTAGTTTGGGTAGGAATACCACTTTATTCTTGAGCTACTTACTGGAAGAAGGCTGACTTTTGGAGCAGGCTTTGTATAAAAATGCTTAATTGCACATGTGGGAGAAAAGACTGAAGTCTTGCTTCAATCTCTCGCGGGAGTGTGATGCCTATTTGACATGAGCCATTTCTCTTCTGGTCATGCTCTGTACCTGTACTATGAGTTCTTCAAGCTGAGCTCTCTTTTGTCTGATCCTCTCCAGACGCTTCTGTTTCTCGTCCTGATTGGGAAAACAGTTTGTTAGCATTTGAAAAAGGATAACTTTTTAACATACACCTGGTCTAAACACAAATAATCCAATTTGGGCCTGTGGTCATTGGGGTCTGGAAAGTGATATAGATGGTTAGTGGTGCCTTTTCTCCATTCAACCCCTACTCCACCCTTACTCTGTGCTTAAACCCCCACTCCACCCTTACTCTGTGCTTCAACCCCTACTCCACCCTTACTCTGTGCTTCAACCCCCACTCCACCCTTACTCTGTGCTTCAACCCCCACTCCACCCTTACTCTGTGCTTCAACCCCCACTCCACCCTTACTCTGTGCTTCAACCCCTACTCCACCCTTACTCTGTGCTTCAACCCCCACTCAGAAAATAATCACTCTTCACCAGACCAAAGCGAGACAATAACTTTTCATTGTCAGCCAGTATGTGAATGGCATGATAAAACGCTCTGCTGTTAACCAACCCCCCCCCCCATTTTCTCTCTCAGTCTGCCTATTTCAAGAGAGAGAGGCGACAGCTTGATGGAGTCCCCTTGAGGAGTGGATGTCAAGGTTCACCTCCAGCTCCCAGACACAGCTCTGCTGGTTGAGTGTGTGTGTGTGTGTGTGTGTGTGTGTGTGAGTGAGTGAGTGAGAGAGATCACCTCAAGGTTTTGACACTCCTGGGCTGAGTTGGTGGGCAATCCGATCCAGCGGATCTCTTTCTTCTCCTTTGAGATAATGTTCATTGCCATGAGCACGTTGAGGGCGTCATACACACGCCTCCGGATGTTTTTCTGGTCGTACCCCTGCTGCGTAGGACAGGGAGAGAACCAGGAAACGCAAAGCGAGGAAAGACAACAAGAAACACGGAAAACAGAACACAGAAAGCAAAGGAAAGGAGAAGAGAGTAAGCGAGGAAAGAGAGAGTGGCCGAGAAGAGAATAATTCTAGCCTTGAATCACAGGGGTCAAGGGTCAGCTCATTAGTAACTGTCCCATGGCGTGTGACGCCCTGGCCAGAGCTGCCCACAACCCCTTCCGGTGGTGCGCTGTGACTGGTAACCTAGCCCTCATGGTAAATCTTTTCTTAATTAATGATACTTTTACAAATTCCACAGGATGTAAGCAGATTAGATCTGGGGCCAAGCTATTTTCAGGGCCTGTCATAATTAATAACGGAAAGTATTCACCAGAGACTGGCTTTCTCTCCCCCTATTAAAACAGACTAACTTTAGTAAACACTTTTGGATGTAAGGGAACTGCTTTTAGAAGTACACATTCTAAAGTCTCTCCTAGCTCAAATCTGTCAATTGTTAACTGTCTTTCTCGAGCAGTCTACAAAAAAACCCTCACATTCAACAAGACTAACTACAAATAGAAATGCACCGCTGTATGTCAAATTGGACATTGTTTCCCACCAGCCCGCTCTCTAGATTGGTTTGATCTTAAGCAAAACGGGATGTTAGAGGAACTGGCTCAAGTACAGGCACAGGCCTGGCGACCAGGCAAGACCCCTACGCAACCCTGTTTCGATGGCAGAGTGAGGAACACAGAGACAGCCACACCAGGGCTGGTAACATTATGACAATGGACTACAAAAACAAAATAAGCACCCCAGGAGTGTATTCAAGAGGAACCAAACACAAGCTAACAATGGAAGGAGAGAACACCTAACTGGAACTAGTCCATCCAGAAATGCTCATGTTTTGATGACGCTCTTTTTTGGTTGCCAAATATTCATCACAGTTTGCCATGGTGTGATTTAATAAATAAAATCTAGGTAGCCCCTTCCTGTTTTAGTCTGTTTTCTGTTATTTCTGATTGACTTTAATGTAAATGCGATTTCTGCTATCGTCTGACTCTCAAATGCAGCACAGCTGGCCGTCGAGCATGGCCTGTGCTATGACTGAACACGCTGCTGTTAAATTGTGAATTGTTTCAGATGACGTCATGGTATTTACTGACTCACCGAGTCTGTTGCCATGACATTGCTGGAGTGGGTGAACTCGGCCACCAGTTCGTCTGCCACCTCGTTGTAAGACGTGGTGCCTTTCTTCTGCACCTTCTCACACACCTTCATGGAGAAATGCCTCAGGCCCTTCCCATTCTTATCAACCTTTTTCTGTCGCTTGCTGTGTTAGAAGGATTGACAAAGAAGAAGAAGACACATTAATGACCAGAAAGTCACATCCAGGGCTGTTAGAGAGGTATACAGTGAGGGAAAATAGTATTTGATCCCCTGCTGATTTTGTACATTTGCAAACAGACAAAGAAACGATCAGTCTATAATTTTAATGGTAGGTTTATTTGAACAGTGAGGGACAGAATAACAACAAAAAAATCCAGAAAAACGCATGTCCAAAATGTTATAAATTGATTTGCATTTTAATGAGTGAAATAAGTATTTGATCCCCTCTCAATCAGAAAGATTTCTGGCTCCCAGGTGTCTTTTATACAGGTAACGAGCTGAGATTAGTAGCACACTCTTAAAGGGGGTGCTTCTAATCTCAGATTGTTACCCGTATAAAAGACACCTGTCCACAGAAGCAATCAATCAATCAGATTCCAAACTCTCCACCATGGCCAAGACCAAAGAGCTGTCCAAGGATGTCAGGGACAAGATTGTAGACCTACACAAGGCTGGAATGGGCTACAAGACCATCGCCAAGCAGCTTGGTGAGAAGGTGACAACAGTTGGTGCGATTATTTGCAAATGGAAG
>JACXGI010000070.1:187876-211188 GCA_016801175.1 Esox masquinongy | reverse complement strand
TGCCCCCCCCCCCCCGACAGCCTAAGCCCCCCACCCTTCTGCAGTCCTTAAAGGGGTACAAATGGAATATTTCTGGAATTAAATAAAACCTCCTAAGCTCCCCCTCACTGCTATGCTAGGTAGAACTTAATGGAATAACACCAAAAATCCCAATCAAATGTGAGATGTGACATATACGTTTTCTATAATAAATCTGGACAGCCAGTTGACAATTAGACATTTTTCTGGGAACTCTACGGAGACACATTTCCCAAAATGTCCTGTTTGTCCCCTTCAGTGGCGCTCATCCCCCCCCTCCCCTCCCTCAACCCACCTCCACACTGACCCTTGTCTCCTGACCCAGATCTGCACACACCCAGCCCCTGCCAGGCCAAGGCCTGTGAGTTTGGCTCTGTGTGCGTGGTGAAGAACGACGAGCCCGTGTGCGAGTGCCCCGACGCCTGCCCTCAGACGCCCGACCCCGTGTGTGGCAGCGACGGCCAGAGTTACGGCAGCCAGTGTGAAATGAGGGCCATGGGCTGCGCCCTGCAGAAAGAGATCCACATCAACCGCAGAGGATCATGTGGTGAGTACCGGGCCGCGCAGTTTTACTGCGTGTCGCTGTTCTGAAGCTATCACGATTCTGGTGTCTGAAATTATTCTGGTGTTTTCAGTTCACCTGAGGTTTGAAAAATCCTTGGTAGGTCGTTCTGGATAAGAGTGTCTGTTGAATTACTCAAATGTAAATGTAAACATATTTTGTTTGTGTTAAAGACAGTTTTAGGGTTGCATTCGCCATGCACCATATTTCACCTAACAAACCCCCAGAACCACCCTCAAGCACATACTGTAACTCCACTGTATGTCATCCATCTCCTCCTCCACTCAGCGCTCCTCCAGCTGGAACAAGCCTGCAATTTTCCTATTTTTGACCTTTCTAGCTGAAGATGTACTCAGCTTCCAATGAGAGGGGAAACGGCTCCTGCTGTATAATTGGTTACTGAGTCACGAGTCTTTGTCTGCTCTTGAGCACCAGGGTAAAAATATCTCTGTGGGTACCAATTCCATTGCCTGTTTTATTTAGCTTCCCAAAAGCTTGGTTAATTCACTTGATGAAGCCTCTTAAAGCAAAATGTAGTGGTCTCTCTAGTACTCAGGTTCCCACATTTATAATGATGCTAATTAGCATTTTCCTTTTACCAACAAATTATTTGATCCTTTGCCTTCTTGTCCATGTCCTCACCATGTCGCTCTTGGTCTTCAGCAACAGTTTATTCTTGGTTGCCTGGTAACCCTAACTCTAAAACAATGAGATCCATCTGATTGGTCCCAGCAATCAATGGGTTTGGCCATAAGCCAGAACACATGTAGATGAAGCCACATTTCAAAAATGGATAAATGGCTTTTATATTCTTGTAGGTTAGAGAAGATCCAATTGATAAGCGACTGCCTTGGAAGTGAGTCTTGGATGAAGTCAAACATACAAGAAAGTTTTCTATACACTATATGCAAAGAGCAGAGGTGAAACCAGGCAAGCCTAGTTCAGCCGGCCCACGATTGAAAGTAATGAATATTGTTGTCCTCACTGGATTCAAACCCGGGTCTCCCAAATGAGTGGCTGTGTCTTTAAGCACTACACCACAGTGCTATACGTTCGCCCTGTGTTGGTATAGCATCTTGACATTAGATCATTTTGTCACGCATTAACATCCTGCCAAGTTTGAATATTTTGCAAAACACCAAAACACCAGCATTGTGTTAAACTGACTAACGTTTCTTATTAAGTTTACCTCCACCACAAATACCATCTATAAATGAATAGCTTTTGCCACTGGCCGTAACAGCTTATTAGCCAGTAATAGGCTTACTAGTATCTACTAACTTACTGCTTGGAATAGTCATAAGAATTGAGCAATTGCAAGACTGAGGATGAACTATACATTGCCAAAGCTATTTCATTTCATAACGTTTGTTTTTCTTTCATTCGCGAATGACATTCATACAATAACTATCAATATAGGGGGTTTCGATCTAGCCTACTGTATATTACCCTAAAAGGCATGCAGCGTCAGTCAATAAGTAAGTAAGTAAATAAGTAAGTAAGAGACATTCGCTCTTCTTGGCCGGCTCCGCTTACGCGGTCCGGCAAAAATAAATACATTTTTTCCTCAGTTTTCCCTCACTTTTCTTATGGTGTTGTTGAATGTTTCCTGCTAGCCGTTTGGTTGTCTTAATCTTCGACCATTTTCTAGATTAAATACTGGTATTGTATTGATCTACTATGGTAGTGATAGATCAGCCAATATCCCTGATTGCTAATACCTTAACTACTGTTAGCCAGCCTTCCTGTTAGTTGCTGCAACTGCCAATACCAATGCACACAAGTAAATTACATTTGCCTGGCTCAGCTTAGCACCTTTACGCTAGCTCTCTGCTAGCTCTACCCCCTATTGTTTCGACTTGAGTTTCACGTTTAATCCATTGCAGTGTTGTTGGCAGGGGGGCTGATGTGACACTGTTATTTTCCCTTTCCTCTCTCGGCCCACCCATCTCGGCTGACAGCCCCCCTTCCCCATTCTAAATTGAAATCTCTGCGCATAAGGATGTATTCCAATGGGAAATGGAGCGAAAGGAATGTTTGAGCCGGGCGGGCAAACTCAATTTGGAGATGGCGCTCGTGCAGGCGGTGTTAGGTAGACAGGTCTCACCGTAGCACCGCCGGGGGGTAATGAATAGTCTTTATTTAAAAAAGGCCAAACTGTTACGGGCAAAGCGAAGTAGTGAGCCCTGGTGTGTGTGTGTGTGTGAATGTGAATGTGTGGATGGCAGTGAGTCTCCACATAAGCAGGAGTCAGCGGAACGTGGCAATAAAAGTGGCAGGCAGCACTAGACAATAGCCGCTGGAGGGATGATGATGGTGATCTCAGTTGGATTTTTCCAGGCTGTTTGAAGTGCTTTACACTGAGTCACCTAACTTTCCCCTCTCCCAACGTTATCTATGTTAATTATCGCGGCCCATTCACATCACCAGCGTACTGCGTGTGGAGTTGCTGGAAAGTTTGTGTGTTTGCTATTGTTTGTTGTTGTTTGGCATGCTAAGACAACCGCCGTGTGAGTGGGCCCACCCCTCTGTAGGGCTTTTGTGCACGGTCATAATTAGATTTTCTTCCTCTCGAGGGGATTGAAAAATGGCTCTTGGGGAAATGGTTATCTTTACGACTCAGGTGCGGCCCGATAGTGAGATGACTGACATTTTTCATTATTCTGATATATTTTCACCACACAATGTTTGAGTGGCGGGTGACCTTGTGTGTCTGGCTGGAAGAAGGAGAGACAAGCATGGCTAATCGACCACCGAGGCAAACTTCACACGTTCACTCGGTTGCCAGTTTGTTAGGTACATCACGCCACTCTCCAAAATCGAGTCACGTGGACTTGGTTCACTATATAATGCAGGGAGAGGCATCAATGCATTTAATTACTATTCAATTGAACGTTTGAATGGGCAAAAGGCATGCTCCAAACGTCTTTGCCCACTGTTATGCCCACTGTTACTGTTGCATCATGCTGATGGCAGAGTTTGGCAGAGGGTTTGGCATCTGTCAATAAACCCATCCTGCCTGGTGTCAACAGCACAGGCTGGTGGTGGTGGTGTAATGGCTGGTTGGTGGTGGTGTAATGGGTGGTGGTGGTGTAATGGGTGGTGGTGTAATGGCTGGTTGGTGGTGGTGTAATGGGTGGTGGTGGTGGTGTAATGGGTGGTGGTGGTGGTGTAATGGCTGGTTGGTGGTGGTGTAATGGGTGGTGGTGGTGGTGTAATGGCTGGTTGGTGGTGGTGTAATGGCTGGTTGGTGGTGGTGGTGTAATGGGTGGGGAATCACTCATTACAACAGTTTGCAGCAACTGTGTGATGCCATCACTTCGCCATGGACCAACGTTCCCGTCAAGCGTTTATAACATCTTGTCGAGTTAATGGTCCAAAGAATTCAGGCTGTTCTGGAGACACTGTGGTCCAGCCCGGTACTAGATGAGTATACCTAAAAGCCTGGCCTCTGAGTGAATTTACAGCAGAATAGATCAGAGAATAAAGCAGTCCTTTAGAACAGAAAACATAGATGTGAGGATGTAGGAGAATATAAGCCATCCACAGAGTAGGGGAGAGAAGTGGGAAGGCGGACAGAGACAGGGAGAGTAATAAAGTAGGTAAATAAGGAAGAGCGAGGGGGTGAGTAATAGTGATGGAGCAGACACGCTGGGCTCGGCTAGGGAGGGGTTTATAGTGTAGGCTATTTTAAGAGCCTTTCACTAAACAAATGGCTCTTCTTTTCCTTCTCATGTTAAAGAACAACCCCTCCCTTGCCGTAGCTTGAGTCTCCCTCACTAATTTTACTCCTCTGAGCTTTTATTCTCGCCACCATCTCTCTCTATCCATCACTAGGATTGGTCCTCTCCTCAAGGCCACGTTTTACAACTTGCCTGTCCACCGCCACGTCCCCTCCCTGGCCAGTCAATTCCCCCCACCTGGTTAGCGCCGCCGGCTTCTCCTGCGCAGCCTTTACATCCGTTTAGCAGTCCACTTGGGTCCGACGTGCTGGATGTCTCCCGATTAGCCGCCGCCAGTGATCGGCGGCGCTGGCTGGAACGGGCGATGCGAGGAGAAGCCAGAGGGGGGGAGATAAAGGAGGGAGGCCTTTATCGGGACACGGCACTGATAAAGGACGATACTCGCCGTGATTTATAGCGCCCGGGTCCAGTAGCGCCGTCATTGTCACGGTGATGCATTCTCCATACCCTCCAGACGCCACCTCCTTTTATTTTTTCCATCCAGCCTGCTTTTTATTTTAATGGGGCCCCCAGGCTGCGCCGGGCTGCCCTGCGTCTTGACTGTGTTAAGATGTTACCAGGTATACACCAGTTATTAACACGGGGAAAGGGAGGATGACATTCCAGTAGCCCCGTCTCTCCGTTAACACTAAATCAGCTGCTGTTAATACCTGTCCGCTCAGTGGATATGATAACAGCCACACCATCCTAATGCAGTCCAACTGATGTAATTGGCATGCCTACATTTTATGCAAGGCAGAGGGAGAAACACTGAATGGAAAATAAGCCAAAGGATCAGAGTCCACTGGAAAGAGATTCTCAGTCCAGATCAACCGACAATGCCTCTAGCAGCTGTGTAAGGTCTGGACACCCTCTAGATTAGGGGCCCGCTAGAAATGCCGGCCTTTCGAAAAGAGTCAGGGAGACACATGACATCATGGTTACATCATGATTGTGGATTTTTCCGAGCCCTCCACGCTGGCTGTGGAAGAACAAGTTCTATACAGCCCTTCATCTCGTTTACTCCTCACTGACACACACACACACACACATACACACACACTCAGTCTGTCTCTCCCTCTTTTTCAATCCTGGTACCGACACTGGTTTTACTAACTCCCTCCCACCTGTCTCCCTCCAGACAAGGCGTGTGCCAACTGTTCATTCGGGGCAATCTGCGATGCGCAGTCGGGTCGTTGCGTGTGCCCGCAGGAGTGTGTGGAGTCCCACCAACCAGTGTGCGGCAGTGACGGCTCCACCTACAACAGCGAGTGTGAGCTCCACGTGCGCGCCTGTACCAAGCAGCTTGACCTACGGGTCGTCGCCCAGGGAGAATGCAGTGAGTAATGGCATCGCCAGTGTCCCGGTGTGACTTAATAAAGGAATGACATCCTGTTGTGTTTTAGCAACGCCCTGCTGCGTAGTAAATGTCTGTCTTTGTGTGTGTGTGTGTGTGTGTGTGTGTGTGTGTGTGTGTGCGCTTGCAGGGACGTGTGGTAGCACAGTGTGTGCCTGGGGGGCCCGATGCATTAAGAACAAGTGTGAGTGCCCTCAGTGCCAGGCCCAGGCCTTCTCGCCGGTGTGCGGTAGTGATGGCGTCACCTACGACAACGCCTGTGAGCTGGGCGTGGCGTCCTGTGTCCTCAAAAGGAAGATTGAGGTGGCCAAGCCTGGCAGCTGTGATGAAGGTAAGAATTTAAAAATGGTTTTATGAAATATACCGTTCCAGTGACTTCCTTGATTGTTTCGGAGCAATTAACAGAAATGTTGTTGTGTTCTCCAGTTGTTAAACAATTAATCGAATCAACGTTCATTCTGATACTTAACAGTGTGTCTATTGAGAAATCCAATCATTCACAAGAGACATTAACAAACTGTGGGACTCTTGTCTTAGTGGGCTGTAGGCAGCTGTAGTTTTCACCAGGCATATACTCAACCTATTTCAGCCCTGTCAGCGAGGTAATGAACTACGATAACCATCAGTCATTGCACTTCTTATGGATGCATGCTGCATAACAAGGAAGAGAAGTGTAGAGACACAAGGCAGCAACGAGAGGGATGGAGAGTTGATGGTTATAATAATAAGCAGTCTGGAAAGTGTGCATTTGGCTACTTTTAAGAACTACACACATGATTTCGTGCGACAGATCTGCAGCTACTATCATAGTTAAGTAGGACATGTCAGTGTGGAGCACATGATAATTTTGGTTATCTGGCAGCACGCTGCTACTTCCAGGAGCACAGATTAGATGAGTACTTCAAGGAATTAGATAATAAAGTCATAGAATAGAAACAAATGTCCTAAGTACATTATAACTGTCTGTTAAATGTCAACAAGGTTGTAAAACAGTATCCTGGACCAAAATGATTTGTTTACTACTGCACTGTACTGTACTGTAATGTTTAATAGGAGTTGGCATTGACAGAGACATTATTGAATGGTCTGAAGATTTGGCTTTGGCATTTGTATTCTCAAACAATTTCCATATTACAAATATAACAAAATTCATACATGCTTTTTCAAACCTACTGGGATCCGCCCCTCCACGAAAACCGATAATTGACAAACAATACAAACTATACCAGTCAAAATGTCTTTGTAAGATTTACTTTCCTCCCTGATACTAGCGGAATCGCTCAGCGTTATTCAAAAGTAAATGGGGGTCCACTTCTGACATGCCAGGGAAAATCTGAACTCCGTGACTCCCGGTGTCTTTTTAAACAAAACGTGCCTGGGGAGGTCCTCTCGTCTCCTCCATCCTACTGGTACAGTTCCAGAACCGGTACTACTCTGTGACAACCGTCCCTCTCTCTGGGTAGCTTTTGTCACCATACAGTTGTCATGCAGACAGCGTCAGCCGTAGCCCCCTGGGGCCACACATATTCACCGTCACCGAGGCTGTCGTCATCGTCTGAAGTGTGAACACAGAGCAGGTTTCATCTGACAGCAGGCGAGATGGAGGGAGAGATGGAGCGAGATTGAGGGAGAGAGAGCTGATGAAAGAGATGACGAGGGGGAGGGAGAACTGATGA
Organism: Esox masquinongy; assembly: GCA_016801175.1. Classification (NCBI taxonomy): domain Eukaryota; kingdom Metazoa; phylum Chordata; class Actinopteri; order Esociformes; family Esocidae; genus Esox; species Esox masquinongy. The sequence goes on along the minus strand of JACXGI010000070.1, from coordinate 203,853 downwards.
AAGGGGAGAGATGGAAAGAGAAAATAGTGAGCCTATTCATGAATGTTAATTGTGCTATGTTCTGGTTAAACCCCTCGCATTGTGCCAGGGTCCAGTTTGTTGTACCGGACCAGATGGTGCTGTTCACTGTAACTATTCCTTGACTGAGTCCAATAACCTGCTGCATGTGGATCCTGGAGAAGCTTGAAGGAGGAGGAAGCAATGTGCCGTGGGACACACACACACACACAAATACAGAGTTCCCCCAGAATCATAATACTCATGCTTGGACGCACACACACACACACACACACACACACACACAGTGTAGATGCTCTCCTCTATAACACCCCAAAGGCATTCGACTGTTTGTGAAGCCTGGCTACTGACTCTTCACTCTCACTGTCTTACCTCTCTTGCCCTCTTTTTCTCTCTGTTGCAGTGTCCTCACCAACCCTGTCTTTCTTCCTCTCTTTTCCTTTAGTTGTCAGAAAGCCATCAGTGTGTAACAAAAGCCTGTCTCTCCCTCTCCCATCCCCATTGTCTCACCATGTTGCCCCATGTTCCACTAGCAGTGTCTCTTGACATAAAGACCACACTGCTTTCAGAGATGGGATCAGGTCCAATCGATAAACCTCCCCCAGGGTATACAGGTCGAGGTTTCTTTTTGTTCCATGCTTTGTCACCATTCCTCTTGCCACTCTAGTAGATTACTGACACAACCTTCCACAGCTACAAGCTAGGACAGTGTTCATGGGATAGCTGTTGTAGCTTAGCTGACTATTTGGTAATTTCCTCCCCTCCCGATTCATAATGTCTTATCTACAGCGGGTACGGAAGAGATCCAAACATTGTAACTGGGGAAAAAAGCTTTGTGGTCAAATGCTGGTTTCGAGATGAGGTCAAATCATTACATCAGTGATTTATAGTTGAGTAAGTCTGAGCCTGAGTGTTGGATGACCGTTCAAAGCCATTTAGCCTGAGCTAGGTCCCTTCGGGCCCCAGGTGTTCTGAAAGCACTGAATTCGGAGCTCTAAGGTTTCTACGTTGTCTTCAATGCGAGCGAGACCTACATTCAGCTTTACATTTCCTTTCAAATGGTGTTATTAATTATTACAGAGATGGATTTCTCGCAACATTTTCACTAAGCTTCTAGTAGGTCTATAGCATGTCTTTTGAGAATTACCCAGGTTTGAGAGTCGCTGTATCCTTCCTTTCTAGATGTCAGAGTGGTTGTTTATGCGCACTGGTCAAACTTGCTCATAAAACATCAGCATGGTGATTTTCTGACCGTCATTTTTTTAATCTACTTGCAATTCTGTTTAGACTAAAGCATCTCAGATTATTGCAATGTTAGCTACTATGTATTTTCAGAGTTCTATTTTATATCCGAGGGCTTACATGGAACCTGATTTCCCAATTTCACTGTTGCCAGGGCCAGGACACCAAAAATTTTGACTGTCCTCTGAAAACCCGGAATGCCTTGTCAACATACTCTGTCCGTGTGCTCTGTATGTATATGGGCCTGACTGAGAAGTACATAAATCTTGTCTTGGCTTGTCAAAAATTGAAAAAAGCTTTAGCTACAGTTTCTCCTTTTTAATTTAGCCAGTTATTTAGCTAACTAGCAAGTTTAACCAAATTCACAAGTGTACCGCTCCTATGTCCTGGTATGGTTTTCAAACCAACATGTTTGATACATGACTAGACAATTTTGGTTAACTACATACGCTTTATTATAAAAAAAATATACCTATGATATTACTAGTTAGTAATTTTATTATTAATTGGTGACTGTGTGAACAGTATGGAAAGCTTCTTATTGCTATTTGCCAAATGTTTGTTTTTGATGCCTTTACATTCAGTCTTTAATTCTCAGTGTGTCCTATTGAACCAACCCAAATATCACAGGACCAGTACTGCCAATTACAACAGTACTGCCAATTACAATTTTTCCAGCTGTTCATTTCATTCTGCAACCTGAATTTAAAGACACTGTCAAAGACATTGTCATGATTAAATCAAATAATTGTTTGATAATATTAGTAAAACTTTTATCTAGGGAACTCACATCGTTCCGACCCAAGGTTTTGGGACCCGAGGTTTTGGGACCCGAGGTTTGGGACCCGTGGTTTGGGACCCGAGGTTTTGGGACCCGAGGTTTGGGACCCGTGGTTTGGGACCCGAGGTTTGGGACCCGTGGTTTGGGACCAGAGGTTTTGGGAACCTCTTCCACAGCCTCACAGCTGAATGCCCCACCACTGTCTGTCTCACTGGATGACAACTGTCTGTAAAGCTATTATGAACATTTGTTTTGGTAGCCAGTTTTTGAGACAGCGAAGTCAGACTCCATTTACAAACTCAAAATAAATGCTAATAAAAACAGACTGTCAAAAGACTGGGGAGTAGACCAAAACCACTGGCGTCTGAAGTCCCTGAAGCCCAGGCTTAACGATGCCACTGACTGAAACATCTCCCACTGTCACATGTCCATGACTTCTAACCACCTGTTTCCCTGCCTACAGTACTGGTTGAAGCCTCCAACTCCCGCGAATTGTGCTAGTGATTTATTCGTTTATTTAGACCCAACTTAAAAACCATATTCATTAGTCATAGAGAGAAATGGTAGTGTTTTCTCCCCCCTTTTATTTAGTGGTAATGAATAATGACACTGTTCCGACCGTTGGCTGTACAGGGGAATTTATCACCTGTTTAATTTCACACTCGGGTAGGCCTGGGCTCAGCTACTTTGTCGACACTGACAAAGTGGCGGGTGAGTGTAGTGCATCAACTTGGGCCCAGTCCGGGTTTAATTGAATACACATTTACTGAACAGGATTATGGTTGAAAATACCAGCACTGTGATGCACAGTCAATGCACCCCCCCCCCCCCCCACACACACACACACACCCAGAGAGGGAAAGAGAGAGGGAGGGGGTGGAGAGGAGCTCATCAAAAGCAGATCAGGGAGCTTTTTCTCCTCTGCAGCCATACATCCATCACAAGGGCTTCTATCTGTCTATCTATCTTGCTAAGGAACTTTACCTCTCTCTTTCTCTCTTTTCTGAGCTCCATGCCACTCAGTCCCTCTTTATGTGTGTGGGGTGGGGGTGGGGGGTTATTTGAACTAACACACTGTCACATCCTTCAACAGCAGACCGTCTGAAGGGCTGACAAATGGAGCGAAAACAAACAAGACAAGGCCTGAGCAACAAGGTACCAGCGTGTCTTGGATGACCGAGGCCACGCTGTTTCGATTGCCCCCTAATATGCTCCAAAACACTCCAGAATGCACACGTAGAGTACACACATACACACACCCACACAGAAATTTAACAGATCAAAATTGGTCATGTTGACAGTCACACAGGTAAATATATTGGTACTGTCTGTATTTTGTTTGTTCTTACAGACAATGTCAGTTTTCTGGGCCTGATATTGATAGCAGTGTGCTGACTCAGGGACATGGCGTTCAGAAACACATCTGAAAAGTCTTTTTCCCCGATTTCCCTCCAATTACCCACACTCAGCCAAGTCTTCCTTCCCCTCGGGTTATCACCTCATCATATTAAAAAGCATTTTCTCCTCCATTGCTTCTATTGGTTTTATTCCATCACACCATTTCTCACAGTTCCTTTAAAAATATAAGAAAAGCTGCTATTCTTTTCTCCTCTCTACTGTATTTGTTCATCATAATGTAGATCCCTTGGCTAAATAAACCGTGGGTTTGACATGATTGAGGAATAAGGAGCAGGCAGAACTAAGTGTTGAGGGAAGAGCCGATGCAGACATCTTCCTGTTAATTGAAAGGTTCATAGGCAGTGCGGGACGCAGCCACATGAAAGACCAACAGCTAATTAGTGCCTCCCTGCCTTCCTCCCTCGTTTTATTTATTCTATTTCTCATCTCTTCTTTTTTTCACTTTTATATTTATTTATTCTTTGAGTCAGGGGTGCGTGCGTGAGTGCAATGTGAATTGGGTGGTGAAACGCTGTCTTTGCTCACTCCCACATTTCCCTTCTCGAGCTGAGTTTGCGGAAATGGACTGAGCTGGGCAGGCTGTCCTGAGCCTTGTTTATTTAACGGCTGCTCTGGGGTCAGTCGACATGCTTTTATCATCTCTATTTAACGTATTAGATTCAGTCACGGTGATAGGAACAATTCGATGCCGGTTCAAATGTTCAGCACAGTATTGTTTGTTTTCTTAAAGGAGAAGGAGACTGTGGGTTGAGTTTGATGTGAACTCTCCTTGATACCCCCTGCCTCTTACGTTCCTCCATTGTTCTCTGTGTGTGTGGGGCTAATGAAGTGAATGCCCTTCCACTGTATCGACCCCTCCAGTGTGTCAGAGCCTATTGCTGATGACCCATATCGGGTCGAGGAGATGGACTGCTGCTCCTCTGGCCCCAGCGCCGCCCGCTTCACTGTGACCTGCCCCATAATCCACTTAAGGAGATGGGTTATGCTAAGTGGCACTTCCACGAACACACCATCGATTTCCCCATTAGAGCCAGTGGGAGCCTTGCTATAGTACAGCAGCCCGTCAATATGGATGCTACTGAGTCAGATGAAAAATAGGACTAAAGCGTTTGCGATCCCTTTATATGTTTTTTTTTTTTTGTATTTTTTTTTTTTTCTAACCGGTATATTGAAAGTAGATTATTTAAAAGCTTGTTCGATTTGATGCTAATCAGCCCATACTTGAATCCTCTGTTTAATGTGGAGTATCTTTCCTCCCTGATTCCTTCATTTCCCTGGACGTCTGGTGTAGCAGGTGAACTGTCAGAACATCAGAAGTCGGATCCTCCCATTCTCCACGGTTGAACTCCCACCCATTTTGTTTGGATTAAATAAAACATTGCAGTTAAGCTTGATGTCTCCACGCCCGTTTCCCTCACTTCTCCTTTTTTTCTTAAATGTTTTAGCATTTTAGGTTTATGATGGTTAAGTTGGAAATCATTCACGCTTTTCATTTGCCCTTGTGACTGCTCACTGTAGAGCTATTTTCAAAAACATTACAAGGACAGCTCTTAAAAAGGCCTATTCAATGCTGTGAAGTGAACAGTACCATCTAAAAAGCAATTCTAAAGGTTACTTTCCACGTTCACGGATACATCAATTCGACTGAACAACTTTTCTCTGAAGTCTGAAGTGGATTGACAATTTGATCTTACTGAACAGCATACAATTAGCGCTTTCCTCATATCAGGAAATCTGTTTTCATGAAACAGGCTCTTGCATTGATTCTCCCTTGCGGGGAGGAAAGTGGTAATATTTCATTCCACTTTCTTTTCTCTGCTTTAATTGAAATGTAAAAGATGCCTCACTAGTGGCACGAAAATGTTGCGCCTAATTTGTTTTGTCAATCGCTGGTCCTCTCTGTGGTTGGTCATTATCTTGTGCTTTCAGGAGCGCCTCAGTGCCAATGTGAAGGTAATGTTTATATTCATGAGATGGAAAACATGAGCACTGCCAAGAACCCTTGCTTTAACTTTTAGGGGTGACGACAAAGACAGAAGACGTCTTAGCTGCTGTATCAAAAAGGTTAGGGTTTCCTGAAATGTGTGACTGCGCTGGGCTGATAATAAACCTTTGTCCCTGTGTGTGTGTGTGTTTGTGTGTGTGTGTGTGTGTGTGTGTGGTCTCTGAAGATTGTGGGTCAGGAGGATCGGGCTCAGGTGTTGAGAGCTGCGAACATGACAAGTGCCGTACCTTCGGAGGCTCATGGGACGAGGATGCAGAGGAAGACCGCTGTGTCTGTGAATTTGACTGCCATCGGGTGCCTCGCAACCAGGTAAGCCTTGCCCTCCGTAACTTGACCTTTGACAACCAACCGCAACCCTATACAGGGATTTTACAACAGCGGTTTTCAGTATCGTGTGAGCCTATGTAAGTCCTGGGTAACGAATGGACGACATTGAACATTTAATTTAGAATCGGTCTCAGCGCAATTGAATTTGGATGTTGTGATTGACTTTCAGGCAAAGTCGTGCGGTTGAAATTAATGATGTCTTAGGGTACTTTGAAATTGAATTGGAATGAATCGCTTTATTCCATCGTTCATTTGAGCTTGTCAATTCTCCTCAGGTGTGTGGCTCAGATGGGAGGACCTACAGCAACCAGTGTGAATTGAAGAAGGCCAGGTGTGACAAACAGGAGCACCTGCAGATCCAGAATCAGGGACCCTGCACAGGTGAGGAGCTGGAACAGACCATCTTAACTGTATCCAACCAAAGTAACAACACATCTCTTAAAGTGGATTCACCCAGCTCAGTACAGTAAAAACCTGGTTGTTTATGTTCTTGACACCATATTGGTTGATAGGCTATCTAACATAGTGCTATTGCTGGCTACCGACAGCTCCCATCTGCCTATTGGATACCTACATATGGCTTAACATGAATATGGCTACCAAAGGCTCAACATGAAAAAGCTCCTGTTTCTCTAGAGACAGCCACCACGGATGTTAGGCCGTTCAGTAAAAAATAAAAAATAAAAAAAAACGGTTTGTTGTAGTCAAGTCTCAGCCTTGGCAGTGCAGACCAGCAGCTCTAACTGAAGAGGCAGTGTAGAGAGGCTTCTGCAGCAGGCCAGAGCGAAGCAAAAGGCACATAAGAGATTCTGTCTGATCACTGCAGCCTGTTTGATTCCCTGCGGCCCTAAAAAGAGCAAGGGAGCGAACGAAAGGGAGAGAAATAGAGAGAGTGCTACGCTTCGGTTTCACACTCGCATCCCTTTAGAGTCGTTCCTCCTAAGCTGGCCTCTTTGGGCGCTTTCTGTCACGCTTCTACACCATCCGCAGAGAATCAATCTCTTTCCCTGTGTAGTGTTATTGGTGCGCACGCTGTAGGCTCTCTTATTCTCCCAAAAACCTCTGATCAATTGAAATCTTATTGGGCCCTTCTTCATTAGCTACGCATGGAGGAGCCTGTCTTTGACCACGGTTTGACTTACAGGCCTTTAAACACAAGCGAGCTCCTTTATTATAATTTTTTTCATCTATGTTATGAACACCTGACGTGTTGGTTTTCTGTGAAAACGTTTCGTCTTGGACATGAGTTCTTAGATCTGTGACAGCTGTCTCAAAGAATTTTCAAGCTGTCCTATTTTGCATTTTCCCATCAGAAAACTGGGTCAGTGATTCCAGTCTTCTTGAGGTCTAAAAATGATCCTGTGTTATATTTCATGGCTACATCCACAGGCACTCAATTCTGAATACAAATACAAAGGCTACCTACACAGAACCGTGGCAACAGAACAACTTGAAATAGAGAGTAATACTTTGACATCAAAGAGAAGTGCATTGTGCTAGACAATGGCCACTGAAGAGGAAAAACCCTTGAAGGGTTGAAGAACATATGAAATTAAAAGTTCCCCTTGTCCTAATAGGCTCAGCGGAGATAGTAGCGAGAGCCCTGAAAAGTGGCAAGTTAATGAACTGTGTCCAAAGCCATCCCTGGATTGGGAAAGCGCTGGAAAAAGAGAGTGCGAGTCATCACCATTAGGCTTCGGCTCATATCCACACCAGTAACAGTGTGATTTATGGGCTAGTATCTGCAACCTCCAAACTCCAAATGAGGAACACAAGAGTGGAAGAAAGAGTTCTTCCTCACACCCCATCAATGGCAGCCATTTTGTTTGAAAACCAAAAGCAATAAGTAACGATATATTTCCTTGGCCAGTGAACAACCCCTCCCTCTTCGAAATAATTTTTTTTCCTTTCCGTAAGTGTTCTGTTGGGTAGCATATTTGTTTCGGGTGTGTTGTATGTGGTTTGTGTTTCGAGCTGTCACGTCGGCTTGGATTCTAGCGCGAGCACAGACAAAACAACTACACACATACTCTCTAAGATTGGCCCAGTCTATTACATTTTCTCTGCTTCTACAAGCTTGTAGCGATGTTGTGTCGCACTCGGCAATTTCACAGGAGAACAAATGAAGAGAATAGGCCTCGTAGGAAGTGGCAAATGTCAGCTGTTGCAAATCTACATTGTTTGTTTTCGCTACACTGGTGGTAATAGCATAATTTTTGGCCTGATTCTGAGCCATTGTCAGGATTGGGAAAGTATCATTCTTATCTGGAAGCCAGATGCCAGCTTCTCCACCTCTGGCCCTCTAGGTGAATCCCAGTGTTTGCTAGATGTACTGTTGCATGCCGTTCAGAGATTGTTCTCTAATTCCTCTTAAAAGAGCCTTCACTGTCACTCTCGAATGTAATTTTTTCTTGTTTATTCTTTCCCTCTTTTGTTCCATCCTGCATTCTATCCCATCATCAGCAGTTTCTGTGCCGGAACTGACAGCGCCGCAACACTGCAGTCAATCTGTTTATGGATGTTGCCGCGACAACAAGACGGCAGCCCTTGGTGTAGGACTAGCCGGATGCGCTAGTAAGTGTGCAGACTTGACATCAGACACACTGTAGTATATCCATCACATTGGTATTAACCTGATTGACCAGATGTGCACAATCAGCAGTACATCTGTATGAAAGTCATATGAAGTGGTTAACATATAGGACTGGTTTCCTGGACACAGATTCTTGTAGAAAAATGGACTATGTCAGTCGGTATTGTAACGTACATTTTTATCGTTGACTAAGATGAATCTGTGTCTGGTAAAGGGTCTTTTAGTGTCTGAGTCTCATTGCCTGTCCCAGACTGGATCTGGTCTGCTGTTGCTTTGATGTTTCTGCTTTTCAGTACATCTTCAGTCACCTCTTGGTGTCCCCCTCCAGGTACATGCCAGTGTAACCCGTATGGATCCTACAAGGCCACTTGTGACCCGGCCAGCGGCCAGTGTTCCTGCAAGCCCGGTGTCGGGGGAAAGAAGTGTGACCGCTGTGATCCGGGCTTCTGGAACTTCCGCGGCATTGTCACGGAGAACTTGAGCGGCTGCACACGTAAGAGACCTTCTCCTGTTCTGCCTCTTTCTCCCTTCTTTCTTCTTCACATCGACTGTTCTTATGTAGGGAACAGAAGAGTTCTGCTTCTTTGAAACACAGTGGGTAGACTATAACGCTTGCAAGTCATGGATCTTGGCTTCCCAATGGGGCCTTAAATTACAAAACTGGATACCTGTACTCCTGTATATCATTCTGGGTAAAAGCATCTGCTGCAAGGCATATATAATATGTTACAGTAGTTAATAGTAGCACTTGGCTGTAAAGAGATTATGCTTATTGTTGCGACCAAAGCTGTAAACGGTATATATGAAAAAATACAGAATTTACATAATACAACCTTCACACATTTCACACAAGTATCGTTCTCAGGAAGCCTAAGACACCCAAGAATCTGAGTTTTGTCACAGCTGTCGCACCATTGCACTTGACATTGATTCGATTCCTGTGTCTATAATCCCTTCGGAGACTTTCTACTCAGTCTTGTGAAAAGAATCCTGGCCAGTAGAGTACGAGATCCTAAGAGCTTTTTCAGACCAAAGCAAGAACGATCTATGTCCTTCCACAGTGGCTGACATAAGAGGTTTATTCACGGATGCAAACAGTACACACATCAGTACAGAGTTCAGCATGGGGGAGAACATTGATTCCAGGAACACGATGTGATTTCATGGCACTGATGTTGTCACTGGTTGGCTGTAGGCTCTCAGTGATCTTGTTGGCCCATCCTCACTCTCCCATCCTGCCCCAAGGCTGCCTTGCTCTTCTCGGCCTGAACTATCTCTGACCGTAGCCCCCGCCACCGAAGCACAGAGATTTACATCAACCCAGGGGTCAAGTCTGAGGCCATGGGTTGTTTTTGTGTGTGTGTGTGTGTGTGTGTGTGTGTGTGTGTGTGTGTGTGTGCGTGTGTGTGTGTGTGTGTGTGTGTGTGTGGGTGTGTGTGTGGGTGTGTGTGTATCGCATCTATGAAGTATTTTCATTCTTCTTGGTGATTGATCAATAAACTAGTACTGTGTCTCTAAAGATTTATGTGTGTTTGGGGGAGGACGATGAAGGACAAAACCACTTTAGGTTTATAGGATTGTTGAGAAGTGTTTTATGTATTAGAGACACAGCAAGAATTTAGCAATGGTAGGACAGCAGCAGGATGAAGTAAAGGACAGAAAGGTTTCTCTTTTTAACATTATTTTGGAGAGTGGAGGGACAAGTGTTCATAATAAGTTATTGTTAGTATTATTTTCTTTGACTTTTCCCCTCTGTAATTGTGCTAAACTGGATCGTGCGGGCCAATTGCAGTGACCTTTGTGGGGTCCTTTGGCTAGTGGATAAAGATTCAACCCTTTTTATATGTATTTTTTTAACTTTTCATTGCAGTCGGCAAGGGACTTGTTGTCCAGAGGGGGCTTTGGGGTTTAACTATATAAATGATGACCAGAATGTCCCGATACTGTGGTTAAAGTAGAAAAATGCAAAACATCTGGAAATGTTGGTATTTTGAAAAAGGCAATTTTTTTGTCTCAAGTGTTAGGTTAATTTGATTTTACATTTTGATGTGCCCTTTTTGTATAGCTTGGTTTTTAAGCAAGTGTGTATGTGTGAATTTGAAAGTGAGGGTGTTGTGTATGTGTGTGTGTTTGTGTTTGGAAGCAAGGGTGGCTGTGTGTTTGTGTGTGTGTGTTTTGTAGGGGCAGGTTTCTCTGACCCAAAAACCATAATGTCCTGGAGTAGATGGGAAAAGTCCTTCATCATAACAAACAGATCCAGTTTGATTCACTGTGTCATGTGTAGCCGCATGTCTTCCTCCATCCCACCTCCCTATTCATATCGCTCTCGCTCTCTTTCACTCCCTCCTTCCCACCCTCTGTGTTCTAGCGTGTAACTGCGACTCTGTGGGTTCAGTGAGAGACGACTGCGAGCAGATGTCAGGCCTCTGCTCCTGCAAAACGGGAGTGAAGGGCATGAAGTGCAACGTGTGCCCCGACGGCAGCAAGATGGGCATGAGCGGCTGTGCCACAGGTACGGCGGAGGCCCCACTGACTGATGCACGCCACCTGCTAACTCGTGGCACCGCACTACTTTTTTTTTTGAAAGCCACCTTCATTATCCGTGTTTGTATGAGCAGTAGTAGTGGCTGTTGGACTGCTGAGGTTCATTGTCATTGTTCACAGGGTTTTTTGATGGATAGGGCTTTCCCCAATTCAAATACGTATGAAAGCACCAAGCCGGCGCCCTGTACACAGCCTTAGGGACTCGAGGTTAGGCTTCTGATGCTAATGCTATGTTGTGACAACGTGCGTCAACGCCTCTAGTAGGTTTCTTGGTGAAAGTCCCAGAGATCAGTGCTGCTTAGATGCCCTGCCAAAACTAATCTTGGGATTGGATTTAATCCTTGTGGTTAAATGAGTCATCAGATTTACTGCAAATAATAATTACAGGCAACAGTAAACATGCGCGTCCTTCGTGGGCCAATCAGTGTCGTTTGGTGGATGAGACGTCTCTGTGGCATGGCCCTAAATTTAACCCAGGTGTCATTAATATCAGCCCAGGGGTAGGTTAGCTTTTTCAGGTGACTGGGTATGTGTGTCCACTATTGACTGGTACTGGAGATGGCATAGGTGACCATTCATTGACCCATGCTTTTTTTAACCCCGTCAATGCCGTTGCAGGTGCCAATGCCCCAACCTCATGTAAAGAGCTGGAATGCAAGTTTGGCTCATCGTGTGTTGAGATCAACGGTCAAGGCCACTGCGAATGCCCCTCACCCGACTGTGGCGACAAGAACAAGACCAAGGTGAGACTCCCCACTGTCTTCGATCAGCGGTCAGTCGGTTGCCAGACATCACAGAATGCATCACCTGGCGCATGGTACCACAAAGCCTTAGCCTTCAGTAAAAAGCAGTCAGTAGCAGACAATGCTAGAGATAAGAAATCATGTTCTCCCGTTTTCCTGAGCAGGTGTGTGGCTCTGATGGGGTGACATATGCTGACAAGTGCCAGCTGAGGACCATTGCCTGTAGGCAAGACAAGCACATCACAGTGAAATACTTCGGCCAGTGTACAGGTGAGCCCCTTCTGGCCTCCATACATCATACTAGGGGGTGTCCAACTCCTGTTGTCAGGTCCATATCAAAACATAATGAATAATGCCAGGGGCAGCTGAGGGACCAAATGTCCTCTCTGTTGTTCTGGCACCTTCGGAATGCCAAGGCACTAGGGAACAGGAGTTTGGTTTCTCACTGCTTCACTGTCTCTTTCGCCCAGGTTTGTCTGAATTATACTTAGAAGTAGAATACGCAGAATCCGTATTACTGTTTTTGAAAACTCTATTTGAGACTGACTTCAGCAGGTTTCAGCATCCCTGTATACTGTAGTGCCAAGACTTCAAAGTGAAGATCATGTTTTCTCCATGGCCAATAGCTGTGCAACTTACAAGCACCTGGTTGGTCGTCAGCATACCTGCGAGTGCACGCGACCACATTCTCTTTACCCATCATCCTCCTTGAGTTGTGGTGTCACTGCGAGTGAAATCAACACCGCGGTTGATGGAAAGGGGCGAGGAAGAGGGAAGACAAAGTATTTTGAGAGAAAATACGCCTGACAGATGATCTCCTGTAGATACTGAAGCTGCGGTTCGGCTGGAGACGGAGCCACAAATTCCCCAGAAAGGGGTGACATTTTGCTGTTTGATTCCCCGCATCCTAGTGTGGATTAGTGAGGTTTAGCTCCTTAAATCTCGTCTGGGAATCCTTCGTTCCCTGTCGAAGACTTTAACTCAATGGAATGCACCACTGTTCCGCTTTCAGAGGGGGGATGGACAAGACGGTTGAAGATAGAAGAGTAAGCCCACTGATATCTGGTTCGGAATGAAGGTTGCGGGTGCCTTTATCCACCCTCCGTCGCCTCCATCCCCCTTGGTGCGGAGTGATACAGTGTGCGCTGGGACGAGCGCCAAGGCCGTGGCTTTCATGTACAGCTGACGCGTTGAACCGCGTGGAAGCCAGCGTCGCGCCTGGACCGCAGGGACAGCCTGGCACCGGGCAGACGCTGGCAGGCACAGGAGGGCAGGCGGCGCCAGATGTATGCTGTTGGCGACCGGCCAGCGCCAGGTGCCTAGCGTCTCGCACGGGGAAAACGTTTCGCTCACCTCGGCTCTTAGTGCCCACAGATCAGGCGCGTGCAAAAGCAGTGATTTGAGAAGAGCTAAATTATCTTCCCTGATGATCTGGGTTCAGGTCTGAATTAGGGGAAACCAAAAGCTCTAAATAAGGATGGTGAAATAGAGCTGCGTGACAGGTTCATACATGTACGTACACAGAGGAACAGTCATTTGCTCAATAAGAGGCCGACAGTATTTGTTAGTCCAGGAACATCTGCCAATTAGAGATCCGACACTGTGGGCTGCGAGGGAAATCTACTCCCGACTCCTTGTCTGTCGCCCAGCGATGACGACATTGGTAGTATATGATCCCTAACCTAATGCGTGTAGCCTTATTCTGGGGGTCACAGAGTAGAGGTCTCACTCTTCCTTTGAGCCGGAGGGTCTCTGTCTCTGAGTCACTCCGTTCTTTTCATTTTTCCCCTGGATGCTGTTCACTCTGTGGGTAGTAGGTTTCTCCGCCGGCCCCAGGTTGGGGGTTAGAGCGTGAGCTCATTTCACGTGTGACTGGGTGGGAATTAGCATTATCACTGCTGTCACCCTCCTCCCTGGCGCTGCAACCCCTCATCACCCGCTCACAGGATGCAACTTATTCAGTTATCATACCAGAAGTAACTTAAATTCGCATAGCTCGCGCAGAAGTGCTTCTGAGGGCCTGTAATGTTCCTACAGTAACCGTGGTCATTAACAGCTAATCTAAATCAATATTTATCCAATTCAAATTCCTTTCAAAGCCGCTACAGGCCTCTTTGATCGGATTGAACTCTTACAAGGTTTTTTACATCAGTACTTAATGGCTCCACACTGAAACAAGTTTTCCAGAAACTACATCAATTGGCTACTACTGTGAACTCTTTTGACCCATCTCTCCACCCATGCTAAGGAACAGGCATTTTGAGCCTTCTCTACACACCACAGTGTTACTGCACTGATCGAAGTTGGCCAGTGTCCTGGTTTCATCACCTGTACATTTGCAACAAATTGGCTGCTAACACAAGCATATGGCCCTGTCGGTTTTCTGCCTGAATGTTAATCAGGGGTCTCTTGCCTCTCCCTCAATCCTCCCATTTTCCCCGATTAATTTGTGTTCTCTGGCTCTCTTTGTCTTTCTCTGTCTCTCTCTCCGTCTTCAAATGCTGTCCAATCAGTTCTTAACTTGTTGGTCTTATTTCCTCTGTCCCTCCCTGTCTCGTTCTGTCTATCGTCTTCTCTTTCTCCCCCTCGTCATTTTTCTTTCCGTTCTTTCCAGTAACGGATCCCTACTCCCCACTGAGCATGACATCACAAGCAGTCTTAATAACCACCTTTCAGAAATAACTACACGGCCCAGACAAGTGAAGATGACAATGATTCTACTCCCGCCAGCCTGATATAACCGCATGCCGCTCTAAAAAAAAAAAGCAAATGGAGTGTTAAACTTGATTAGGGAAAGCTTCCACTAAACTGACTCCGCTGCCAGTTGTACTTTTTATTTCTTTTTTACCCGCCCATCGTCGAGCGCTCGCTGCCGTGGGACACCTGCTTCCCAGACACGGTGGCGACAGAACGCTAGGCACCTGAGTGACAGGTGTAGCCAAGAGGAAAAGCAAAATGTGCCACCACTTCGCTTGTGGCGATCGCAATCGCTGCTGCACTCTCAGGGCTAAGCTGACATACTATATCTCTGTAGGCAGCCTCTCCTGCCTCCCCTCCTCTCTGGAGCCTAGCAGTGTGGGAGATAGCGGGGTGCCTGGCTGGCTGATAATATCCAGCGCCTCGTCAAGGTATCACATTTCACACCTCATGGCGTAATTGCTGTTCAAATAGGCGATTATAGTGTGCAATTAAATCCTATGCATAATGTTAGCTGAATTCCAATGAGTCGCAAATAACGTGTAGGAGGTTTTCTCTTCCCCTCCTCACATAAGGAATGGTGTAAACTAGAAGCGTCTGCATCGTTACGCCTGGCTAGCTGGCTGGCATTCTACACTTCTGTCGTATCTCTGTTCCCTCCAGCTTTTCGCTCTTCTCCCCCTCACAGGTTTTTGTCCTGTTTTATTGGCTTTATGTGGAAAATGTTTCTCCTTTGTTCCAAAGCCTTGCATGGGTAATGGCAGAAAGAAAAATACCAGGTCCCTCTCTGGTGATAGCAGGAAAAGGGTTTGGTTGAGTGTGTTTTTTTTTTTGGGGTGGTGTGTGTGACTGTGTTGACAAGGCTGCCTGTCGCGGTGGAGTTGACTGATGCTTGCGCGGCTGTGAGCCGAGTCTGGAGTCTTTGAAGCTGGAGTTAAACCCTGCTTTTTCTGACCCATTTATATCAATCATTCATCACCAGAGGCTCTGGTTGTCTTTGATTAAAGCTCCTCTACAGGAGGGCAACATTAGAATATGGATATATAATTCATACATACCAACCTCAGCACATATAAACACATAGACAGTGAACCAACAGACACACACACACACATAACACACACATTCCAGTGCCACTGCAATGCCACTTAACCCTAATCAGGCCAAAGTATTCTTCTCTGTACACAAACAGATTGCAGTGAAGTTGAACTCAACAGTATAAGCGTTTTTAATGCTTCACAATGTAACACATTTTCAATTTCATGGTGTTTACAGTTCGGTGAGTCATAAGAGATTCAAAAATGTCATCGCTGTGTGCGTACTGTTTAACTCTTTTTCAGGTTTATATTCTGTTTTTGAATGATTCAGTTGCCTGACTGTGACCAAAGCACAGAACACTGAATCATAAAGGGTACTGACAAAATGTAAAGACATGGAGGAAATGTTGGGGGGAGTGGGTCATGTTTGGTAACGGTATCCAGGGGGGAGTGGGTCATGTTAGGTAAAGGTATCCAGGGGGGAGTGGGTCATGTTAGGTAACGGTATCCAGGGGGGAGTGGGTCATGTTAGGTAACGGTATCCAGGGGGAAGTGGGTCATGTTAGGTAAC
>JACXGI010000070.1:142498-187776 GCA_016801175.1 Esox masquinongy | reverse complement strand
TCCTCTCCTCCCCTTCCCCACGCAGAAACCACCGTCGAGCCGGCCGGCCGACCCGCCTTTAACACCCCCACCCCCCGCACCACCACCCCTTCCACTGCCCACGTCAGGCTCACGTCGCCGGGCCGTTTCACTTCCCCCTCCCCCCAGGACGAGGACCAAATGGAGGGTCCATTAGTGTATGCCGTGCCCCCCACCATGCCCGTGGATGATGACGATCGCGTGGCGACGCCCGTTTTCACTGAGGCCTCCACGTCCACCGTGGCCACGGAGGGAGCGCTCGCTACCAACCGCCCTGTCACCACCCCCCACCCCCCACCTCACCTCACCATCCCCCGCCTTCCCAGCCACACCAGCCCTGGCTCTTCCCATGCCACCTTCGAGGACTCAGGGAGCGGCCAGCCTAGCGGAGATGACCAGGGGGAGGAGGAGGCCAGCGGCATGGAGGTGTCGGAGGCAAGCGGAGAGGAGCCAGTTGGTAAATCAAAGCTCTTTCACTTCATTACCCATAATGCTGCGCTGGGGGGGTGGTGAATATTGGCTGCTGACCTGGCTGACATGTTGATCTATCTCATACATCATAAACCATTAAAACATATCATTTTCTTATATATGTCAGGTACTGTATGCCACCCAACTGACAAGGGTAGCCCACATGTTAGGCAGTGGAACACGAGACTGTTGTAACGGCATCTTCCATTCTGTCAAAGTATCTGCTGTCACATGTGAAGCGTTTTTCTCACCACCTAACTGATTTTGTGGAATTAGACAAAAGAAAATCTGGTGGGATTATTGGCCTATGTCGGTGGATTGTTTCAAGCCTGGGTTGATAGCTTGATACAAATGTCTTTTGCATTGTCGTTGTTACATATTGACAGCAAACCTGACCCTCTAAAACCCCATTACTGCATTAGGGCTGTATAGCTAAACCACTCAACCAAGCAAACCACTCCGGAGACTGCTAGAGTAACTCTTTTCAATCAACTTTTCACCATTCCAAGGATCTGTGACCCCTCAGTCGTTCAGCAGCTTGAGCGATTCACTCCTGAATTGATGGAACACAAGCCTCAGCACTTCTTCAGTTACTCTCCCCCTCACCGATGTATTCTTTTGTCACCAGCAGACTGCACTCACCAACGCTTAGTAAATATGGATCTCCTGTGTGTGTGTGTGTGTGTGTGTGTGTGTGTGTGTCAGTGGGTGGGTGTGTGTGTCCGTGGGTGGGTGTGCGTGTCGGTTGGTGGGTGTGTGGGTGGGTGTGTGCATGAGGGAGGGAGGCTTCTGGTTGTGGTTGAGTGGATGTGGGTTTGCCGGCTCCACAGCTCCCACTGGAGCAATACACAGTCCCTGAGCCGAAGCACCCCTCCCTAGTCCCCACCTTCCCCGCCTCTCAATCAGCTACTTATAAATCCATGGGCCAACAGATGCCCAGCAGACTGGCACTGAGTCGTTTCTTCACACTCACGTCTAACCCGGCAGCGTCAGTTCATCTCGTGGGACAGCAACAGAGAGTCCTTGAAGAGACAAGAGCCTTCCGTTGACGTCTTTACGACCTATTCAGCGAGCCGTGATAGTTTGCTCTACGATCATTTCTAATGTTGTGGGACCATAAAGCTTATCCTCAGAGGGACCTAGGAAGAAGGAAACAGGCCCAGTGGACTGTGAGAGTAGCGACTTTCCATCGTATGAGATAGCTAGTGTACTTCTAGATTTACTGCAAGTACTATGTTCTTTGGGACAAAGTCTTCTGAGATAGCAATCGACCAATCAGTGGAAAGTTAGAGATAACAATCAGCCAATCAGTGGAAGAGATTGTCTGTTTCTGTGGATGTTTACCAGCCTCCATCACAAAGTACTTTGAGCCATTATGATGGTATGCACCCAATTATGTACTGTAGCTACCGCAGTATGGTTCACATTTCGCAGATGAGCTCCAGATGCAGCTCTCTAAGAGGGAGTTATAATGTGTTAGGAAGTGTTTTCAAGCATTATGAAGCTCTGTTAAAACATTCCCCCTGACCCCAGAGCCGCCATCACTAGTGGGTGAAAGATGTTTAATAAAGTGTGATAATCCATTTTCCCACCACGTCCCTCTCCCCCCCAGACCCTGAGGCGGTGGGCACCACCACCCCCACGGCAGAAGAACGCTCATCGTGCGACAACACACCTTTCGGCTGCTGTCCTGACGGCAAAACGGCTTCAAGCAGCCCGGAGGGAGCCAACTGCCCCTGTAAGTACCCCGACTCCCCCCCGCTGCTTCCACAAGTCTCCTCATCCCCTCTGCATCCTCTCCCCCTTCCCTCTGCTATGTTATCAGTGAAAAAACACTACGCGGACATCATGTAGCATGTCAGATGTAGTGAGGAGCTAACAATGTCACACCCACCTATTGTCAATCGATACCTCATTCGGCTAAAGTGTTACCGATAATAGAAACAGTTGCGCCTTAATAAAAATGCCAGGCCTCATTTTCCACCAATGGAAAGCCAGTCAACCTGATATCAAAGTCATTAGTATGAAGTCAGTGGCGACTGGCCAGGTGCAACATCTATCAGCACGGTGACACACAATATTTTCCTCTTTTATTGGCGATGTGTCAGTGTCTCTCTAAGGAGAGGGGCTAACTGCTAGTTGCTAACACCTTGCGTCTGAAACCACAGATGACAGCGTTTATCGTTTATCTGAAGTTAGGAGGACATGCTGCACCGTTGGACATTTTGATTGTTTGTGTTCTGTTAGCTGTCCCAGTACCCACAGTATCTGGGCAGCCAAGATATACGCTCAACAGTAGTTTAAGACGTTGTTACCACATCATTCAAACATCTGAAAGGTGTATTATATTTAAGGAATAAAGGCCAGCTTGTGGGGATGGTATATGGCCAATATACCATGGTTGAGTGTTGCTCTTAGCACGGTATATTGGCCATTTACCACTAACCCTCAAGTTGCCTTATTGCTATTCTATACAAATGTATTTTGATGACTAAAACTAAATAAAACTGTGGTAACAGACATAGTATATGGCCAAGCAGCTTTCAGGGCTGGAAACACCCACTTTATAATACATGATTTGTTACTTAGTAAATAGAGCAAAGCTACAACATCTTTCTCAATGCAAGAGGCCTTAAACTCTGATACTTGTAGAATTTACACTTCAATATGATCTAATGGTCAACGCCCCCTATTCCTCTCTTAGTCATTCACATCTGTTTTCTTCGACATGGATATAAAAAGCTGCCATCAGATTTGTTTCGATGTGCGTTGGGTGGAGACACAGGCTAGAAGAAACACCCTTATCATGCAGTTTTAACCAGCCTATGTCAGTCATCAGTTTGACGGCATTAGGAGACAATTACGGCTATCTTTCATGATAATCATACAAGTGCTCTTTCTCAGACAAGCTCCAAACAGGGCATCATGATTGATTTGGGCAATTTGTTCGGCTGATTACGAGCCGTGGCATGAAACCTGCATCAGCCCCTCTCTTCTCCTTTCTGCTTTATTTCACCCTTGTCTTTCATTTTGTCTTGAGTCTCCCAGCTACTGTGTTGGTGGAGCTGTAGCAACAAGCCATAATGGACTGGTACATTTTAAACAGGGATAGGAAATCTTTAAAAGGTAAATCCACGCCAGAAACCAAAATGATGAAACTCTTATCACTGTTCTATCAGTGGATAAAATAAGTTGTCCGTGAAATCAGACAATTGTGTAGCAATGCATCATTTTCTTATTTAGATTGTTTTTAAGCTACCTGTCCACTAATGTAAAAAAATTACCTGGCACACGAGCCTGTCTAGAGAAAACTTTGCAGTGTGGGTTTTGTAGTCAAGTTTCAATAGATCTCTCAAACAAACTTCAAATTCACATGTCTGCTTGCTAACTTATTCTAACTATAGAAAAATGAAATGGCATGCATATATAGTTATCACACATTTTCACCATTTAACAACGTATATCACTGAAATGTCTGGTTTTGTTTAGAATTTTCCATTAAGGCCAGGTACTGTTTTTACCAAAACCATGGACTTTTCCTTCTGAGCAGGTTCTTTATTTTGCCATTGTGTTGGCTTTTCAATCGCTCTGTTCTTGTCTTAACAACATACTTTATATCACTGAAATGTCTGGTTTTGTGTGGATTATTCCTTTAAGGCCAGGGACTGTTTTTACCAAAACCGGAGACCTTTCTTTCTGAGCAGGTTCTTTCTTTTGCCATTGTGTTGTTTTTTCGGTCACTCTGTTCTTATCTTTGTAATGTGTGTCAATGTGTCTGTCTAATGGATCTCTCTCTACTCAGTCCTCCATGCCTCTGCCAACTTTTGGGATGATTCTCAGTCTGGTAAACTCCGGTCCATTCCTTCACCGCATCCCTTCACCCTTCACTTCTTCCCCCAAACCTCTTCCAAATTCCACAATGCAGTCTTTCCGCTTTCACAGCAGCCAATCACAGGCGCTGTTTACCATAGCCTCATCCACGCCACCAACCTACAGTATCACCAACGACCACACGACACTCCATCTCTAACCCCAGACTGGCACTACCCCAAGCGAACACTGACTGAGGGCGGGTGGTTCTGGGAACTGCGCGCCTCCTATGCAGGGAAAGTAGTGTTTTACTAATGCGTGTGTCATCATTTCCTCCCAGCAACCATGAGGTTCAGCGGCTTCCTGCACCTGGACCAGGTGGAGGGCCAGGAGGTCTTCTACACCCCTGAGATGGAGGATCCCAAATCGGAGCTGTTTGGGGAGACAGCCAGGAGCATCGAGAGTGCTGTGAGTCTATAGCTGATACTGTTAGACTACGTTCAGTAGTTCAACATCAGCCTTTCAAAGAAGCGGGATTTAAGAAAGCAAGGCCTGTGCGTGCGTGTGCGTGCGTGTGCGTGCGTGCGTGTGCGTGCGTGCGTGTGCGTGTGCGTGTGCGTGTGCGTGTGTGTGTGTGTGTGTGTGTGTAAACAACTTACCTCCAACAGCTATGCCAGTTGCTGAAATGGTGTCAATGGCCCCATCAACAACTAGTCTACACTGTGTCTGGGTGTGTGCCCTAGCCTGGCGTGGGCAGCAGTGGCACTAAATAGCGACGCCAAGGCCCCCTGGCCCTGGGTGTCTGTCCGCTGGAGCCTGTGTGTGTGTCTCACTAACGAGGGGAGAAGTGGCCGTGTTTCTGGGTCAGGGTGCCCATGGGGGATGATGAGAAGCCTGGCCTGTACACACACACACACACACACACACACAGACACACATTTGCTTTGCCACACTACCTGTAGTCCCACCCTCCATGCTGTACAGGTCCCTCAAAGAAGTATGCGCAGAGACATAAACATATGGTGCTAGTACATCTAGTTTCAGAGTGATGTCTCTCACAAGAAATTCTTAGTCAACAGAGGATGTAGGACAACCAACTTAGTGTGCACTTCAAGTGTACACTTCAGAATCGCTTGAAGGTTGGGTTAGCAGCTATTATCACTGATTCGAATGTGTTCAGGTTCTTGGGACAGTAACTTAGTTCTGCCTAAATGTATGTTTGTGAAATAGTAGGAAATGTGGATTGCCAGTGGGTAAACTGTTATGAAGAACAATCCGGTCAACCTCCAGAGCAAGATGTACATTGTTGACAAAGACAAGAGCAGACATTTTTCCAGTCTACTTCCTGCTTAAGTGAGCAGTGTGATAAGAAGCAGAATGACTGGGGCTTTCTTCAATGAGGTCAGGGCATAATTATGATTTAGACACCACGCAGTTGGGGGGCTCATTTCTATTTTGAAGAATTGGTAAGGAAAAATAAGGAATCAGACAAAAATTTGTCAATTATTTTGATTGCTCATAAACATTTCGTTCATTTTGAACTTCGGTTGAAGTCCCTTTTGTCAGTTGTTTCTTTTAAACAGCAATCCACTCACAGAAGTGTCTCACCCACCAATAGGGGTGTTGTGCTCAGTTCTGGTAAAATAGCTCCCTGTGTGTTTGTTGTCTCTTTTGAACCTTTTCTGACTTTTGATAATCCGGTGATATAAGGGGTTATTGCGTTGCATTACATCTGACTAGTTGAAAGCAATGCTTCATCAGAGATAGGAGGCCCTGGAAAGATAGAAATCACTAAAATGTCTGTAGTATCCCAACCAGTTGATCTAAGTTAAATAAGCTAAATTACTCAAATGTAAATGTAATAAGAACCTTTTTCATAAATCTTTCTTTGCTTTTCTGGGCACAGTAACAGGAAAGGCAAATTTCACTTTTCAATTTATTAGAAACATTTTTGAATACCTACATACGTAGTGTCCAAAACTCAAAATGAAATAGCTAATTACCCACAGTATCTCCCTTTTTAAAAAATGTTATATGTTAGTTTATTAGAAATAACAACTTAAATGCAAAGAAGAACAAATACCAAACATTCCCTTACAGTGCCTCTTTCTTTGAGAGCCCCTGTGGGTCCCACTTCCAACACCAACTGGAGGAATTTGCAAGGTAATGTTGCCAGTGGCTCAACTTATCGAAGTACATTTCAGTGGCAGCAAATTGTTTAGAACTACCATGCTCCTTGGCAAGTTAACTCACAGCTTTCTCCATTTATCCTGAAGAAAATTACCGAGCCGTGATTAAGGAGCAATTACATCAAATCCCCTTCCTCACAACGATAGTGTCATCTTCTCTTTCGTTTAAGGAAGACGTCTGATTAAATCTTACATTATTCAATGTTTTTGTGTGTTATAAAAGCAATAATAAAATACCTATTACATTACACATTACATTCAGTAACTACATTCAGAAATGTTCACACAGTAAACTTCTGTATGAGTGTGATGTTTTGTCTGTGGCTGCTCATCATTAGTCTGGCCCTTTTGCTTAAAATGTCTCTGCCGTAATTGTTCTGGGAGCTTCTGCGCATATGAGGATCACGTTCTTTGCATGTGTTCATTGTGTATACTCAGTTTACCTGGTTATGTAGTGCTCAGATTCCGCCTCTTCATTTTCTTACAGTTCTGTTTCCCAGGGTCCCTAGTCTCTCGCTTCACAAGGTTTTCTTTTTACTCACAATCTGATCAAGATGAAAGGAAAAGGAAATGGAAAGTTGGCACACAAGGTCCAACTGAGATATGTCTTTCGCATTTAACCCAACCCTTCCGAATTAAACAGGTGTGGAGTGTTGCCACAATGAGCGCCCTGGGAAAAATCTTTGCTCAGAGACAGAACGACAGATTTGGTTCACCTTGCTGGCTCGGGGATTTGATCTTTTTGTTACTGGTCACCGCTCACCTCTTATTATTTAGCAGCAAAAATAAAAATCCAGCAGCTATATTAATGAACATTTAAAAATATGTAAATATGTAAATTGTTTTCTAAGAGCAAACGGCCCAATGACCTCATATTTTGTAACAGGCAAAAATAACATTTCGTTTTCAAAAGGTGCTCACAAATTAAAAAGGTTAAATGAAAAGGCCAGAGCTGAAACTTTAGATTATATTGTATGAATAATAAAGTAGTGACATAGAGGCGTATTTATACTGTGCCCTTTGTAATTATTTCCTTTGGCTCTCATAATTTAGAAATGACAGCACTTTTTATACATGGTCCCTCTATTTCAGGTCTCCAAAAGTTTTTCAACATTTGGCTCAACAAGTATTTCTGGTGATGTTTGTTTGTTCCATTATGTAAGAGAACTTTAAATGTCTAGTCTTGAGTTTAGAGATTGCGTTTGCTTTTGGAGTCTGCTATTAGTGTCTGTCCTCATGAGGACCAAACAGATGTCAGTAATGTATGATGCTGAAAAATCTGAAACCATTCAGAAACACAGCCAAAATTGTAGAAAAAATGTAGAAATTCTCCAAGTTGTAACTAGGGGAATTGCAGCGACAATAATTTGGTTTCCATTACTGACATATCATACATTTCGCAAATTCTTATTACAACCCCAACTACAAAAAAATTGGAAGCTGTGAAAAATGGAAATACAAACAGAATGAAAAGATGTGCAAATCATTTAAACCCTGTATTCAATAGAAAATAGTACAACATATACTATTTTGTAACAAGACACCAAATATTGAAACTGAAATGTTTTATTGTTCCTTGAAAAATATATGCCCACTTTGAATTTGATGCCCGCAACATGTTTCTAAAAAGATGGGACGGGGGCACCAAAAGACTGGAAAGGTTGTGTAATACAAAAAAAGAAAATTGTGAAATATCTCACAACTAATTAGGTTAATTGGCAACAGGTCAGTAACATGATTGGGCATAAAAAGGGCATCCTTTCGTCTTTCAGAAATAAAGATGAGGAGGGGTTCACCACTCTGCGAAGGTCTGCGCACTAATTAACATTTCTCAACATTAAATTGCAAAGAGATTGGGGAACTCATCATCTATGGTACATAATATCATTAAAAGATTCAGAGAATCCAGAGAAATCTCTGTACGCAAGCGACAAGGCCGAAAACCAATATTGGATGGCCATGATTTTCGGGCCGTCAGGCGTCACTGCATTAAAAGCCGTCATGATTCTGTAGTGGACATCAATGCATGGGCTTAGGAACACTTCAGAAAACCATTGTCTGTGAACACAGTTTGTCGCTGCATCCACAAATGCAAGTGAAAATTCTACCATGTAAAGAAGAAACCATGAACAAACAACATCCAGAAATGCCAGCGCCTTCTCTGGGCCCGAGTTCATTTTAGATGGACTGAGGTGAAGTTGAAAACTGTCCTGCAGTCTGACAAAACAAAATTTGAGATTATTTTTGGAGAATCATGGACACCACGTCCTCCGGGCAAAAGAGAAGAGGACCATGCTGGCGTGTTATCAGCGCACTGTTCAAAAGCCAGCATCCGTGATGGAACTGTATGGGGGTGCATTACTGCACATGGCATGGGTGACTTGCACTTCTGTGAAGGCACCATAAATGCTGAACAATATATATCTGGATGGAGCAACATATGCTGCCATCCAGATGACGTTTTTTTTTTCCAGGGAAGGCCTTGTTTATTTCAGCAAGACAATGCCAAACCACATTCTGCACATATTACAACAGCATGGCTCTGTAGTAAAAGAGTCTGGGCGCTGAACTGGCCTGCCTGCAGTCAAGACCTGTCACCCATTGAAAACATTTGGCATATTATGAAATGAAAAATACAACAAAAGAGGCCCCGAAATGTTGAGCAGCTGAAATCCTATATCAAGCAAGAATGGGAAAACATTTCCCTTTCAAAACTACAGCAATTGGTCTCCTCAGTTCCCAAATGCTTTCAGAGTGTTTCAAAGAATTGATGCAACACAGTGGTAAACATGCCCCTGTCCCAACTTTTTTGAAACGTGTTGCTGACATCAAATTTAATATGGGCATGTATTTTTACAAAACAACAACATTTCTCAGTTTGAACATTTAATATGTTGTCTTTGTATTATTGTCTATTCAATATAGGGATTAAATGATTTGCACATCATTGCTTTCTGTTTTATTTACATTTTACTAAGCATCCCAACTTTTTGGGACAAATTAAATGAAACCAAATGTAAGATATCATAATAATGAAAGGTGTGTCCCGAGCTGGTTGTGCACTAGCGCAACAAAATTATGAAAACTGATTCCCTACACTATGCAGTGCTTGTTTTGCCATTTAAAATGCAATTGAGTGGACTATGTAGAATTTTATGAGTTAATGACAAAGGTAAATCACATCAGCATTGTTTGTCAATGGGCTCACGATATTGAAGCATAAACAAAGGCTACACTATACAAGGTGCAAACAACGCGTTAGGCTCAAACAGGATGTACTGTACAGTTAACAGTTTGCCAAAAAAGTTCAGAAAAGACCCTGCAGAATTCCGGACAGATGAGACAAAGATTTACATGTCCCAGAGTGATGGCAAATTTAAAGTATGGAGGGAAAAAAAATACTAGCCAAGATCCACAGCATACCACGTTATTTGTGAAATATGTTGGTGGGGCTTTTGTTGCTTGGGTATGTATGGCTGCCACTGGAATTGGCTCACTCCAATGATGATGTAACTGCAGATGGTTTGAATAGAAATATTTTGTCTGCTAAACCACAAGCAAATGTCTCCCAACTCATTTGATGGTGCTTTGTAATACAGCAAGACAATTACCTCAGATAAACCGCCATTGCAACTAAGAAATTCTGTTAGGGCCAAAAAGATTTATTGACTGACAATAGTCAATCTCCAGATTTAAATCCAGTCAAATTTAATATACTGAAGATGAGACTTAAGGCATGAATCACCAGAGACAATTTCCAGCATCTGTCGGGGTCATTGTGTCGCAGACTTCAGGCAGTTATTCCATGCAACAAATATGCAACCAAATACTAAACGTAAGTGCTAATTTTGGCATTATATTAAACTTTCCTAATGCTTTAGGTGCATTGAAACATTTGAAGTAATTTTTAAATGGTAAAACCAGTATGTATTCTAAAACCCTTAGATGAAACTGTATAATGTTTATTTTAAACTCATAAGAATTGTATAAACTAAAAAAAAAAAGGAATGGCAACTGTCCAACTAAAAATAGAGGGCCCTGTGTATATTAACCATTACAAATCATTGTGGTCTTTTGCTATTTTTATTGATATTGCGAATCACTATGGCCTAGTCTCTATGTTACATTCAATGGCCGTGGGAGCACCACACTCTTAAAATTACCTTGACCCGACGTCCAACAATAGTTGGGCTATTTCTTTCCTGACAATGAATTAGACCCCATTAGGCCACTGAAAACATGCACAGTGTGAATGGGAAGCTATACCAATCAGCAGCCGGCGTGCACCATGCTGACATTCACCGCTGTTTCTGGAAAAAACATGCACTGTAATTATTCCTCAGCTCCAGCTAAATGTCAATTTGTGCACCCAGACCTGGCCCAATGGAGTTCTCCACAGTAGTAGACCTACCCAGGGACATTTGTCCTAAATGGCCCCCTGTTCTTTTTAACACGCTACTCTTCACCTGGGCCCCTGGTAGTGCCCTGTGTAGGGAATAGAATGCCATTTGGGACTTATACGTTGGTTTTTCCCATCCGGCTAGAGAATGAGTTCACTGCCCAGAGCTTATTAACATGCAAAATGTTTTTCTTCGTTCTGCACTAATCAATGTGTTTTTATCCCTTTCTGGACTAGCTGAATGAGTTGTTCCGCAAGTCGGAGGTGCAGAAGGACTTCATGACCGTCCGTGTCCGCAGCCTGGCTCCCAGCAACTCCATCCTGGCCTTCGTGGAGGCCCACTTTGACCCAGGTAACACAGAATGGCTGTCTGTCTGGGTCCTTTGCAGCGCTGTGGTCTGTCACTTGCCCACTGTAACTGCATGACGCAAATACTGACAACATACCGACAATGGCCAGGGGTCTTTTGGCTTAACACCAGCTGGGCGCTAGGGTTTTCGGACAGCGTTGTGCATCAACGTCCCAGTTAAGTGAGCAAAGGGATAAAAAGCAGAAGGGCATGATATGCCTTGGAGGACACGTTCTAGTCACCTCTACCAAGCCACCAGGGGTTGCTGCATAATCACAAATGCGGATGGACTAGAAATGTAAAATCTAAAATAAATGTTTGGTCTTTGCTCTAGGTAACTTTGAACAACTCAACAAGTTCAACTGGGGACAAGCAGTCATATATGAAAGTGGCTTAAATATTAGCCATGTAAATTTACTGAAGAGTTAAGTCTCCAGTAAAGATTGAAAGATTGAGACTGAATTTGCATCTCTCACACGAATCAGCAGATCAATCCATAAATATTTAGTTCTGTAGGAGAAAGGCTTTTCTCCATCTGATTGTTTAGAAAGGTTAGAATCTGTGTATTGTGTCCATTAGGTACATGTATGTATAGCACAACCGATTAGGAGACTTGAAGTAGGAGAAATATTTAATGTTAGTCAGAAGAGAGATCAGGTTCCAGACTAGTGATGAGGATCTTCATAGTTCTGTTTCAGATGACTGAACAACTATTGAGATTGACTGTCAGTAAATCTATCACCTAGTACTTTATTGTCTTTATTGTTTTCCTTTTAGAATTTAGACAGTCTATACTTCTCTATATTATATCTGAGAAAGCCAAAAGGGTCACATAAAACCAAACCAACAACCACCAAATTCTTGGATTGAGCTTGGTGGTGTGTATTCAAAGCTGGCTTATTTCAGCCCTCTAGAGTACTGTAAGTTCTGTTAGTGTCCTCTGTTCTTTTTTACGGGCTCCACTCAATGTCTTCCACATTCGCACAAGAGACGTTCCCATAAAGGCGCTCTGCATCCGCCAGTTAAAATGACCATCTGTAGATAGCATTATGAGAACAATTCATCTGAATCTCATTGAAACCTTGTTGGACAGTTGGAGGACAACTGTTCCCACAAGTGTGGTGGTGTCTCACAGGGGGCAACCTTGAACATTTGTGTATATATTTATGTTATGACATGAAAAAAGGTGTGTTACTGTCCTATTTTCCTGCCTGATTTGATGCATCGCTTCTCTGTGTCCTAGTTCAGTGTTTCACAAGCTTACAACTGGGAATCCATGTTTCATCCATTTCCTAGCCTTGAGTTAGCTCACCTGAGTCACCTGGTCAGAGACTTGGTGATTATTTGAAAAGTAAGAGTAAGTTGTGCTCGCTCTGGGATAGATCAAATACATGGAAGTAGGCGGAACAGATGTCGTTTTTGAGTGATGTCCAACTTTTAATTAGGAATGGCTTTGTATTCAACATTGTCCCGCAGAAACCAGGTACACCGTGGAGGACATCAACGGAGCCTTGCTCAAGCAGCTGAAAGCGGCTAAAGAGACTGCCATCGTGGTGAAGAAACCAGAGGAAGAGAATATTCAATTCACCAACTACGGTAGGACACAGCACACCCATGGAATTGGCCTTGTCTACGTACATGCAAATGCAAATATCAAGCATTATACGGCCATGAAATGTTCTTCTGTAGCCCGACGTAGGCACAACAGTGATGGGGGAGCTCACGTACGTCAGACTCCAACGCTGACACCCGCTCTGACATTTGCTCTCCCTGAACCTGTTATTTTCCTCTGTCTTTGCTTCTCTCTCCACCTCCGCACTAGGCATCTCGTCCCTCCCCTACTTCACCACCACCACAGCCACCACCCCCACAGCCAGCACCGCCACCAGCACCACCTTGCCGCCCCCAGCGTCCTCCTTCATCACGAGCCCTCGCCCCTACACCACCCGCCGCCCCTACACCAGCCGCCGGACAACCACCACCCCCTCCCCGGTCACCACCCCGCCATCCACCACTACCTCGGTGCCTGCCTCCACCTCCACCGCTCCTCCCCTCCCCAGGGCCAGGCCCGCGACCCACCACACAAAGGCCCTTCGGCCCTGTGACTCGCACCCCTGCCTCCACGGGGGAACGTGCGAGGACAACGGCACTGACTTCACCTGCATCTGCCCTGCCGGCCGAGGGGGTTCCGTCTGTGAGAAATGTGAGTGTGAAGCCCCCCTCCGACACCCGCGTGTTTGTGTTTTTTATATTGAAGGGGAATCAATTTCATGAAGTTGCGAACATTTCTAGAAGAGAGAAGGAAGTCCTGTATGCTTCCATTGATGTTGTCATGCCTTGAATTAGATGTGCTGAACTGGAACCGATCCCTTACCTTACATCAAAGACAATACCCAAATCCATACAATATTTATTCCATTCTAGTCTATTTAAGTTAATAGATATCCATTTCCTTCCAAAGTCGCCACACCTGCTAGCTAAACAACCAACGAGGTTAGCGACCACTGAGCACTTTACAAATCAGCACTGAAATAAACTGATATCAAATCATTCTGCTGCACGGAGCCACAAAATCAAGCTTGAAGTGCAGTCAGAGCACTGTGATTTTTTTTCCTATTGTTTCTCCCGCTCTGAGAGGAAACTACCTCACACAGCTGCATCTTAAGATAATTGACAGTAATTGCTTTGATGGGGATTTGCTGGTGGGAATCATTGTGTGTTTGAGTCAGAGTGTGTGTGTGAGCGAGTGGCTAAGTGTAGCTCACCGTAGCCTCCCTTGGATCAATCAAATCATTAGACGAGAGGATTTCATCAGCCTGCATTCTCCCGAGATGGAGAGACGCAGACAGAGAGACGGGCGACTCGGGAGTTTGGTAGAGTTTGGGGAAAAGGATGATAATGGTGATATAATAGCTGAGCAACAAAAGCATTGGTGCCAAAACCCCTATTATGAAATGTAAACCAAGTCATGAAGATGTACTTTTCTAACTGACGATATACACCGGCACACTTCTGCCTCCATGTTAGCTGAACGAGGTTCTGCTCACCCAACTCTTAACATGTAACAACAATACATTGGACACCTGGGACACCCATATATTGCTATTATCACTTCTGTGCTAGGAGTTGTCTTTGGCATGCTTATTTTGTGTCCATAACATGACCGTGATATGTGATACCCCCCCGCCCCATCCTCTCTGGTCTTAGTGATCAAGTATTTCATCCCGTCGTTCGGGGGTAAGTCCTACCTGGCCTTTGACACCATGAAAGCGTACCATACGGTCCGCATCGCTATGGAGTTCAGGGCCGCCGAGATGACGGGCATCCTGCTCTTCAACGGCCAGGATGGCAAGAAGGACTTTCTGTCTCTCACCCTGATCAACGGCAAGGTGGAGCTGAAGTGAGTGGAAGTTGGGGCGGGAGGTGGGGGCATGTTATTATCCACCTTTCATGGGAACGAAATGTTTAACAACAAGCTCTAAGGATTGCAGTGTAGAGATATAGCCTATTAAAGGCCTATCGTAAATTCTCAAACAAGTTAGCATCTAATCAGCGTTATCTCTGCACCCAAGAATGTCTAAAAGCTTGCCTTCCTCCTTTGAAAATATTATTTTTATATATGTCGATTTTACCACATATTTTACGTTAAGATACTAAAGAACACTTTTTTTTATTTGTCTAAGTAAACTTTATTGTAACAGGAAAGTCCCACTGAGACCAAGTTACTTTTACAGGCATTAGTCAATACGTCACGCAGCAATACACGTTATCAGAAGGAAACATTCACACTCCTGAACGGAGGTTCAGGTCCGAGTGCTGAATCAATGCGGTTTCCTTATTGATCGTATACAGCCTGACCCTCCTGGTTTCCTTCCACCCCCCAGATTCAACACCGGCTCCGGCACCGGGACCCTGGTCAGTCAGGTCCAGATTAAGCAGGGTCGCTGGCACCAGCTGGTGGTGACGCGGAACCGGCGCAACGCCATGCTGAGCGTGGACAACGAGCCCCAGATCGAAGGCTCCAGCCCCCCTGGCACTGACGGCCTCAACCTGGACACAAACCTGTTCATCGGAGGGGTGCCTGAGGACATGGTGACAGAGTACGGACCCATCCGTAGACCGGATATGCTTACATAATAATAATATCAAATGTTTTTAATTGTCTCGAAACAATGTGCTTTCCTTAATATACACCGAGTCGACTTGAATATATCGTCCGTTCGCTCCCCCCCGTAGTGTGAAGGAGAGGACCTCCATTGGCACCGGTCTGGTGGGCTGTGTGCGCATGGTGGACGTCAACAACCTGGTGTACAACCTGCAGGACAAGGGCGACAAGGTGCTGTACGGTACCGGCGTGGGCGAGTGCGGCAACAATCCCTGCCAGCCCAACCCCTGCAGGAACGGTGCCTCGTGTCAGGTTAAGGAGGCCGAGATGTTCCACTGCAAGTGTGTCAACGGGTTCTCTGGTGAGCCAGTCGCTTTTTCTTTCCCGATCGCCAACTTCCAGTTAACAACGGCAATTTGTGCTTCGGTCGTGCTCAGTCAGTCGCACAAATGTATGTGAAAGCAAGGCAGTACTATTTAAACCCACGTTTATGGAAATGTTGCCATTTGATTAACACCACAGCCTATTTGCCTCTGTGTCTTCTTATGATTGGCTGGGATTAGGTGCAGTACAGAAACAAATTGAATTCCCTGTGCGGTCTTGTTAATGTTCGTTAAACATCGCATTATGTAATTATAATAAGAAAAGGCAGGGAACCATTTTTTTGACTGCACTTGCCGTTTAAATGCTATATAGCCAAATCCCCTTGCCTGGCCTTTGACCCCTTGTTCCTTTTTCAGAGTCCACTAGATCTAAGCAAATGAAGGACTCGGGGGAGTGTGCGGAAATGGTACTAGCCACCATCCCGGCCTAGTGAAGCATAGCCCATATTCTGTAGCTTTGAACTAAAGCTCTTGCGCCAGAAGAATGCTCTAAACACACACGCAGACACAGAAACAGTTTAAGATAAGAAATATGGAAGTTTCGTGTTAGGACAATGAGTGAGAGAGATAGGACAAAGAGTGAGAGAGCAAAAGATAGTGTGAGATGGGGAAAGACCGAGATGGGAGGGAAATTGAAAAGAGAGACCGTAATAGATGTGGATGGGAAAGAGCCTTCCTTCACAACGCAGCGGGAGGGGTTCATTACAGCATTCTCCTCGCCTGAGGCAGCTCAGGCTACTGAAATAATGATGGCTGAATTAGGATACATCCTGGCTAGCATAGTGCAAAGCCATTTCATACATCCGAGAGCCGTTTCAGCTACCTTTCCCCCTGCCCGGAACTAAGGCTCTGTAAACATGGTGGAGAGGCAGCGAAGCAGAGTGCCTGGGTCTGTCCTTAATCTGCATGTTTAATATTTCTAAATCCTATTAGGAAAATGACCTCCTTTACTGAGGAAATCCGTCCTCACCCTGTTCTCAAATGGAATGGAGGGAAAATGGTCTGAAACGAATGGCTTGTATTTATTACCGCAGCCTGTACCGTAGCAAAAACGTTTTGCAAAGGGACAAGAAAGAGCTTTACTTATTGGAGTTCATGTATTACCGCTGCTTTGCAGTTAATTTTCTGGCTTTTATGGGAGAAGGTGGTTTGAACATGTGAACATTCTGTGGTTTGTGTCTTTTCGTTCTGCTGATGGTGAACAACAGGTCCAACGTGTGCCGACAGCCACAACCCGTGCGAGCCCAACCTGTGCCACCGCTCGTCCCAGTGCCAGGTGCTGCCGGAGGGAGGGTACAAGTGTGAGTGTTCAATGGGTCGTGAAGGACGCCACTGTGAGAAAGGTACTGCCACCGTCATTACTACAAGTTAAACCCCCACTAATGGATACAGTGTGCATGCATCCATGCAAGTGAGCGTACGAGCATGAATGTGTGTGTGTGTGTGTGTGTGTGTGTGTGTGTGTATGTATGTTTGTTTGTTTGTGTGTTTTTTTGTGCTGTCTGTTGATGTGTGAGTGTTTGCAAGTGAGTCTGACATATATACAGCATGTCATTGTATGTTCTCTATTTCCCACCCTTGGTTTTCTCTGTGTTCTGGCAGTCTGTCTCCCCAACCAGAATCACAAGGGAGATCAAATGCAGAGAGTTGCCTCGCTGCCTCCGGGGTTTTCAGTGCACGGCGCCACAATTGGCCCGTTAGGCTGTTTGTGCAATTGGCTCAGTTTCGGTTGTTAGCGAGCCTCACCCTAAGCGTTCACGGTATCACTCCTCTTCCTGCCCACAGGTGTTGTGTTCAAACACACGTCGGGCCACAGCTGGGGAGGAGACCCTTCTGTGCCGGAGCTGCGTTTGAAGTTTATCATTAGCACTTTCGGCAATTTTGTTTGCTACTGTTTTTCACACGTTTTTTAGCCCCACCACCACCTATCAACATTTTCCTTGAGGTTTTCCAAATATAAAGGCAGAAAATGGCTTGCTCTGACTCACTGTATTGTAATGACGGTTGGTGTTCAAAAGTTACATAGACAAATGCACAGTCGCTCTCATGCAGTCCACGGGCTCTTAACACAACTGGATCTGGAAAAGCCAGAAGTGCCTCCTTTTGTCTCGCATTAAAATAAATTACGTTGAATCGAAATGTGAAAATCTATGTTAGGGGAAGAGTGTCTCATCCTCTAAGGGCTTGGATAAAATCGATGAGATGACTAATAGCATGGGTCCTCTGGTGATTAATGGAGAAGACATCCAGCTGGATTTTGTGTCAGGATCTGAATGAGATAAGGAGCGTTTCAGGGCTGTACTGCAAACAGTTAAAATCAGTATCCCTCATATCAGATAAGACCTCATTCAGCAGCGTTTGAGAACAGTAGGTGACATGGTGGACCGCTTATTTGAGGGAAGCCCTGAATAGACGTGCAGTAGTTCTATAAATACAGTATAAAAGCTCCGTATCGCTTGGTTACACAGAGCTGTTTCACTGGATGTCCTGTGTGATTTTCAGGTGCAACTGTCTAAAATGGCCTTCGCAGCTTATCTTTACCCGTCTGTCAACCATGTGATGGCAGTCATCTGAGATCCTGTTATCGATGGAGATTTTATGTCAGAGGCGTATCCAGCCCTTTCTGCCATAAGGCAAATTTTCACTCGCATTTCCACGTTACAATGCCTAAGTAGTTTATGTGTGAATGCCTTTTGCGCTCGCGTGTGTATATAGCTCAAGGAACTGAAATCTTCCCCTTGTTCCGCAACTGGCTGAGCTCTGTGGTAGCTGTTTCTTTCCGTATTATGACAGTCGGTTCGACGGAACACTTCGATGCTAAATCTGTAACAGTGCTCCTTCTCTCCTCTGCTGGTCGTTAAGGTTGTTAGCCATCTCCTGCACAATGAGTAGTCTGCTTAATCATCTCTGTCTGCCTACCTTTCCCACCCAGACTCAACTAGTTAATTTTCCTAATTATTAATAAAAATAGCCTTTCCGGCCCACTCTGTGTGTGTGTATGTCTGTGTGTGTTAAAGCACAGTCTGGTTGGCTGGGACAAGGCCATCACTGTATTGTCATAAGCACGCACGGTGCTATCATAAGGATGACATTATGCCTGTCATAATGCA
The DNA here is from genome assembly GCA_016801175.1 of Esox masquinongy. Taxonomy (NCBI): domain Eukaryota; kingdom Metazoa; phylum Chordata; class Actinopteri; order Esociformes; family Esocidae; genus Esox; species Esox masquinongy. The sequence continues at coordinate 168,942 of JACXGI010000070.1, read as the reverse complement.
TTCGGTTTCTGTTTTCTTTTCTCAGTGACGGAAAAGAAAGGTACCTACATGCCATTCTTTAGCGGTGACTCATACCTTGAGCTGAAAGGATTACACACCTATGGACATGATCTCCAGTAAGTGAAAAACCTATTTTACTACTACACACACACATTCCACCAATTACGTGGACAGCAGGTAAGTTACTACTTAGAAACCATCAGTGGTACGTATCTGAGTGGATTCTTCGTCCTATATTGTAAAGGCATAATGAATCCACAGAAATTAATACTGAGCAGCTTGGATCTTATGTAATGGCAGATAGATACTTAAAGCTGTGCCTCGGGCAGAATTATCCTGTGATTGCTTGAGTAGCATAGAATTAAATGGAATAAAATAGATAATCGTCCTCCTTCTAAATGTATATCCATACTGATATACTTTATTATATTTCTATGGTAGAAATCAGTATTGTGTAGGTTACACAAAATAAAACTCTGTTAGATTAGATTGGATTCAACTTTATTGTCATTGAACAGTACGATTACAGTACAACAAAATGCAGTTACAATTGCATCCAACCAGAAATGCAAATAGAAGAGGGCAGGACATGTACAAGTTTTAAGTAAAGTGTATGTTACAAGTGGAATGTACACAAAGAGAATATAGTTTTAAGGATGTTCGTGTCTTGGGTAAAGAAAGGGGTAGTCTCCACTTTTTAGCACTATAGCCAACTTTCAACTAGCAAGGGCTAGCCTACTAGACAGGGTTTTTCCAATATTAGAAAAAACATGCTGAGTTACAACTTACAGTCATGTGAAAAAGTAAGTAGATCCTCTGGAAAGTTTTTATTTTGACATATTTGGACATATGGATATGTAATAGCTTCAGTAGCTGGTGTTGCCATCTTTAGCTGAAATAACTTCCCTCTCTTCTCAACAGTACTGTTTCAACTGTGCCATGTTCAATGTCTTTCCTGCATGAACGGCCCACTTCAAGGCCCTCCACCGCGTTTAGATAGGACTGAGATCTGGGCTTTGACTCATTCCATAACCCATCATTTATTTTTTCTTATTATGCTGTTGTAGTATATTGCTTGGATTTTGCAACAGGGCAATGATCCAAAACAGACATGTCAGCATCACCTGTTGGCCTCATATTCTCCTCAAGAATTCTTTGGTACAATATGGAATTCATAATTGACTCAGTGATGGCAGGTTCATCAGGCCCGTGGTAGCAAAGCAGCCCCAAACTGTAATGCCACCACCTCCATGCTTTTCCATTTGTATGAGGTTGGTATGCCTTGTGTTCAAAGGCAGTGTTTCGTTTTCAGCAAACATGGTGTCTGATATTTCACCATACAGCGTCTGTGGTTAAACAACTCCACCTCCGATTCATCCGTCCAGAAACGGTCCAGTAGTTTTGGTCTTTACCCAGATGTTATCAGGCAAATGTCAATTGTGTGCTATTTTATGAGAGCTGAGGATTCTTCCTCCCTGACCTCCTATGTATGTCATGTCTGTGCTGTCTCTTTGTGACAGCTCTTGGGCTGAATTTGGTGGGATGACCTGTCCTATAGATTACCAGAGGTCTGGACTTCTCTCCATTTGTACATGATCCGTCCGAAAGTAGAAAGATTTACTTTTTTACTTCGAATTACTTGTAAATGGCTTTGTAACACCTCCCAGACTCAAGGCCATAAATACTGTTTCTTTGGAGGTCCTTGGATGGGTAGATTTTGTCATTGTGTTACCACACATTCATATGGTTTATTTGAATTGAATGATTTAATTGTTAAAACACTTTTTTGTGTGTGTGATTTTTTATTTGGGTTACCTTCATCAATGAATGTGATTGGAATTCAGTGTCCAAATTTGCACAAATAAAACTTTCTAGGGGTGTCCTTTTTCACATGTATATGACCATCAGAAGTCAATGAGTTACTTTGTATTGAAGGAAATGTAGTCATATTTTACTGCACAGTATGTATCACACTCAATTAAGCTGTTTACCTTCTGAAAATAGGGGTTTTGCGTTTGCCTTTTTTAATAGAAAGACAGGCAAACGGGGTAAATGCCAAGTCTGTTAACCATTGGCGTTTCTTAGCATTGTTGTTTGTCTTTTCTCTAGTGTCTTATTATTATTGTATTGATGTTATTATTATTATTGTTATTGTATATATTTAGCCTGTACCTGCTTGTTTACTCATGGTTGGTGTTGTCTCTGTAGCCAGAAGGTCAGCATGACAGTGGTGCTCTTGGCCAACGACTCCAATGGCATGATCTTCTACAACGGTCAAAAAACGGATGGCAAAGGGGACTTCATCTCCCTCGCCCTCAATGACGGCATCCTGGAGTTCCGCTACGACCTGGGCAAAGGCCCTGCGGTCATCAGGTGGGCACCACTTTAGAACTGTAGTAACTCTAGTCTAGAATCCCAAAGTGACTAGTCTCGATCCCCATTGTATATCTACTTTAGAACCCTGTAGTGAATAGTCTAGAACCCTGTAGTTACTAGTCTAGAACCCTGTTGTGACTGTGGTTCGTAACCTTTTTCAGTTATTGTCAACAAAATTTTGCTCTCGTCTGAGTACCCCCAAAGTACCCCCGCATTTTACTAGTAAGCCTATGATGTCATGAGTGTTCTCAAGTACCCCCTGTGGACAGACCAAGTATCCCTAGGGGTCCTAGTACCCCTGTTTGAGAACCACTGGTCTAGAACCCTGCAGTGACTTTATTCCAGATCTCCATAGTGAATGTAGTCTGTATCCCTTTAGTGACTCTATGGGTCTACATAGTCTGGACCTTTCTAGGGTTCGGGGTTCAGTGTCTCTTTTGATTTTGGATTGTACTTGTGTATGTTGTTTTAGGATGTCCTTGACATCTTGGCTTGTGTGTATTTTCGTGGGTTCCGCTCATACAGGAGTAAAGATAAGATGAAGATGGGTGTGTGGAACACAGTGAATCTGGAGCGGGCAAGTCGCAAGGGAGAAATTAACATCAACGGAAAGGACCCAGTGAGAGGAGAGTCACCGGTGAGAAAGAGAGAACTAGCATGTTAGGTTAATCAGAATTGTTTACTGTATTAGCATGCAAAGAAATAGGCTATGAATATACTTTATAGGTAGCTGCTAGCATACAAGGCAATATCCATCCTTGCATATGCTTAGCCTAGCCTGCGCTACTGTGTGTTTTTGTGTACGTGCGCATCAATGTAGCTTTGCACTGAATACTTCATGAGTGCCCTGTAGATAACAAATCAGAGCTGACTCTGAAAACAAAACTCCCTAGTTCTGGTTGTCCATAAGGTCACAGAAGCAGGGTTGTGTTTGAAAACATATTCCACTGTCTTCTGACAGCTCGTCAAGGTGAGAAATAGTACACCCGAGACGTAGAGGGCAGATTTGACAGGCCGTCTTTGATCTGGAAATGCCTTATTTCCATTCTTTGTTAAATCCTTTTTATCTGCCATCTTTGACTCTGCTATAATTCCTACAGAATTGTATTATCTTGTCTCTTTGTCACAGTCGGCAAACAGCCTCAATGGCCTGAGCGCTATACACCCATTAGTATGACTTGGCTAATTCCTTTTAGCTCCTAGTTAAGCAAATAGCTTCAGCAGTGCATCCCATTAGTACTTGCACGCATTGTTTTAACCTATGCTCTAAGAGCTGTGAAGAAATGGATAGGTATGGATAGATGGTGAAAATAATTATATAATAATTAAACTCAAGCAATAAACCAGGTACATGAGCCTAAATGAAAGCAATCTAATAGCCGCCACATGTGCCTGCTAGTCATCCAATTATATTAAAGTGTAATTTGTGATTAGTAGCATGTACACTCGCACGTCAACGCCAATGCCGCCTCCTCCAAGATGCGCTGCTGTCTCTTTTTCTCTTATTTGTTTTTTCTTCCCATCCTCCATATGGTAATTGTGTTTCACTCCAGCAACAGAGGGAGAAAATCATATTAAAAGAGAACAGAGCGAAGAGGGGGAAAATGAGAGGGGGGTTGAGCTGAGGCTACTAATGTAGGAGCTCAATGCATAGAGACCCAATGCAGGATATAGTTGGCAGCTAATTCTTTCAAACTCCTGAATTTTCAATGAGGAGGGGAGCCAGGGAGTCCCGTTGCACTCGGACAGCCTAGTATCTTTGATACAGATACCTTATATAAAGTTATTATAAATGGGATGGTTATTCCAGTATTTCAGGACTTCTTAAATAGAACCTTTCAGTATATCCAGAAGGACATCTAAAAAAGAGGACATTTCATCACAAATTCATCCTTGCTTTCTCACTTGAACAGAAAAGCGCTGTCTGCACTAGTTATATGGATCCAAATTATGTTTTAATCACAGTAGTTTAGACGCTCAGCTGCAACTTCCTTGAGCACAATTTCTCTTTTTTGTTTGAGTGGCAGCTTTTCTATCTTGTGCATGACCTTTGGGGGCTTCACAGTTTGTGTTGTGTTATGCAGATTTATGTTGGCCTGGTCTGGTGTGCGTATGCATGCGTGTGCGTTTGTGTGTGTGCACATGCTTTCGCACACCACCGTCTGTTTTCTCTCTCCTCTGATAACCTTTTTTTCCCCCCTGTGTTCTTTTCTCTTACTGTGTGCTGTCTGGAAACTAAGAAATCACGCAAGGTAACGCGACAAGTCCCATCCACTTCTTTAGACATATTTCATATCTCCACTTTCAGCTCCAGTTTCATTTCGCCCTCTCATATCCATTCTCCACCATTCAATCGTTATTAGACTATAGAACTGACAAGGGGAAAAGGGTCTGTATTTAGTACTAAAAGTTCATACACAGTGGCAAAGTCGAAACATTTTGTTAAAGAGCTCCGTTTGGCTTTCACATCAGTCCATCTGCTGTGGAGGCGGAAGGAGGATGAGAGGCTAGGGAGGCAGTTATCTTCCTGACCGCCATTGTTCCTCACAACAATGAAACGTCTTCATTAGTCTTTCGTGGGAGTGGATCTCTACAGCACCGTTTGGCAGTGGAGAGCGAGAAGTAGAGGAGAGAAGAATGCTAAGAGAGAGAGAGTGAGGTGCCAAGCCAAGCCCGGTTGTTCTTTTGTCGTGTACATTACTTGTAAAAGTAAATGTTAAAGTCAGTCACTCATCGATAACGACTCACAACAGCGCTGACATCACCACCAATACTCATTCCATCAGACAAACTCTCTGTTAGAACAGTAACGATATATAGTTTCATTGACAAGGAACCATTTAGATTTCTAGAGGTCATGTTTATTAGATATAACAGCCATTGTAACACGCTTGCGGGGCAGAGAATCACATCATCTTTAATCCTGAATCTAAATGATCATTAATCCCAACCTGATTTCTCAACCTGGCTTTTCAATGGCGCATCATCTTTAGCTAAAGGGTAATAGGTGTGTCGAAGGTGTCCCATCTGCCTGGGCTCTGAGAACCCTCTCCAGATGCACCACCAAGCTGAAAGGCTGCCTAAACCCCGCTGGCCTCCACCCCCTGGCCCCCATCCCAAATAGAAGCAGGACCCCATGCCAGGTCTCTCCAAACATAACCCATGTTTACTTGGCCCCTTCCATAATCCTTCCACCAATTACCTTGGCTTTTCCCTCTGGCAATTACTGCCCTACATAAAAATAAAAATCCATAATTCCTCCCTAAGAGGCAGCCATTACTTCCGCCGTAGAAGTCCTGTCATAACTGAAGACCACTCTTCTGCAGGTTGCTTGATAGAGCAAGGGCCCAATTTCATGGTCGTCCACTGTGGCTTGCTCTCCGCCAGAAAGGTCACCGCTATAATCACCCATTCATTAGAGAGACTTCCATAAAAAACGCCATCCATATCGTCACTCCAGCTTCACCAGGCAGCTCTCTTTGTAGCCCTTTTCTTTAGATAACGAATAATTGACTGCTCAAGAGTGGGGCAGAAATCAATTATGTTTCGTAATATATCAAGTGTAATGATGTTGAAAAGGAGGTAGCATAGTTATAGCGAATTGTCAAGCAGGCACTATACATATATATCTTTCAAAAGATAAATATTTTTCATTAGGGCAGCTGTTAGTTTTATCGTGCTATTGCTCAACAAAAAAAGGAAATCATTTTTATCAAGAGAGGAGATTAAGTGTGGTTCCCTGTTGTAAGATTCTGGAGCCTGTTAAGGTACCTGTGTTTAAGTTCTAGAGCCTGTGGTAAATTTCTAGTCCCTGCTATAGGGTTCTAGTTCCTGTTATTTTAGAGTTGCACTACCTGGTAGGGGTCTAGTCCCTAGAGATGAAGTACATTTGGTAGGGTTCATCTGACCCATGTTAGGGTTCCAGACCTCGTTCTTATAGAGTTCTAACTCCTGTGTCCTTGGTCCAGAACCAACACACTGCTCTCAACCTGAAGGAGTCCCTGTTTGTGGGTGGTGCCCCTGATTTCAGCCGCCTAGCAAGAGCCGCCTCGCTTAAAGATGGCTTCAAGGGGGCCATTCAGAAGGTGAGTGTACCGTCCCAACCAAATGCTCAGTGGATACTGTATCTTTAGCCCCGTACCCTTACCCATAAAAAGTTATGTTACAGTCTGTCAGTCATCAACAACTATAACTGTTTGGAAAGGATTAAAGGGATTTGATATCTTTTAAAGTGATTGTTCACTCAAAATACACGGTTGGTTTTGTACATTTTTAACCTCCTGAGACCCTGTGTCCGCATATGAGGACACTATGTTTTAGGCTTCCTGCACCATGTGCTTCTGCTTAAAACCTATTGTCCTTATTAGTGGAAAGTTGTCGGCACCATGCTTAAATAAAGTACTTATCAGGTCCTACTAATCCCAAATAGCTAAGAGAAATTAAAAATGCATATATTATCAAAGCTCAGGTCTTAGGAGGTTAAGTCTATGATTCGATTACATTTTCATGGCTTAATTCAACATGCTAAAATATGTTCATTTTTGACACAAATCCTATTCATGTCGTGGAAACAATCATGTTGAAATCATCCAAAAGTATCTACATTTTTTGTGAAGGTCAACAAATTTACTTCTAAAGGATTTAAATGTGCAGTGTGTCAGAGCAGAAACCAGAAAATTCATAACAGATGACAGCCTGACATTCCAATAAAACTACTTCCACTTCTGCAGTTTACTTTGGTTTACTTTGTTTAACAAGACTGTCATGAATCCAGCAAAGACGTTTTGTGGGTCAGAGTGCTGTATTTATTTAGTTTTATAGCACAAATGTTTGGTAGCACATTACTGACACTGACCGTGGAGGGAGTTGGCCTGCCCAGGCAAGTGGAGGGTCTTGTGTCAGGACAGCACAACAACTTCTCATTATTTATGAATCTGATCAGGCTGAACAGCTAGTGTGACAGCTAAAGGAATTGGTAAATAATATGGTTTCAGCTTATAGAAATAATAATGTAACAAAATAAGTACATTATTGTATACTAATCATACCACTATCTACATGTAATAGAAAGCTCTGTACATTTTGTCGAAAGTTTGTATTTTCATTGGATATAAGGACATAGAAATGTCCACCAGGAAGACTGGCATGTCTTTGGGCTATAATATTAATATCTTATCCAGGAATATCCATAATCATGGTAACATCCACATGAATGTAGAAATGATTAGAAACATCTTCTATTCTTATTTACACAAAACCTGACTCCAAAATCACACACTACATACATGACTTACACATTAACTACATACATGACTTATACATTAACTACATACATGACTTATACATTAACTACATACATGACTTACACATTAAGTCATGTAGCCATACATTTTTTTTGGGCACTAAGCAATCTAAAACATGAAAAATGCAGATACAGCAAGTGAAAAGTTTTATGTAGTTATTGCATTCTAGGAATAATAATGATTTTTAATGCTTACACGGTTTTTAATCCTTACACGGTTTTGGAACCACTGCTCTCAACAATTATTTTGGTATAGAATACTTTTGTGTTTTAAAATTTGTAGCATAAAATAGAGCTCAGTATTTTATTTATTTCATGATTTTCTTTGCTCCCCTTTTTTAATGGTGAAGATCATTTTGGAGGTCACTGTATTTATCTTTATGTACAATACCTGTCATTGGAGCACTGGAATGCTGACAATGGCTTATCTCTTTTAGCTTACTGAACTAATAATAGAATAGCACACATTTGATGTCCTTCCATGTTTCTCAGCTCATGGATCGCTTCCCTGACAACTTTCCAGCTTGTTTGTTCTCCTCCGCAGCAAAAGGCTCATCTTTGAGTACCAGAAATAGCCGTCCAACAAAGGCAGGATGTGACTGCTACGGTGCCTAACTTCAACTTGTCACTACCTATGTATCTCTCAAACCTTCACCTTGAAACCTCCAAGTAAATCAAAGCTCAGTCAAAAAGGGTTTTATCGGCATTTGCTAAATTAATTTAGTTTGAGACATACGGTTGTATGCGCAGTGCATTTTATTTATGCTGCATCAACTCAAAGCTCAAAGCACTACTTGTTTTCACACTTTCTTCCTAATCAAGGACTTATTCAAACCTGGGACAAAAGATGAATGTCCTCTAGCCAATTAATGACAACTAATGAGTAATTTACTTCCAATGGGTAAAACTAGCGGTATTTAATCCTTCCAGGCTTATAACTTAATAGCCTTGGTGCAACCAGTTTGTCCCATGTGTTCTGAATTATGCAGTGCCCCACAGGGAGAACTGTCATCAAATCAAACTATTTTTTTGAAAGCATCTTATCCAGAAAATACCTATAGTATTTCACAGGTCTTGATGAAACTGAATGGTAAAATAACTAACTTGAACCAAAATGTGACCCACCAAAAGTAGTAGTAGAATGACAGTTGATCTGCGAAAGTAATGCATATTTTTTTACCGTATTTTTCCCCCCTGCCATTCTTGTGAAGTCAAATTCATTCTAAAGGTCTTTCCTAATTGAATCTTTACCCAGCAGAATTGAGATTGCAGATGCCAAGCCTTCCACAAGTAGACACTAGAGTGGCCATGTCACCAGCCCCACCAATGATGAGAGTGGCCACATGACACAGCTGTACTGCAAGGCTATGACTGGCTATGACTTCTCTAATTATCTGCAATTAACATAAAAACAAATGTATTACTTTTTTTAGTAAGCATTATTAAGCATTTTAGTTGATCCAACATTACCTTGCTTTGTTAGAGAATGTGAACATTTTGATTTATCAGCTCAATAAACTATTTCTAGATTGTCAAAAGTTTTGAAATGGTTCCCATATTCTGTTCATGCAATGACAACATCACTGTCACTGGATGCAGTAACAGTTTTTTGGGAGGCAGCTTAATTGGGAATGACCATCTATTAAGTAGAAAAGATGGTTCTGAACGTTTCTAAATAAGTCCTGGTTAACGCCATGAGTTAGAAAAACAGGTTGACAAAAAAAAATGAATGAATGAGTTTCTGGAGTTAGATGCTTAATGTGTCATTGCATGCAAAGTATTCTTGTCAACAGAGAAACTTCTAAGGGGCCTTGGGATTCCACCCCATTGGGGATGGTATCCATAAAAATGAATGCCCTCTGGTGCAAATGTTCTGTGCAGTCTACACACTGCAATATGGCAGGTCTGAGTCCCATCTCCTGCTTTCCATCCCACCGTTAGATCACCCTTATGGGCACACCCATCCTGCGGCAGGAGAACGCGCTGCACTCCAGTGATGTGGCCATGTTTGAGGGCCACCCCTGCAGCCGGGAGCCCTGCAACAATGGGGGCCGCTGCAATCCCGTGCTGGAGAGCCACGAGTGTGTCTGCCAGCATGGCTTCACAGGCACACAGTGTCAGAATGGTAAGTGAAGAAGGATCCGGAATTAAATGCAGCTTTTGGTCAGTGGAAAATTTATGTCATTTTAGTCTCACAATGTCCCCCTTTGAAGGTTAGAGTTACCATTCTGTTTCATCATTCTCACTCCATTTGTGCACACACACACACACACACACACACACACACACTACACACATGCTTTATCAAGCCCATTAACCTTGGCTGTATGCCCTACTGTCCCTTTTACTTTACACATGAACACTCAACCCAATTCATAACCATCTATCGGCTCACTCCAATTAAAGCAGCCATGTTTTCTGTTGATTCATGTGATCGCATCTGATGTTCCTCTTCCTCCTCTTCTTCCTCACAGCCGTCTTCGAGAAGTCCGCCGGAGAAACGGAGTCCATTGCCTTTGATGGACGGACATTCATCGAGTACCACAACGCTGTCACCAAAAGGTAAAGCAGAGGCCATCATGTCCATCAATACTAATGTTAATTGGTTTAAGAGAAATGGCCTCCTATGCTAACGCTAACAGGTAATAGCGAAATGGCTAATGGCCAGCCCATTCATATTCCAGTGTAGTAAGTGGTTGTGACAGGGTTGATTATTCCAAGTCTATTAGGGGCTTTGTAGTGAGCCAGGCGTTAGCTAATAACTCAACCACTTCCCTTGCGTTGTCTCTCTGGTCTTGACTGAATTTTCCTAATTAGTGGCACAGCTAACAATTACGACATGGCCCCGAGCGCCCCCCCCCCCCACCTCCCCCACTGTGTGTCGTGGCAGACTGAGCCAACACACACACCCCATACTATATCAGCAAAACTACAACCATACCATTCCTGTCCACACTTGGCTAAAAGTGGGTTTATTTAAGCTTATTTTTGACTTGCAGTATGTAACTAAGCACCAAAGACCCGGTTGCCATTTTAAACACACTTTAACAGCAAGCCGGATGATCTCAGTGTAAATGATTTCAACACAGGGTTTGGAAGAGAGAAAAACACATCCTGCCTTCCAGGCGGCCGCTGATACAGTTTATCCTCTTCCATCCATCTACATCTCCCATCCTGGCACATACGCCCGTAGGTTGGCAGGCATTAAATATTTGTGATGGCGAACCTGAAAAGACATGAAACATAAGGCTCCCCATCCAGATCCCTTACAAGTTTTCCCACAACCTTCGAAGGTGTGAAAGTGGGAGAAACAGACAATAAATTTCTGCTCTTATATGAGGACACACACAAAGAACACACATGCATGAACCCCTACACACTTTAACACACACAAAAGTGGAAACTTAAGGAAGGATTTGTCAAGGATTTGTATGTATTCTATGTCTTTTGTCCTTGTAAAGCCTGTCAGCTGTATGTACTGCAGCATGTCTGTCCTCTTCTGTCTTCTTGTCCGTCCGTCTTATATGGGTGCTCCATGTTTGTCTTTCTGCTGCACTCAAGCCAACTGACCAATGAGATTCCAGAGTAAGTAGACTTAAAGGATTTCTGAACCTTATCAGGTTCGGTCAAAGCCAAACTGAAATACATTCTGATAATTCATACATTATTTATTTTTAAATCATCGTGCCCAATGCAGATAGCGATCATGTGTATTATATTAAATAGGCCCAATTTTTTTTATTGCTCCATTCCCATAATTAGATTTTGACAGGGCTTTTTTCCTTTCTCATTAGAAATGTATCATCATACACTAGTTTAAATGAATGCATGACTGCATGAATCCACAGAAAGTGCTATACTGTATGCATGGTTGTCAGTATGTTCGCAAGAACCATAAATGTATCTATACACTTTATATTGAATGATATTAACTGTCATGTAAAAATGAATGGGATCCCTTAACTGCAAGATTACAGACAAAGATATTCCATTTTCTCGGTTTTGCAGCCAGTCCTGCATCAATTATTTTACTGCCTCCTCTAGTAACAATTAGATGTTCGTTTTTTATTAGTTTCCTCTTTGCTTAGATTAGCTTGTAAAACCTCCTAAAAGAAAAACACAAAGCAGGGAAGTTCGATTTAGATTAATGTATGCCAAGCAGATTTTACCAGAGCATTTGATATCCACATTGAAGCCCCTGTCATTTCTGCTTAGTTGAATCTTCAACATCAATTATGAATAATTATTGAGTCTGTGGATAAAAAGGACGGCTGACATGTTAATCAAGGAGTTGTCTCCTATATGAAAAATGATTTTAAAGACCTCCCATTGAGAGGTCTGAGAGGCGCAGCCCAGAAGCATCACTATCTGTCAGGGCAACAGTCATGGTCCTGGGGGACAGATTGGCCAGAGCTCCAATCGCTGTCACTTACTGTAAGAGTGAGGGCCACAACTACTAGCCAATCTAGGGCAAACTAGCTAGTATCCAGTGCCGGCTATAGTCTTCTGGGGGCCCTAAGCAAAATTTGATTTGAGGCCCCCTCTCCCCTATTGATCAGGGGCTCTCTAGAGGCATGAGGCCCCCTACCGGCCGGGGCCCCTAAACGACTGCTAATGTTGCTTATACCTGGAGCCGGCCCTGGTGGCATCATTAAAAAAACAACCTGAGTTTAAACAGGAGATGAATTTGCTATTTGATTATAGAAATTCCTCAGGGGAATGTTATTGCAACGTTAATACAACACACGGACCACCATTGTGCCACCTCAGTCTATTGTTGCGTGACCGTTTACCGCCAGCCAGATCAGTCTTCATCTTCCCTCGTGCACCATTATTGGAGCAACCGATCACGCTGTTCTCTTTTTCTGGTAATATCATATTTGACCCCATTTTTTCCTTTATGCAGTAAGGCAACAGACAAACCCACATAGTGTCAGATGACTCACTTATAATAACGTGAACTGTAATATCCTTATGGGGACATTGGTTGTGCTCCAGAATCGTAATATAAACCGAACACTGTTTGCCCTATCTTGTTGGACATTGAGTCTAGGAGGTGGTTGTGGTCATTGTCTGGACCTCATATTGTTGCTTTGCTGCTTCTGGACCATAATCACTATGGGTCTGTGTAACTGCTCGATGGATTAGTGAAACCCATATTACTCAGTGTTATATTCACACTGCCATATCATTTGGGATTAAATAAAGGCATTGGAAATGCATTTTGGGAAGTATGCTCGTATGAACATTCATGCTTTTCTCAGCTCTTCAGCATCAACTCGCTGTGTTCGCCACGTCTCTCTGTTCACCGAGGCTCCTGCCTATGCTGTAGCCCATGACAGTGTGTCACCCTGTAAAGGTCCTTTCGCCCACCTTCTTGCACTTATTGCATGCCCTTCCATTTTCTCCTCCTCCCTTAAAGCCCTGAGTCACTGGAGAACCCATCGGAGCAGAGGTGAGTGTCCTTTCCAGCCTGTCGCCTTCAGGGACCCCCAGCCTGTCGCCAGCTCTGTCCAATCAATCGCTAGCATGCTGCCCCCGCCATCCATCTCTACTCACCGACACACGCAGGTTGCAGCCTTACTACCCACAGCCCAAAGTTCAGCCGGTGAACCATAGAAGCAGTAATGGCGAGCCACACTGTTCAGTACACTGGGGCCCAGTGGGACAGTATACTGAGACTGTGTTGGAGGGCCAACATTTGTTGATCTGACTCCCCTTTAGGTGTTGCCGTCGTTCCCAGCGTTTACCAAGACAGTATAACTCAATCCCCAATCAAGTCCAGCACTAGCAGCCATTCAGCCCTGCAATCTCTATGCTGTGGTGACCATACAAACACTCTGTTTACTACTGTCCCCTAGAGGCCATAGGGTGCACAGCACTTTCAAATACTTGATTTACTTCAGTCAATAAGGAATAAAAAGACAAATAAAGGAATGTTAAACTCTCTAATATTAATGATTGACATAGAAATCCAGTAAGTAATCCCCAAGTTAAGATACCTTAATAGCATTGAAAATACTGCATACCTGCTTTGTTCCATCTTTGTTCTTGCCGGGCAATGTTTTATTACTGGTATGCAGCCTGGAGATCATGACAAAGCAAGTCTTGTCCGAATCATATACATACAGTATAGTAGTCCATCCTTAGTCATGTGATCATTACCTTTGTTTCCTGGTCAATAATCCAGGAGGTGGGAATTAAACTCCCATTTTTTTATATAATCCAGTATTTAGCAATATGGGACATTTCAGGGTCTGAAATAGTTGTAAACAATAGTTGTAAACAGTATAGGGAATATGTTGCCATTTCAGACACAGATTATGATTTATTTGGAGCCCATACTTTGAGGGTTAGGCCAGAGAAAATTTCAATGAATTCATATGTCTGTATGTTTTGTTTGTTTGCGCTTGAGTGAGTTGAGTAGGTCTTTTTAGAAAGGGACAGGTTTGCTTAGAGAATTGGAAATCCAAACGGTTGCTGTGTTGAACGAGTCACATTCTATTCCAGTTGACAGTTCTTCCTCTCTGCCGGGTCTAATACTGGTACACGAGTCAACTCCCGCTGGCGACACTTGAACAGAAACAAACGTACGAATAATTGCTAAATATAACAATACAATTTCAGTTCTTTACCGTAGTTTGCCTGTTAGTAGTGACAGCGTGTATGGCTGGCCTGCTGAAAGGATCGAATTAAACTTAATTTGCATCGATTTGGATGTAGTCAACTGTAATTTTCTGTTTTCCTCCTCTTCTCCTGTCCTGTTTTGATTATGATCACACCTCTGTGGTGATTGCTGCCATGTACATGTCATGTCTGTTTCATGTTACCCATGTCTTGCGTGTCCTGTGTTGTGTGTCTTGCGTTGGTGACGTTCTTATCTTGTTGTGTTGTGTGTCTTGCATTGGTGATGTTCTTTTCTTGTTGTGTTGTGTGTCTTGCGTTGGTGACGTTCTTATCTTGTTGTGTTGTGTGTCTTCCGTTGGTGATGTTCTTTTCTTGTTGTGTTGTGTGTCTTGCGTTGGTGACGTTCTTATCTTGTTGTGTTGTGTGTCTTGCGTTGGTGATGTTCTTTTCTTGTTGTGTTGTGTGCTCCCTGTTCTCTGTGTGCTTTGTCTGCGTTTGTCTCTATTATTTATTTTCAATCCTTTTGAAAACTGTGAAAGTAGATGAGCCTTGTCGGCTTCACATTACACCGACACCGATTGGTTGCACACACAAACAAAAGGCAGGATTCTCTTGATATCCATCTCTTGAAGAGAACGGTTAGGAACAAAGGAGCTATTATTTAAAAATAGCATCATCCCTCCAGGAGCGTTTGAGGTCTGTACAAACGGAGCTGTGCGTGTGTGTGAGTACCTGTGTGCAAAACCCCACACCGGCTCCGGTAAAGCCCCAAACAGGACCCCAGTCTCCCAGAGCACATAGGTGTGACAGTGCCACGCATCGCTTCCCGTTATAGGATGAGCCGGGATGGCCCTGAATCTCCACCCACCCATTTCCCCAGCTCCTTGACTCCACCGTAGCACTGGCAGTCCTGAGACTAAGATCAAACAACCCTTCAAACAGCCCCCCCCCCACCCCCACAGCCACCCCCCACCTCACAGGAGAAGCAGCAGACGAGAGCTGAGGAGAGTGAGCTCAGGATAGACTGGGCGAAGTAGAAACATCTAAGCTGATATAGTCTTGACATAATGTTCCTTTTCCCTGACAGGTTTCTACTCAGGCAGAAGCAGGTTAAAGGACCTGAGAGCTAGCTTTCCCACCATGGAAACCTAGCTCAGTTGTCATGAATGTAGACAAGGATTTGGGAGTAGAGTTTATTGGGGGACAGATATCCCCATCACACCACCATTAATTATACACCCCATCACATTTAACCTGGAATCACGAATGTGGGTTACTCCATCCGACTTCCTTTTCACTTCGCAAACATGAACCCTTGTGACTGTCCTCGTCCCCCCCCGCAGTGAGAAGGCCCTGCTAGTGAACAAGTTTGAGCTCACCATCAAGACAGAGGCCACCCAGGGCCTGGTGCTGTGGAGCGGTAAGGGCGTGGAGCGATCCGACTACATCGCCCTGGCAGTGGTAGACGGCCGCGTGCAGATGACCTACGACCTGGGTTCCAAGCCTGTGGTCCTGCGCTCAACGGTGCGCGTCAACACCAACCGCTGGATCCGCATCAAGGCCAGCAGGTAAGGCACCGTTCTCCGTGAACACCGTTACCAAACATGGTTCCAGCCATGTTGTTTTTCAGTGACAGTCAACCTATGACGGGGTCTGTTTTAGTCCAGGTTGTATTCATCGAAACAGTGGGATGTAAATCATTCAATGTTCAAGTTAATGTTCAGCATACAGAATGTATGATTTTTACAATGAGCCTCAATTGTAGTCTGCTTTTATGGAAAGGGACCAACTAGCTTTGGGTTAGCTGCCATGCCACAGCTTTGATTTAAGTGTGAGGTTATGCGTTATGAATATCAGTTCAACCCTGACATCTCTTTTTCTCTAGACATGCAAAGAGTGTTGCACGTGTCCCCACATAACCATGGAAGTTGGTCTGTAATTTCCGCTCAGTGGAATTGACAGTGATGCCTCCAACAGACTCTTAAGTGACTGGGTGTGTCTAAAATGGGACCCTATTCCCCATATAGTGCACTATTTTTGACCAGGGATTGTACAGTCTCTCTTCAAAAGAATACAGTAGATAGGGAACAGGGGGCCATTTTGGACAAACAACCCGTCTCCCCCCTTCGCTCAGTCAACTTCTAAGCACATTATGGTCATCACATTGAAGCCATTTCCCAGTGATTTCACCCTTTCCTTCTACTTTTCTCCTTCTCTCCTTCCCCCTCTCCCTTTTTCTGCGACCTCCCTCTACCTCCCAACCCACTCTCTCTCCTTTTCCTGACATTCTATTTCACTCTTTTACCCCCCCCCACCACCACAGAGCACTTAGGGACGGCTCTCTACAGGTGGGCAACGAGGCGGCGGTCACAGGGTCATCGCCCCTGGCAGCCACTCAGCTGGACACGGACGGAGCGCTCTGGTTGGGTAGGTGTTCTACTTAGCCTGTGACACGTCTTATGCAGACAGGCAAAAAACACACACTCAGAGTAACACCCATGAGACGCGATGGATGGAAAACCATGGGGAGCAGGGTGGGAGAAGACCAGTGGGTGGGCAGTAGGGCGGGGCGTAAGGTCAGCCAAGAAAAATTGTATGCAAATGCTCATCATTGCACTCCAGCCCTTACTGGATTGGCTGGCAGCCGCTGATTATACATAGCCTGATTGGCTGGCAGCAGCTGATTATACACAACCTGATTGCTAACTTTTGAACTCAAATATAGACGGGCAAGCGTGGCCAGACGAGGGCTGCTTCTATATTTTGCCTGTGGCTGACTCTGGTTTGGTAGGTTCCACATATATCAACTATAATCATTGACAGTCTGTCAAAATTGGTTGTAGACTGCTAACATTTAATTCCTAAGGAGATGTGGTTTGCACTCGGATGCACCAGAAACTCTGGGAAATTCTGGGAGAAATCAAGAAAGATCATTATGGTGTATGATCTTCTGTGTAGTAAGAGAACATCATTCATATTGTTTCTTTCCCTGAGTCTGAATTCCTGCCTGGTCCTGTCCATTATTTTCTACTGGATTCTGAGGGATACAGAAGGGGTATTGTATGTGTTCATTACAGTCTTATCTTCCAGGAATGGGGTCATAATTATTTGTAAGTTAACTGTTCCATACATGTAAGAACCATAAATTGTCTGTTTGGAGACAAGCACATGTAACCCTAGTTCTGTTAAACCAAGTGCAAATGTATAACACTATTTTTAAGTCAGACCCCACATGGGAACAAAGTATAGAACATGGACTAGCTTCCTAAGATCCTTTAAACAAATGTCGGGTTAACCTAAAATCCAGCTGTAATGATGGTAAGAGTGTGCCTCAAAATGACAAATCCATTCACTCTGCAATTCAATAGATGAGTAAACGCACTGGCAGGAACAGAATTGGTCTCAAATGTATGACGACTGTCTGAAAAAAAAGTACCAACTCTATACAGGTATTGATTGGAAAAATAAAAGGCTATCTGACTAAACTCAAAAGTTTTTGAAGTTGTCCCCTTATCTGTTAGAGTTCCATTTTGGTCTGAACTTTGCTCAGAGAAACCGCTTTCGAAAGAGTACATGCTGTGTCTAGATAGAGCATTCTGAGGAAATGGCACTAATAGAAAAAAAACCCACTTTCAAATGCATGTGTTCTTGCAAGGTGGTGGGAAGGCATGTTTAATTGAGGAGAGGCAGTTACAGGGACACATGACATAGATGCATAAACTATCTCACTCTATCTCTCTCTCACCCACAAACACACTCTAATGACACACCACACACATACAGCTGCGGTTCCAAACAGGTGCTGAGCACACCCAGCGGCTAGAATACATTATCCTTTCAGCAGGCCTCACATCAAGCAGCTCCTCTCTTTTAAATCCCCCTCTTTCACCACTCATCATTAATTCATCTGTAACTCGCATGAAATTAGCCTTGTTGATCCCCGATTCAGAGGCACGCAATCCGATTAGAGGGGACAGTGAGAAGAGAGGGCAAGGGGAAACGAGCTCTACAGAGGCAAACTGTCAGAGTGGCGGATTAAACAAGAAAAAAAGCGGGAAAGAAGGAAGGGAGAGAATAAGTAAAAAAGTGTTTCCAAAAGAGAGATTGAGTGTGAAAGAGAGAATGAAACAGGGCAGGAAAATGATTGTACAGTACCTTGCAAAAGTAACTCAGTAATGGAGTATAGATTATTCTAGTTATATTCACCCACTAGAGTCCATACATGTTAGAAACACTATTTGCAGTGATTTCATCTGTAAGTCTTCTTGGGTAAGTCTCTAAAAGCTTTGCACACCTGGGTTGTACAATATTAAAACATTGTTCAGTGTGAGTTTTAGACCAGATGAGAAAATTGTTTACAGCAATTTAACTATAAACACACTAAAAAACACAATAAAAACTATAAAAAACACTATATAGCATTTTAGTATATACAAATAAGCATTAATACAATGAAATGTAATAATAATATCTTGTGTTATCCAAGAGGTAAATATGTTGATAAGTAGAAGGTTGATATCATGTGAGATGGCTAAAATAAAGAAATTTAAACAAACTTTAAAATAAACAAGACAGAAAACGCATCGAAAGACCCAAAGATCTGATGAACAATACTTACAGGTCACTTCCTTGAGGGGCATGCTTACTTGCTCACGGTAATTGATTGGCCAACTCAGAGCCCCAACCTGATCACAAGAAAAGAATGAAAGCAGCCAAAGTCCAAAGAAGAGTTGTAGCAAATACTATTAGAAGATTGGAAGCAGATTGCTTCAGTTTTGCATTCTATGGGTGGACACACAAAATACTGACTTGCTTTAGAAGTACAAGTGTCGTGTTACTTTTCTTTTTATTATTGCTTCTTTGTATTTACTTGTATTTATTTTTCTAACAAATAAACACAGAAAAATGGCTGCCTTTCTTCCTCATGCTGATGCACTGTGGCATGCAGGGCGGCTAGAAGTGTTGTTTGGGTTCCTGCTTCTTTTTCTTCTTCTCTGGCTTCTTCTGTCTTGGCCTCTGCCCCAAGCTGCACACCTTAACACTGCTAGCTTCCTCCAGAAGGTTCTGGAACCTGCCATCTCCTTCTCTTTGGGGTGTTGGTGCATCCCTAATTCAGGAGTGGGCATGTTTTTCACCACACCTGTTACACTGGGAATTTCTGTCCCATTGTCTGGGATAAAGCAGGTTGTTCCTCAAGGATTTTGTATGTAATTTGCTCCATCCCAAAACTCCCCAGTCTTTTGCCAATGTCTAGGGTACCTATTCCGTGAAAAAAAGGAGGCTATTATTCAGTGATTTTGGATTGGATTTGCAACAAACGTAAGGCTTCCCATTTAGAAAAGATTTCTTACTTACTCTGGTGTAGCGGTCTCGATATTGAATCGGTTTGCACGTGAACCTGAATGAATACAATTGAAAAGATTTTTCAAAATAAACTGTGTTGAATATCTCTTCAATAAATAAGATTGTGCTAAAAAAGTCAATTTAAACAACAGCCTTTGCACACATCGTAATGAAAATTGTAATTATCCAACTGTTGTTTTGTGAGACGAACTGGAGGAGAAACAGCTATTTCTGGTGGTTTTGATTAACCAACATTATAGAATCCTCCAGCTTCCTTTAAATTTCCAGTTTGGCAGCATTTAGGCTTTCCAGTAGACCACAATGGTGATGCAACATTGACTCCACGTTGCCACTGCTTGACGAAATTAGCCCAAGCAGCTGCTAACACCACAAATACGTTGACAAATCTAGACCGACATCACCCCAGTATCAAGATCCCTGGAGCAACACAGAAGCGCAAAGATTTGCGTTTTTTACATATTGCACTTTATTTTACTTTAGATTGTACTGTTATCAGGCATTATATATTATTATATACAGCTCTGGAAAAAATTAAGAGACCACTGCACCTTTTTCTTTCCTTTCCAAAAAAGTTGGGAAGGATGGTTTTGAGTGAGGAACAGAAGGGTTAAAATTAAGAGACCACTGCAAATTGAACGCTTCTGTTCCTCACTCAAAACTTTCTTTTTCAACTTTTTTGGAAAGGAAAGAAAAAGGTGCAGTGGACTCTTAATTTTTTCCAGAGTTGTATTAGTATTGCATTTTATATATTATATATTAGTGTTGCAATTTTTGACAAATAAACTAAAAACCTATGGTCCGAGACTGTTCGGAATTAATTTTTGCGCCGCACCAAAACCGTAATAAACCATGTCCCTTAAACCACAGTATGTACATTACTGTGAGTCTGGCATACCATTGCACCCATACTAATAAATAATATAGTAAATAAATCAAAATAGTATAATTAAGACGTCATTATCGGTAAAAATAAATTGCCTTTAAATGAAGCATTAACACAGTTAATCATGATGTTTTATTCTGATTGTCAAACAAATCACTTAAAAAATGTTCATCCGCTCAAAAATAATTCCAGCGTCTAAACAGTAACTCAGCCAGTGTTCAGTAGAGTACCTCAAACTAGATCTCCCTCATTGTGGTCCTGATGAGAATAAAAAAATGTCACTTCTGTACAACGCATAAAGTATAAATCATGTCACAGGCTCTCTTTCCCTATAACACAAAACATCTGTTTGTTGGGGACAGTTGCAAAACAGAAACTGTACATTGTGAACTTGTATAGGACGAGAACACAAGTATTTGGTTGACAAGTCCAGCTATGTAAAAATATGTGGTTTTAACCACCAGTTTATCAATTAGCTAGTAAGTATTTAGAACCCCCCCAAAGTTACAATATTGTTGCATGGGGAGAGACTTTGTACTTTCATTTTCATCACTTTGAGTGATGATTTATATAACTATATATAGCACTGGTATCTTTTAATTCCCTTATCCTCTTTTGGCCATTAAAATGCTAATTCTGATTTCTGTTTAGGAAGAAGGCAACACACTGGAAGATATTTACATACACTGTCCTGAGCTGATATGATGCTATAGAGCCCACCACTTTGCCTACATTAACAATTATTGTCCTATTTAATTAGGTCACATGGTGACATCATTATGTGGGCTCAAAGGTCCATCCCACTAAAACAGGCTGATATTCTAGGATTTTCTTTAAACAGCTGTTTAAAATCCAGTTTGTAACTGCACTGCCCCCTTAAAGGCAATAACTACAGGTGCAATTTATTATAATTATTTCAGTTGTATAATTTCAACATTATGGAGTCTTTTACATTCTAGATCAATTGTAAAAAACAGAAAAGGAACCAGGCAAGCCTAGCCCGCAATTAAAAGTGATAACTGTAGTTGCCTGTGTTTTGACTGTGACAAGATTCGAACGCAGGACCTATAGTTTGCAGGTCCGTGTCACTAACCACTACACTATTTAACAAGGGGTAGTCACTCAGTCAATCAGTCAGTAAGAGACATTTTCTCTTCTTGGCCAGCTCCGCTTACGCAGTCCGGCAAAAAAAAAAGCATTATTACACAAACATATTTGAGACCCATCTTATACAGTAAGTGAACCAAGGGGACCTAAATACTTTTTCAAAGCGATGTATGTGTTTGATTGAAAGTGACAGAAAGTGAAAGGGCAGAAAAAGACATAGAGAGAGCTGAAGGGAGAGAGTAGGACATTTATTGACAGAAAAAATGAAAAAGTAATAAATCAGATGGCCGATCCCTTAAAAATGAAGTAGAGATCAAGCCAATGTCTGTTGATTCAGCTAAAGCAGGATTCCTAAGATGAACACTGTGATGTTCAGCAGAGCTACACATGCCTTGCTCCCCATTCATATACTGCCAGGGTCAATAATGCACTCTTGTGTCTTGTCCTTTGATGCACCTCAGACATTGTACGCGTCCTCTCTTTATGAAAATCGTCGCAACCCCCGCCCCTTCTCTCATTCCAGGTGGCTTGGAGGAGTTGGCAGTGGCCCGCAGATTGCCCAAGGCCTACAGCACGGGCTTCGTGGGATGTGTGAAGGACGTGGTGGTGGACGGCGTGGAGCTCCATCTGGTGGAGGATGCCCTGAATAGCCCCAAAATATTACACTGTTCTGCAGCGATGGCTAAAAAGTAGCCTGGTTAATACCACTCCCTCCATAAACGCCATGTCTACTGCTGTAATTATTTTCTATTTTTGTATACTTTTCATCGCTTTTTATATCAAAGAAAAAAAGAATACATAATTTTAATTTTTGTTTTTACATTTTATTTTAATTTTTTATCTGCGCCTCCTGTTCATTCATTATACACCTCCTGAAATGAGTGTACATAAGTATGTATACCCATACTGTATGTTTGTGTGGTGTAGCGAGATGAGAAAGTTGTATCAATTTTATTGTTTTGTTTTTTTAAAACAAGCGCGAACAAAACCTCTCCCTCGCTCATTACTTGAACACTGGTGAACCACATTGGTGCTCTCTATGATGGCCTTGTCTTGTTGCCATATCATTCTCTACCATGACTTGACAGACTTTATTCATACAGTACCTACAGGATACAAACATTCCCCTGAAAGATGAATGCAGTAGACATACAGTACTACAGTTACCTGTGTTGTGTTCATTAGACCACACTGTTGCAAAACGTTTTACAACATTTTGCAATAGAAAACAAACTCCAGGTTGTCCTACCCACTTTCATTTTTTTTTCTGTTTGGCGCATAATGACCCTGGTATCAAAACCCCTCTGCTTGGTCCTGAATAGGCACAAGTATACTCCATATCAATGAAGCTAATCAAATTTAGCTTCTGTAACCATTTGATCAAACACAAATGCTCTCAGTTTCATCTAAATCAAAACCTGAGACTCACTCTAGCTTTGAAATGCCCTGCTAACTAATCACCGACCCCCAGAGCTGAACAGAGATAAAGTGCCCTGCATTCCAGAACAACCTTTAACTCATCATCATTCCACAACATGCATCAATCAAGAAATTGAATAATAATTTACATATTAAGTAATAAATATAAATATAGAGAATATAAATACCTGAGACTGTGAATATGTAAGATTGGTTCTCTTCTCAACAATTGTGCTTTTCATGTATTGTGCATTTTATTTTACAATCAGTAAAGCTAACTAAATGACAACTGGTTGCATGCAATTTCTGCATTGTTGATTTTGTTTTGTTTTCGTTGCTTTTCGTTTTCCAAACGTGTCGCAGGTCAAGTGAATTACTTGTTGATGAACATGTTTTGTTTTACAAAACGGTTAAACTATTTTACTCTCACCTCATTTCACTGAGCTAGGATAACTTTCATTTTGGCTGGGTCCTTTTTAGAGCAGTTGTGTTTTTCTATTGGTGCAGTTAATTGAGCTGAACATGGAATGATGCTGAAGACCAAGTTCTTAGTACCGCATTTGGCCTGATGAGGGTGCTGTAAGCTCAGGCGGAGGAGGAAGGGGGAAAATATACCATGGGGGCCAGTAAAGACCCTCAAAAGCTCAGATATGTAATTTTTCCATCATCAACCAAGTTCTTAAATTCTCCAAACTTTTTTTTCTTTCAAAATTAGAATGAAAAATGGAAGTACTCTCACTATTAGACTGTTCTATCTCTTGCTGTTGACAAAGGGATAATGTGATAGGTTTTGACATTTGAGAGAAAAATTAGAGAAAAAAATTGCAAACTTAATCTCAAATGAATCTGCCAATAAACATACTAATGCATGGGTTTGTATTGTCAAAATGAATTCAGTCCAAAAACTGATGATGCAACGCAAAAACCTCTGCTGAACTAAACATCAATGACCTACTCTGTTTTGATATATACAATTCTTGGTAACGTTATAAGACAAAACAAATGCTTGTTTGTGGTTGAGTATCAATGGTATTGTAGGCTACTAGTTTTTTGTTTTTTTTATTCATTATTTTCTTCTCCCAAAACAAAAGCGGCCATTTTGTACAGCCCTGCAATTTGTAAATTTAGCAATGTGTAAAACTGTGGAGGTTATGTTTTTAGTACTATACACTGGAATCAAGTCTGACTACAAATAATAATGATGTTCTTATGTCAGTGGGGAGGGAATGAGGAGAAGAGCATTGGAGCATATGGCTTTTGAGTGTCCAATCCATGGCCAGGAAGTGTGTGTGTGTGTGTGTGTGTGTGTGTGTGTGTGTGTGTGTGTGTGTGTGTGTACACCACAGTATGTACATGTTGTATTACTGTTGAATTTTCCAATACTTGTGCATGAACAATGAGTTCCTGTGTTATTGACACTCGGAAGACAAGTGAAACAGGCTCAAGAGTAAGACAGACAGAATCTAATGTGGTCAATACTGTCTATGAATTGCCTTAAAACAGGTCACTGGCCCACCAGTTGACAAAGTTGTCGTCCATATTGTTCTGTGCTCTTACTTTAGCCAGCATACTCATCCCCATCATGTAAATTAGTACATAATATTAATAACAATGCTTCTGCAAATCCAATTCTCTCGCAGTATCAAAAATGGCTGCCTCTGGGTTTTACAAAAAAAATATATACTATTTACTGTTTGAATATATTTTCTGTTCTTTATTTATGTCTTCATGTGAATTCCCTCCACCGTCTGGCCTCTGTAAACTACTTTAATTGAGACGCTCCTGAAGGGCAGTGCACCAAGTGAGAGTAGCATGACCTGACCATTACTAACTTTATTACCTTTGTCTTGTGTTCCTACCACCATGAAATAAAGTGTCAAACAAAAGTACCTGACTGTTACCTGTGTCTAGAATTCGTCAACTTACATTTTTAAGCAAAGAATAAAATATTATTAGTACTACTTGACCTGTTCAGTATGTAATGAGGAAATTTTTTTACTGTTACGCATTCCCCAGATAAAAAATATTGTTAATCTTGGATGGTTGAATTAGGTGATTATAATGTATCTCCACTGTAAATCGTGGGAGAGGCAGCAATGTCTTTGATTGACTGAAATACAGTATTTGTCAGTTTAATAAATGCACACAGTACATTGTAAATAGATCAAATAAACATAACATATATATTAGTGCTGTCAAACGATTAAAATAATTAATTGTATAAATGTCTGTAGTTAATTGCGATTAATTGCAGTTTTAGAATGTGTTCAAATTTGGTCCTAAATAAACAATTTTCTGTTTAAAAAGCAGTGCATTATGATCAAGACATATTATGTTTTATTGTAAACTATGGACATTGCTTTATTTTAAATTAAATAAGTGCAGGAGCTGTCTTTTTCCAAATTGGTCCATTAGAACATATCCC
The DNA here is from genome assembly GCA_016801175.1 of Esox masquinongy. Classification (NCBI taxonomy): domain Eukaryota; kingdom Metazoa; phylum Chordata; class Actinopteri; order Esociformes; family Esocidae; genus Esox; species Esox masquinongy. The sequence goes on along the minus strand of JACXGI010000070.1, from coordinate 143,439 downwards.
TGAAATCACCACAATGACTGGCAGAATCTATTGTTATCCCTTGTAAATCTAAACAGAAATTTGCTGGTCTATGATCCCATAGTTTTACCTTCTTCTGTCATTGTGCTCTTGATCAAGGCACAAAGTACAATAACAATCTTGTTAGGATTCTGTTTAAATACCCATTATCCCCTCTCTCTGGAAAGCTGCAGGCATGTTATCCAACACTGAATCACACCTATACCTTTCTAGGTATTGTACTTTGATTATTAGGGTAAAATGTTTGATTAGAATGGGGTTCAGGTCAGGGCATGCAAACAAGTAGCTTTTTTGATACAGTGGATATAAAAAGTCTACATAACCCTGTTAAAATGCCAGGTTTTTGTGATGTAAAAGAATGAGACAAAGATAAATCATGTCAGAACTTTTTCCACTTTTAATGTGACCTATAATGTGATTTATTTTCAATTCAATTGAAAAACAAACTGAAATCTTCGAGGGGGAAAAATGAAAAATAAAAACCTTACAATAACCTGGTTGCATCAGTGTGCACACCCTCTTATAACTGGGGATGTGGCTGTGTTCAGAATTAACCAATCACATTCAAACTCATGTTAAATAGAAGTCATTACACACCTGCCATCATTTAAAGTGACTCTGATTAATCACAAATAAAGCTGTTCTAGTAGGATTTTCCTGACATTTTTTAGTTGCTTCTCAGAGCAAAAGCCATGGTCCGCAGAGAGCTTCCAAAGCATCAGAGGGATCTCATTGTTGAAAGATATCAGTCAGGAGAAGGGTACAAAAGAATGTCCAAAGCATTAGATATACCATGGAACACAGTGAAGACAGTCATCATCAAGTGGAGAAAATATGGCACAACAGAGACATTACCAAGAACTGGACGTCCCTCCAAAATTGATGAAAAGACGAGAAGAAAACTGGTCAGGGAGGCTTCCAAG